>LR812525.1:87484942-87589942 GCA_903798195.1 Danio kyathit | reverse complement strand
GTGACCCTGACTCACAAAACCAGTTGCACAGGTATATTTTTGGGAATAGTGAATAATTACACTATATGATCATCCATTTTTATTTTATGCCAAAAATCATTAGAATTTTAAGTAAAGATCATAGTCCATGAAGACAGAAGGCTCTAGGTTAAGGATCTAGGTGCAAAGTCTAAAGCTCATGGCGCAAAAGCATTAAGGGCATGTCTGAATCTACTTTTGCAATTTAAGGATGGATAAATATGCTCTGCGCCCCGGCGCATGGTCTAACAGGGTTTGTGCTTATTCTCTTAGGGTGCTTTCACACTAGCACTTTTGGTCCGCACCCGGGTTCGTTTGACGTCATAGTACGGTACATTTAGCTAGTGTGAACGTGTCTTCTGAACTCGGGTGCGCACCCGTGAACCGTACCCGAGTCCGCCTGAAAGAGGTGGTCTGGGGTACGGTTCATGCGAACTCTGGTACGGTTCACTTCTGGTATGAATGCAATCGTATTAAATAGCGGAAGTGAACCGGCAACTGTACAACAAACTATCGTTTTCATAACGTTCATTCGTGTGTGTGTGTGTGTGTGTGTGTGTGTGTGTGTGTGTGTGTGTATGTGCGCCCCGTATTGTACCTTTAGCGGGACTGAGCCAAGCACAGTGATACACAGTGATGTCTGCTTGTCTCCTCCAGAAACAGCTTCTGCAGACACTGTGTGATGTTCTGAATGTTTATAATATTTTTGCGGCAGACAGACGCGAGTCGCTTTCTGTATGTCCAAAACTTATGATTCAGTAAAAGCAAATCGACCGCGATGTGCGGAAGTCTCCATTTTGGCGCTTTGCTTTCGTGACCGTCACCTAGCAACAGCCGTAAACAAACAGCAGCTCTATGACGCAAGCGTACCGGGGTTCAGAAGGAAAAAAGACAGTGTGAACACAAACCAACCGAGAAGGTGGCAAGGGGGGACAATCGAACTTGGGTACGGTCCAGGCAATTGAACCAAGTGTGAAAGCACCCTTAATTTAAAGTGTCAGAGTCTCATCTCACATTCCCTTTAAGAGTCAATTGCGTCGTTCCATGGCGCATTTGCTATTTACATTTTAAACAGAGCGTCTGCAGCGCGAGGATAAAGAACGAGCCTCCTCCATTCAGCCTCTTTACTTTACTTTTACTCTTTACTCCTTTACTTTGGTGGAGTAAGGAAACGGTGGAAACTCTCTCCACTGAACACATCCATTAGCCCACATGTTTAATTTCCTTTGTCAAGCGCAAAGATTTGTGTCTAAACTATTTCCAAATTCAGTTCTAATCTCCAGCATAGGAATAAATGAACAATAATAATGAAGTGTGGTCAAAACACTGAGTTATATCCAAACACACGTCCTGTTCTTATGCCCCATATGCTGATTATTAAAACTAATATAAATCTGCAGATAATAAATAATAATAACATTATACAGATGCAGATCGTCATGAATAAACTGAAAAAGCCCCCCGAGGTGAAGAAGGCATGGAGGCAGTGGTGTTTATATTGATGTAGAAAAAAAATAATGGTGTGGTCTATTTCAGTTCCTCAAAATAGCAACACACCAACAATGCGCCTTAACACACCTCCTTTATAGACCAGCACACCCATGAGTCCACAGAGTGGCACAATGCCAGAGGATGATACTAAGGGCCCATGCCAGGTTTACTATAAGGGGGCCCAATCAAACCCCCCACCCCAGCTCTTTTGTCTGCAATAACAGCATATGTTTTATGCAGTGGATGCCCTTTCAGCCACAACCCAGTACTGGGAAACACCCATACACACTCATTCACATTCATATACTATGGCCAATTCCCCTATAGCGCATGTGTTTGGACTGTGGAGGAAACCAGAGCACTCGGAGGAAACCCATGCCATTTAACCCAGCCAGGAGTCGAACCAGCAACCTTCTTGCTGTGAGGTGACAGTGCTAACCATTGAGCCATCGTGCCATAATTAGTAGCATCTCAATGGTTTTTTCACAGATGTTTTTTTCAGTTGAGTCTGTGTTCGCTTATCACGTTGTTGTTGGGCAGTTTGTTCTGTCCTTGTTGGGTTAGATTTAAATGTGCTTAAAATGACCCAGAACTGTGTGAATGTTGACGATTAACTCGGAGAACAAAACAGTCGTCATCTTATCCTGATTAAACAGACACACACACACACACACACACACACACACACACACACACACACACACACACAGCACAAATCATCAACTTTTACCAAACAAAAACCAGCACAGGGCGATGCAGTGGCGCAGTAGGTAGTGCTGTCGCCTCACAGTAAGAACGTCGCTGGGTCGCAGGTTCGAACCTCGGCTGGGCTGGGTCAGTTGGCGTTTCTGTGTGGAGTTTGCATGTTCTCCCTGCATTCGTGTGGGTTTCCTCCGGGTGCTCCGGTTTCCCCCACAGTCCAAAGACATGCAGTACAGGTGAATTGGGTAGGCTAAATTGTCCGTAGTGTATGAGTGGGAATGAGTGTGTGGATGTTCCCAGAGATGGGTTGCGGCTGGAAGGGCATCCGCTCCGTAAAATCGTGCTGGATAAGTTGGCGGTTCATTCCGCTGTGGCGACCCGGGATTAATAAAGGGACTAAGCCGACAAGAAAATGAATGAATGAATGAAACCAGCACAGAACAGTTTCACATCTGAAAGCCACACAGGTCTGAAGCGTAAGAGTAAAAACTTTCATTTTAGGTTAAAAAAACACACACACACACACACACACACACACACACACACACCAAAAAACTGCCCCTTATAAAGCTCTGAGCGTCCGCAGTGGGAGTGATTTTCTCAACATCTCGAGTAAAATCAACCCAATTAAACTCAACCCAGTCCTGTGTCCAGCATCAGATCCAAGCTCATGTTGACAGCTCATTAAACCGCACGTCTCACACACGCACACACACACACCGGCCAGTCATGTTATTTTACAAGACATTTTAACAACCAGACAGAGCCGTATTAGCGCTCCATGCTAAACACTGCTGGTTAAACAGAGAGCGGTCAAAGTTTAGCACAACAGCAGAAAACATTTATCTCCTCCTCAAAGTGCACATTTTAAAATACCTCTTAAAGGTTAGATGATGTGTGGTGCAGGCGTAGCGTTGAGGCGAACACACTTAGCGTTTCAGACACAAACGGGTCAGCAATCTTCAGCACAATAACATTTCAAATAGCTCATGGTTTGTCTGAGTCAACTCGTCTGCCGCGCTCTTCTAAACATTTACATCAAATATGACATTTCCAATGATGCATTAAAGCGGATTTATTGTTTCTTGAAACAACTTACACTCCAGTTTAATGTGCAGAAAAGATTAGCTTAGTGGTCTCAAAGCGCATCTGCTGAAAATACGTTAGGCATATTTAAATATATATATATATATATATATATATATATATATATATAGTGGGAAATAAATGTAATGTTTTCCAATTTTTTTTTTTTAGACAGACTGTGTATGGGTGTTTCCCAGTACTGGGTTGCAGCTGGAAGGGCATCCGCTTTGTAAAACATATGCTGGAATAGTTGGTGGTTCATTCCGCGGTGGTGACCCCTGACGAATAAAGGGACTAAGCCGAAGGAAAATGAATGAATGAATGAAACATGCCTTACAGTAATGTACATTAAATGCCATTAGTTGAGATGTTGAGTGCTTCTGACAGACTTAAAGTCACTACAGTTGCATTTATAGTTAGGGATATTATGCAAACTTTACATTATGTTAGTCAACACATCGAATTGAGTGTACTTCTTTAAAGCATGGTCAAATAGATCAAACGTTTAATGTTTAATTAAAAGTGAAAATTAATTTGGAAATGTATTACAAAGTGCACTTTGTATTTTATTATTTTACCTGCAAACACGTCTTTATTATTGAATTCAATTCCATTCCATCTGATTTCATTCCATTCCATTCCAATTGATTTGGCTACAATCGATTTGATTTCATTCCATTTGATTTGATTCCTTTCCATTCTATTCAAGTTGATTCCATTCCATTCTATTCCCTTCTATTGGATTTGATTCAATTTCATTCGATTTGATTTGTTTCCATTCCAGTAGAGTATAATTGATTAGAATCGATTTCATTGGATTTGATTTGATTCCCTTCTATTTGATTCCATTCGATTCCATTCCATTTGTCTCCATTCAATTCCATTCGGTTTGGTTTGATTTGATTCCATTCCATTTGATTTGATTATATTACATTCCAGTAGAGTAGAATTGATTAGATTCCATTGCATTCAACTTGATTTGATTCAATTCTATTCCCTTCTATTGGATTTGATTTGATTCCATTCCATTTGATTCCATTCCATTTGATTAAATTCTAATCCTTTCTATTCGATTTGATTTGTTTCCATTCCATTCCATTTGATTCTATTCCACTCCAGTAGAGTAGAATTGATTGGAATCCATTTCATTCCATTACATTGGAATAGATTCCATTCCATTTCTTTCCATTTCATATGATCCGATTCAATTTGATTCAGTTTAATTCGATTCGATTCCATTCCATTAAATTCTATTTGATTCTATTCCATTCCAGTAGAGTAGAATTGATTAGATTCCATTCCATTCCATTCAACTTTATTCGATTCAATTCTATACCCTTCTATTGGATTTGATTCCATTCCATTCCATTTGATTCAATTCTATTCCATTCCACTTGATTCAATTCTATTCCATTCCATTCCATTTGATTTGTTTCCATTCCATTTGATTCCATTCCACTCCAGTAGAGTAGAATTGATTAGAATCCATTTCATTCCATTACATTGGATTTGACTCCATTCCATTTCATTTAATTAGATTCAATTCGATTCAGTTTGATTCGATTCCATTCCATTCGAATTGATTCGATTCCATTTTATTCGAGTCCATTCCATTCCATTCCATTTTATTCCATTCTATTCGAGTAGATTTTATTCGATTCCACTCCAATCGATTTGATTAGATTCCATTCAATTCCATTCAATTTGATTTGATTCGATTCACTTCGATTTGATTCCAGTTGATTCCAATATGATACCATAATTCATTCATACTCCTATGGCTTAGTCCCTTATTTATCAGGGGTCGCCCCACAGTGGAATGAACCGCCAACTATTCCAGCATATGATTTAGGCAGCGGATGCCCTTCTAGCCACAACCCAGTATTGGAAAACAATTCAATTCAATTAAATTCAAGCTTATTTGTAAAGTGCTTTCCACAATAATCATTAATCCCTTTGATCAATAATCCCTATAATAAAGCTTCACAAAAGGTGCATGTTCTTATATTATGATCAAAATCAGAAAGTTAAAGTGTTTATTAAATGTATATACAGTATATTCTAATATTTGACACTATACAAGTGCCGCTTCAATAGAATTAAGTGCACTTGTTTCTCCCACAGCTAAACACAGCGGTGTTTAAATGTTGGTCGTTCAGCTCATTAGTGATGCAGTAAGAACAAATCGGCCGGGGAAGAGTCCTTTATCCAGGCCGCTTCAAATGAAGGAGATGGTTTGAGGTTTTTCATCTCACATGATGTGGGTCTAACTGCACACACACACACACACACACACAAAACAGACAGGTGCTCACACTAAAGCACACACACAGACGCACACTTAATTACACACACTCACTCGCTCACTGACACAGACACACACAATACATACACTAAAGTACACACCCACACACACACACACACACAGCACCTGCCAAAGACACAGTGAGTCTCTCTCAGGTTGATTTGCCATGCAAATATAATCTCTTTATTATGAAGAGCGCTTGAGGAGAATCAGGCCAGACAACAGCTTCATCTGCCGCTCTGACAGTCTGTCATCATCAACACGCACACACACACACTGCTGCCCGCTCAACACTCATCAGATAGCTCTCAGTCACCAATAAACAACGACACACACACATCAGCTCAGTGTTTATGTAGAGCAGAATCTGACAGACTCCTGATTACACACTTAATGATCCTGGCAAATCTGACAACAGTTTGAGAGAGATCTCGTACAGGAATAGTTAAGCCCAGGATCAACATTTTACTCCCTCGTGTCATTTGCAACCTGTATGAATTTCTCTCTTCTCTCAAACACAAAAGAGGAGATTTTGAAGGATGCTTTGGAAACTAAGGCCATGTACACACAGACACACAGCTATTTTGGTGCCTTCTGGTACCATCGCAGAGAGACGTAGGGCTCTATTTTAATGATCTAGGCGCAAAGTCTAAAGCCCCCCTAAAATAGGCCTAGCAACGCCCATGGGTGTAAGTATATTTTTTATCCTATAATCATCAGTTATTGCATATACAGTTGAAATCAAAGGTTTCCATATGCTGTATAAATAACCATTTTTAAAAAAGTCAGATGTTAATGTGACTAAACTGTTTCTCTTTTAGGTAAGTTAGGATTATCACATTTGTTTCTGTTATGCTTAACAGCAGAATAATGAGAGAGAGATTTTTGGAGAAATTGTTATAACTTTTCTTGAAAGTCAAGTTTACATAAGATTATTCTGCCTCTGAAAAAGCTCAGATGATGGTGTCAAGGTTTTGGAAGTTTCTGATTGGCTAATTGACAACATTTGAGTTAATTGGAGGCACAACAGTAGAATAGTATTTAAGGAAAACCTCAAACACACTGCTTCCTTGTGTGACAACATGGGAAAATCAACAAGCCAGAATCAACAAAAAAGCTAGATTACAATTTGCTAAATTACACTGGAAATAAGACATTTTTGGAGACACGTCTTGTGGTCTGATGGAGCTAAGATTGAACTGTTTGGCCATAATGACCAGTGTTACATTTGGAGGACAAAGGGGAAAGCTTACAAGCCTAGGAACACCATCCCAACTGTAAAGTATGGGGGCGGCAGCATTATGTTGTGGGGTTGTTTTGCTGCAGGAGGGACTGGTCCACTTCACAGCATAGATGGCATCATGAAGAAAGAACATTATGTAGAAATACTGAAGCAATATCTCAAGACATCAGCCAGGAAATTAAAACTTTGCCACAAATGGGTCTTCCGAACAGACCATGACACTAAGCATACTGCCAAATTAGTTCAAATGTGCTTTAAGCACAACAGAGGGAATGTTTTGGAGTGGCCATCACAAAGCCCTGAGCTCAATCCTATAGAAAATGTGTGGGCAGAGTTGAAAAAGCTTGTGCAAGCAAGACTACAAATCTGACTCAGTTACACCAATTCTGTCAGGAGGAATGGGCCAAAATTCCTGCAAACTATTGTGAGAAGCTTGTGAAAGGAGACCCAAAACATTTGATCAAAGTTATACAGTTTAAAAGCAAAGCTAAAAAAAATACCAAGGAAATGTGTGTAAACTTGTTATTATTTCTCATTATTCTGGCATTTAGCAAATGTAAATGATTTAGGTAATCCTAACGGACCTAAAAGAGTAAACGTTTAGTATGATTTACCATCAGACATTTTTTAAAAAGTGGTTATGTTCCTTTGTTTAGAGCAGGGGTGCTCAATCCTGTTCCTGGAGATCTACCTTCCTGCAGATTTCTGTTGCAACCCATATCAAACACACCTGCCTGTAATTATCAAGTGATGTTCAGGTCCTAATTAATTGGTTCAGGTGTGTTTGATCAGGGTTGGAGCTGAACCATGCAGGAAGGTAGATCTCCAGGAACAGGATTGAGCACCCCTGGTTTAGAGTGTATGTAAACTTCGGGTTTCAACTGTATATTTAAATTAGTAAATAAATTTGTTGTCGCTGTTACCATTTAATGCAATGTGTTTCCAAGTCTAGCACTTGGAAAGCAAAAAAGAAACACAGATTTTGGGTGAGCACCTGGAGGAAACCCACACCAACAGAACATGCAAACTCCACACAGAAACACCAACTGGTCCAGCAGGGACTCGAACCAGCGACCTTCTTGCTGTGAGGTGACAGTGCTAACCACTGAGCCACCGTGCTGTTATAGTAGCATCTCAATGGTAAATAAATGCTGTTCAAACTGTGATAAGACAATCCTTAAAAACCAGAGAAAACTCTGCCAGAGAAAGCTCATTGTGCGTGTGTGTGTGTGTGTGTGTGTGCGTGTGTGTGTGTGTTAATCTCATTAAGGTGATCTGATCCTTGTTTACAAGATCTAGGCTAATTGATCTGAAACAAAAGCTACTGCTATGGAAACTCTATAGAGACACAACAGAAAGAGAGAGAAAGAGACAGAGGTTGTGTCCAAAATGACGCACCAGTGTACATTATGCACTCACAGACAGACACACAACTGTGTAGAGAGACAGACAGACAGTGATTTGTGGTCTCTATAGTGAGGGCAGATGCTACGACTCAATTAAACTCTCTCAATCGCAAAAAAAACAAAACAAAACAACGAGCAGGACGAGAAAACATCCACATCCTCATACACTCTCTCTCTCTCGCGCGCGCTCCAGCAGGTGTAAATGAGACCCATGTGTGAGCGCTGCAGGTGTAAAACATCTGAATCTTCCTCAAGACTGTTGGCATTAATTAACCATTGGAAAACAATTAACATCACAGGTAGAGAGGCTCGCGTCTGTCCATCTTTCAGCGCTTTCCTCTCGCTCTCAGTGATTAAATGACAGGGTTTCAACCCCATCCGGCTGTTGAGGCTCGTAACAAAGAGCTGAAACTGATCTGCCTCATACACACACACACACACACACACGCACAGATTAAACTCACCTGGTGTGTGTTACACAGGCAGATCTGCTTACAGCACACAGTTAAATAAGGATAACGTTAAACCAGCGACTGACAGACACAAGCGTTAGCTACACACACACACACACACACACACACACACGTATATATATATACATATATATAAATACACACAAAAGTTAAAAAAATTCAAGTACAAGCATGACTTTATTATAATCAATAATTCATTCATTCATTCATTTTCTTGTCGGCTTTGTCCCTTGCGGGGTTGCCACAGCGGAATGAACCGCCAACTTATCCAGCACGATTTTACGCAGCGGATGCCCAATCCAGCAGCAACCCATCTCTGGGAACTTCCACACACACATTCACACTCATACACTATGGACAATTTAGCTTACCCAATTCACCTGTACTGCATGTCTTTGGACTGTGGGGGAAACCGGAGCACCCGGAGGAAACCCACGCGAACCCAGGGAGAACATGCAAACTCCACACAGAAACGCCAACTGACCCAGCCCAGCCGAGGTTCGAACCTGCGACCCCAGCGACGTTCTTGCTGTGAGGCAACAGCACTACCTACTGCGCCACTGGGTTGCCATCAATAATTATATTAGCAATATTTAGTAAATAATTATATGTGGCTGTATAAAATCTACTAAACTGTCTAGTATATGTGTAGCACACTACAAATATACATTACTTTTTTGTAGAGTTTAAAGTATAGTTGCAGTGGGGGAAAAAAATCTAGTCGTGTACTGGTAACATTTAAAGTACACTTGGAAGCATAGCTCTGCTTTAGTCCCAATGAGCATTGAAATAGTTCACTTACAAGTGTAGTCTTGTTAACTAATAAGTGTACCAACAACTCAACAACAGTTCAAGTACATGTATAAACTTGTAAACAACAAAGTGGACCAATTTAGACCCAATAAGTAGTGCAAAAGTTAAGTCATAAGTAGGCCCACACGGAATCTGCGCGCAGAATTGCGCAGATTTTTAGCCCATCATTAATTCTGTTTATTTACTTGAGTAAATGTGTGTGAATCTGAATTTATTCAGTTTTTAAATTACACCTATTTCACATATTAAGGCTTTAGTTATGAGACTTCCAAAATAATCCAGAAATCCGCAGATTCTTACTAAAATTCTCCGCAGAAATTGCAAAAAATGTCCGCAGATTCCGTCTGGCCCTACTCATAAGTATATTCTTGTAAACCAAAATGTGGAGCAAAAAAGTTCCAATAATTGCAGCAATAGTATAAAGTAATCTGAATGAAATCTAAACAGTGGACCAATTTATTCCCAACAGCTACTGAATTGTCCACTTAAAGTACACACTTGTAAACTATTAAGTGAATCAACAGAGTTCAGTATAAGTATACATTTGTTAACAGAGTGGATCAATTAGTACACAACCTAGTACCCTAGCACCTAGTGCTCTAACCCAAACCTAAAAAGTGAATCAATTAGTACACAACCTAGTAGCCTAGTACTCTAACCCTAAAAGTGAATCAATTAGTACACAACCTAGTAGCCTAGTACTCTAACCCTAAAAGTGAATCAATTAGTACACAACCTAGTACCTTAGCACCTAGTACTCTAACCCGAACTCTAAAAGTGAGTCAATTAGTACATGACCTAGTACCCTAGCACCTAGTACTCTTACCCTAACCCTAAAAGTGAATCAATTAGTACACAACCTAATACTCTAGCACCTAGTACTCTAATCCTAACCCTAAAAGTCAATCATTTTGAACATGACATAGTACCCTAGCACCTATTACTCTAACCCTAACCCTAAAAGTGAATCAATTAGTACACGACCTAGTACCTTACCACCTAGTACTCTAACCCTAACCCTAAAAGTGAATCAATTAGTACACGGCCTAGTACCCTAGCACCTATTACTCTAACCCTAACCCTAAAAGTGAATCAATTTGTACACGACCTAGTACCTTAGCACCTAGTACTCTAACCCTATCCCTAAAAGTGAATCAATTAGTACACGGCCTAGTACCCTAGCACCTAGTACTCTAACCCTATCCCTAAAAGTGAATCAATTAGTACACGGCCTAGTACCCTAGCACCTAGTACTCTAACCCTATCCCTAAAAGTGAATCAATTAGTACACTGCCTAGTACCTTAGCACCTAGTACTCTTACCCTATCCCTAAAAGTGAATCAATTTGTACACGACCTAGTACCTTAGCACCTAGTACTCTAAACCTATTCCTAAAAGTGAATCAATTAGTAAACAACCTAGTACCTTAGCACCTAGTACTCTAACCCTATCCCTAAAAGTGAATCAATTTGTACACGACCTAGTACCTTAGCACCTAATACTCTAAACCTATTCCTAAAAGTCAATCAATTAGTACATGACCTAGTATTCTAGCACCTAGTACTCTAACCCTATCCCTAAAAGTGAATCAATTAGTAAACAACCTAGTACCTTAGCACCTAGTACTCTAACCCGAACTCTAAAAGTGAATCAATTAGTACACGACCTAATACCCTAGCGCCTAGTACTCTAACCCTATCCCTAAAAGTGAATCATTTAGTACAGAACCTAATACTCTAGCACCTAGTACTCTAACCCGAACTCTAAAAGTGAGTCAATTAGCACAGAACCTAGTACCCTAGCACCTAGTACTCTTACCCTAACCCTAAAAAGTGAATCAATTAGTACACAACCTAATACTCTAGCACCTAGTACTCTAACCCTAACCCTAAAAGTCAATCATTTTGAACACGACATAGTACCCTAGCACCTATTACTCTAACCCTAACCCTAAAAGTGAATCAATTAGTATACGACCTAGTACCCTAGCACTTAGTACTCTAACCCTAACCCTAAAAAGTGAATCAATTAGTACACAACCTAGTAGCCTAGTACCCTAACCCTAAAAGTGAATCAATTAGTACACAACCTAGTACCCTAGCACCTAGTACTCTAACCCTAACCCTAAAAGTCAATCAATTTGTACACGACCTAGTACCTTAGCACCTAGTACTCTAAACCTATTCCTAAAAGTCAATCAATTAGTACATGGCCTAGTATTCTAGCACCTAGTACTCTAACCCTATCCCTAAAAGTTAATCAATTAGTAAACGACCTAGTACCTTAGCACCTAGTACTCTAACCCGAACTCTAAAAGTGAATCAATTAGTACACGACCTAATACCCTAGCGCCTAGTTCTCTAACCCTAACCCTAAAAAGTGAATCAATTAGTACACGACCTAGTACCTTAGCACCTAGTACTCTAACCCGAACTCTAAAAGTGAATCAATTAGTACACGACCTAATACCCTAGCGCCTAGTACTCTAACCCTAACCCTAAAAGTCAATCAATTTGTACACGACCTAGTACCTTAGCACCTAGTACTCTTACCCTATCCCTAAAAGTGAATCAATTTGTACACGACCTAGTACCTTAGCACCTAGTACTCTAACCCTATTCCTAAAAGTCAATCAATTAGTACACAACCTAATATTCTAGCACCTAGTACTCTAACCCTATCCCTAAAAGTTAATTAATTAGTAAACGACCTAGTACCTTAGCACCTAGTACTCTAACCCGAACTCTAAAAGTGAATCAATTAGTACACGACCTAATACCCTAGCGCCTAGTACTCTAACCCTATCCCTAAAAGTGAATCAATTAGTACAGAACCTAATACTCTAGCACCTAGTACTCTAACCCGAACTCTAAAAGTGAGTCAATTAGTACATGACCTAGTACCCTAGCACCTAGTACTCTTACCCTAACCCTAAAAAGTGAATCAATTAGTACACAACCTAATACTCTAGCACCTAGTACTCTAATCCTAACCCTAAAAGTGAATCAATTAGTATACGACCTAGTACCCTAGCACTTAGTACTCTAACCCTAACCCTAAAAAGTGAATCAATTAGTACACAACCTAGTAGCCTAGTACCCTAACCCTAAAAGTGAATCAATTAGTACACAACCTAGTACCCTAGCACCTAGTACTCTAACCCTAACCCTAAAAGTCAATCATCTTGTACACGACCTAGTACCTTAGCACCTAGTACTCTAACCCTATCCCTAAAAGTGAATCAATTAGTACACGGCCTAGTACCTTAGCACCTAGTACTCTAACCCTATCCCTAAAAGTCAATCAATTAGTACATGACCTAGTATTCTAGCACCTAGTACTCTTACCCTAACCCTAAAAAGTGAATCAATTAGTACACAACCTAGTAGCCTAGTACCCTAACCCTAAAAGTGAATCAATTAGTACACAAACAGCCAGTACATGTTCTGTTATTTTATAGACGTATTACTCTATATCTTATTATTTCTTATACGTATTATTATTTTAAACTACTAAAATGTCAATAAAAGTCACTTTGTTAAAATGTAGAGTTGAATTTTTAACATCAAAGTTAACAGAGCAGAGATCAACATCCCATAATGCAATTCACAACCGTAAATAAACTGAAAACACTTCAAATACAGAAACTGTTCATGTTTACAGTGTGGTTATCATGTAACCCACTTAATCGAGTTAGTTACTCATATAAGAAACTATGCAGTCAATAAACAAAAGCCCGTCAGCACATTACAGTATGTTTGTTCAATACAGAAGCTGGTCAACTAAAAAATGAGCTTCATTTCGGCTGCCAGAGGCTTGGTTAATTTTTCATTTAGAGCCCTGATTTGGCCACAGACGGCAATGAAACTGGGTTTTTTATAAGAGAGCGACTCTATCTCTGGCTTCAGACCTCGGAGACATTATCAAACCGCTATATCACACTGTTATTAAAGCGCAGGAAGTCTGAGGATTGTGGCCAGTAAGTCTGTTTTTCTCAAGGCAACACACACAGACCTCCAAATCTAATCCTATCGGAAGCACTCATGGATTTTACAAGCATGCTGAAGATTATCAGTGTGTGCCGGACAACACCCTTTCCAGTTCACTAAACAAACCTCCTACTGCCTACTACATCTGTGTGATGAATCAAGTGCTGATACTGGGAATATATGCGATATTGTTGCGTTAAATGAACATGCAAAATGCAATATTATCAGCAATATTTTTTCTTTTCAATTTATGTTATGATCATACTAAATTAAACATTTTACACTTAGTCATTCAGTAGATGAGTAGTTACCAAAAGTGCAATTACACAACACCATTTTCAACTAAATACTGGAAATGTTTTAAGTTGATGTTTAATGTTTTAAGTAATATGTTAAGTTTGACAATAATGGTATTTTGGAGGCTCCAAAATGCAAAATTGTATTATTTAATGCACTTTCATTCATTCATTTTCTTGTCGGCTTTGTCCCTTGCGGGGTCACCACAGTGGAATGAACCACCAACTTATCCAGCACTATTTTACGCAGCGGATGCCCTTCCAGCCGCAACCCATCTCTGGGAATTTCCACACACACACATTCACACTCATACACTACGGACAATTTAGCTTACCCAATTCACCTGTACCGCATGTCTTTGGACTGTGGGGGAAACCGGAGCACCCGGAGGAAACCCACGCGAACGCAGGGAGAACATGCAAACTCCACACAGAAACGCCAACTGACCCAGCCCAGCCGAGGTTCGAACCTGCGACCCAGCGACGTTCTTGCTGTGAGGCAACAGCACTACCTACTGCGCCACTGCGTTGCCTTATTTAATGCACTTATAAAATGCAATTAATATTATTATTATTATTATTATTACTCAGATGGCACTTTTATTTTTTATTATTTACAAAAACTGCAACAAAATGTACCTCTTGGGACGTATTTGGCGCTCTCCAGAAATGTATACACGGGTACGCTTTCAGAATGAGCCTGGATTGTACATTTAGATGGTAAGGAAGACGTCACAAGGCCCTTATTAGGGTATTCTGCGCAGTGTTGGGGAGAATACTTTGTAAATGTATTTAGTTACAGAATACAGAATACCTGCTTTATAATGTATTTTGTAATGTATGCCGTTACTTTGCTTAATCTTGGTACTGTATTCTAAATACTTGGAATACTCCCCTTGAAAACAGCCTTCAAGTCTATTAAATGTCACACTATGCGTTGGTAGCAATTTCTGCAGGAAAACAGAGGGCCTCTAATGCTAAACTATTGACTGACAGGGAAAAATAAATAAAACAGTATAATTATGTTTATTAAATAAAGTTTATTTAATAAAGTGTCAACAAATTCAATTTCTGTTTCTGTAATAAAGATAAAAAGTGCTTGAACGTAGACAGCATTACACTCTGTAATATACAGTATATGTATATAATATGCATTTTGCTCACCCTTTGTATTTCACAGTCTGCACAGAAAAATATCAGGTAAACAAGAAAAGAAAAACTTCAAAATAGTTTATGTAAAATCAAGGTAATGTAACAGGTTCTATCCAACATTTTAATTTCTATTATGAAAACTTCTCACCTAAGAACAATATTGCAAATATTAGCAGAATGCAAAATGTGTTCGCTTTAAAAATGTAAACATCAAAATGAACAAGTCAAAACATATTAGCCAGTAGCCACCTATCTACAGTACCTAACTACCTATGTTTCCTAATCAACAGACAAGTAAAGGCGGTTGTAGTGCAGCAATAGAGACATTTCGAAGTGCTTATCTGTCATTCTGTTGCGATGAGGAGTAAAAATGAGTCCTCCCTGGCTGAAGAGTCGCTCTACAGGATGTAGTGTTGTACTTTATGAAGAGGGCTTTGAGCGTAAACGAAACCTCTGAAAGCGCAAACGTAACATCAAGCAGCGAATTCACGAACAATAACGGCAAAAAAAGCAGTTTATTTGAAAATCATGGTTGTTGTCCGGTTGTTCACTGTTTGCGATCGTCCTTTGTGCTGTGTGAGGAATTGAAGGTGTGGCGTGAGAGCGTGAGAACAGGGTCATTTGCGTGAGTCTCACTGAGTTAACGCTGGTGATTGCAGTCGGGAGTGTAGCTTCTGTTTCTATGGTTTCGGCGGCAATTTAGTAATATTATTACGGGCCAGACACGCATCGCCCGAAGTATTCCAATGGTATTAGAAAAGTAACTGTATTCTAAATACCCTGTTTAAAATAGTAACTGTAACGGAATACAGTTACTCATGAATAGTATTCTAAATACGTACCGCCGGTACATGTATTCCGTTACTCCCCAACACTGGTTCTGGGTGGTTATTAGTCAATGAGTCATATTGACATGTAGTCATTTAGCAGATGCTTTTGTCCGACATGATTCAAAATTGAGGAGACATTCAGCGATTGAACAAGGAGAGGCAATAAAAGCTAATAAAAATAAAAAATAAAGAATTTAAAACTTCTGTTTATTATTGGCTGTGGTCATTTTCCTCTTTTGTCTCCCAGCATTAGTGTTTATTATCAGCTCTAGCTTCAGCTAGCATGAGAGGCCGGGCTGAAGATAGTAAAGATAGTAAAAGCCTCATCTAATTGGTCAGATTTAGGTAAACAACATATGCATGCAGTACACAAATGCTTGGCCCAAAAAACGAATTTAAAGGACACCTATAATGCCCCTTTTTTTATAAAAATAAGTGTAAATCAATCAATCAATCAATCAATCAATCAATCAATCAATCAATCCTTTATTTGTCACATACACTTTCATGTAGTGAAATTGGACCCCCCCAACCATACACAAACATCACATTTCAGGGGAAGATGGGTCGAAGAGAGGTAGTGTTAGAAACAGTGGCGTAGCGCAAAATGCGGGGGCCCCCCTGCAGGGATTATTGACGGGGGCCCCTGGTGAAGAGCGGGGGGGGGGGGGGGTTGTGTTGGCGCGAGTGTTACAAGCAATGGCGGTTCTAGACCTGAATGACTTTTTTTGTCAGTATTATTAGCCTCCTTAAGAAATATTTACTGTATATTTTTGATTGTCTATACAACAAACCAGTTATACTATAACTTGACTAATCATTTTAGCTGTCCTAGTTAACATAACCTAGTGAAGTCTTTAAATTACACTTTAATCTGAATACAACTATCTTGCAAAATAACTAGTAAAATATTATGCACTGACTGTCACCATGGGAAAGATAAAAAAGAAGTTATTAGAAATTAGTTAGTTAAACTATTAAGTTTAAAAAACCGTGTTGTAAAAAATCATGTGTTGAAGACTCGTATTATGTCAGTACTGACATCTAAATGAATGAAGGCAAAACTAAACGAGTAGAATATTACTTTCAAAGTGACTGAAAACTAAATTTGATCAATGTGTTACATCTGTTCTCCGATACTTGCCGACTGTTTGTAAATTCAAGACTGCATTTCCTAACCTAAAACTATATACACTCAGCTTCTGATTAATATGCAGACTCTGCAGAGCCGAGGACTTCCTCTATTAAAAGGTTTAAAAAGTCTAATATAATCAACAGTGGACATTTTGTTTCACAACATGAACATGACTGAAGTTGAATCTTTTTATTACCCGTGTTAATTTGGGGGTGAACTTCTGAATGCGGGGAACTATTGCGCACAGAGGGAGCGCGCGTGAAGGCAAAGAGAAGGAGTGCACGTGAGAGCGAATGCGCGCGACACCTAGAGCGCGCGAAAGAAGTTCCAGTCATTTCTCCGCAGTTTGCCGCCAATGGCTGATATCCGTGACGTTTTGACCATCTTTTACAGTATATGGTTTTGACACAAAAATATCTCGCGGGGCCCCTTATCACGCGGGGCCCCCCCGCGGTGCGTGCCCTGCGGGCCCGTCCGCTACGCCACTGGTTAGAAAGAGGAAATGGATACATGGGGAGAGAGAGGCGAAAAAAACTCCCTCTAACATTGCTCTTGAATAAGGGCAGTTTGAGATCTGGGAGAAAAAAAGCCCCAGCAGTCAAGCACATAAACACATAGACATAGACATAACATTGCAACAGGGGATGGGAACAGGGGATGCGGATATAGTCCGGTGAGGGTGGGCAGCCATCTGGTCCTGCAGCCAGGGGGCGCTGGTCACAGACCCGCCTACCCACTCCAGTGGGTGAAAGCAATCGAAAGCGTCATATAACTATAAATAGGTGTCAGATAACTGTCTCTTGAATGTGTGTGTGAAGTTTCAGCTCAAAATACCACACAAATAATGTTTTATAACTCTGAACCTGACCCTTTCAGGCTTTGAGACTAATAGTGGCATTTTGGTGAGTGTCGCTTTAAATTCAAATGAGATTCAAAAGAGGGAGGAGCCCCCCTTTCAGTCTCTGTTGACGTACAAAGGGAGAATGTCAATCAAAGTGTTTCTGCAGATTGTTTTTATCTGATTATAAAAATTATGAATTAACTATTTTTTACCACACAACCCTTTAAAATGGTGATTTCAGCATAATAGGTCCTCTTTTTCCCAGTGATATGTATTTTGCAAATGCTATTAATCCATATAACAATCATCTTCTGATATATTGTGCAGCCCTCGATTAAACCATTACAACACTCTCTACATGCAGACACACTGACTTATCACTGCTTGTGGATGAAAAAAAAACACTGAAGGTGACACAAGGACAGGAATAAGGCCACAGGGTGTTGATCCTTCATGTTTGCATTGCTTTGACTTGGAACTGAACTTTTGAACTGCTACTTAAATCTTTAACCATTAAACCTGCAGCACAGATAAACATTAACATACATGAGCAAG
Organism: Danio kyathit; assembly: GCA_903798195.1. Lineage (NCBI taxonomy): Eukaryota > Metazoa > Chordata > Actinopteri > Cypriniformes > Danionidae > Danio > Danio kyathit. The sequence continues at coordinate 87,571,607 of LR812525.1, read as the reverse complement.
AGTCTATTCGAGCAGTGAGTCACTGTGTTTGCATGCTTTATTGTGAATATAGTCATATCTAAAGGTCGTTGTTAGGCATGACGCACAGGCATAACTGCAATAATCTGCCTGTAATGTTTTGCATGAGCGCTTGTAGTCAGCTTTAAATATTAAAGGAACACTTCACCAAGAAATTGAAATTTTCACACTATTCACTTCAAGAAACTGTTGAAAATTCAGCTTTTCGAAATTGCTTATCGTGAATATGTTACTGATTATAGTTATTGATTAATTTATTATTATTGATTTTTGACTTGATCTATGTTGTTGTTATCTTTAATTATGTATTGTATTTTTATTGTCTCATTTTATAATTGTGTATAGTGCTTTGTATCATTATTATTATCATTATTATTATTATTATTATTATTATTATTATTATTATTATTATTACTATTATTATTACCATTATTATTATTATTTTTTTTTTTATTATTATTATTATTACTATTAATTTTACTATTATTATTAATATGATTACTATTATTATTACTATTATTATTATTATTATTATTATTATTATTATATATATATATATATTTTTTTTTAATTACTATTAATTTTACTATTATTATTAATATTATTACTATTAATATTATTACTATTAATATTATTACTATTATTATCATTATTATTATTAATAATAATATTATTATTATTACCACTATTATTAATATTATTATTATTTCTATTATTATTACTATTACTATTACTATTATTAATACTATTATTGTTATTATTATTATTATTATTATTACTATTATTATTATTACCATTATTAATATTATTATTAATATTATTATTATTATTATTATTATTATTATTATTATCATTAATATTACTATTATTATTATTATTATTATTATTATTATCATTAATATTACTATTATTATTATTATTATTATTATTGTTGTTATTATTATTATTATTATTATTATTATTATTATTATTACTACTATTATTAGTATTATTATTATTATTATTATCATTAATATTACTATTATTATTATTATTATTATTATTATTATTATTATTATTGTTATTATTATTATTAATATTATTATTACTATTATTATTATTATTATTATCATTAATATTACTATTATTATTATTATTATTATTATTATTATTATTATTATTATTATTATTATTGTTATTATTATTATTATTATTATTACTATTATTATTATTACCATTATTGTTATTATTATTAATATTATTATTACTATTATTATTATTATTATTATCATTATTATTACTATTATTATTATTATTATTATTATTATTATTATTATTACCATTATTGTTATTATTATTATTATCATTATTATTACTATTATTATTATTATTATTATTATTATTAATTATAGACGTCACGGTGGCACAGTGAGTAGCACGATTGCCTCACAGCAAGAAGGTCGCTGGTTCGAGCCTCGGCTGGGTCAGTTGGCATTTCTGTGTGGAGTTTACATGTTCTCCCTGCGTTCACGTGGGTTTCCTCCGGGTGCTCCGGTTTCCCACAGAAGTTCAAAGACATGCAGTACAGGTGAATTGGGTAGGCTAAACTGTACGTAGTGTATGAGTGTGTGAATGAGTGTGTATAGATGTTTCCCAGTGATGCGTTGCAGCTGGAAGGGCATCCGCTGCATAAAACATTTGCTGGATAAGTTGGCAGTTCATTCCGCTGTGGCGATTAATCCCCAGATTAATAAAGGGACTAAGCCGAAAAGAAAATGAATGAATGAATGAATGCTTACTCAAAGAAAAAAACTTGTAAAAGTTCAAAACACCTAAATGGTGTGTAAATGAAATATTAATTTTTGGGTGAACTATCCCTTTAAATAACTTTGCATACAGATATTATTGAGATAAAAAGCCACTTTTGGGTTAAATTGCACTAAACTAAAGTATATTTTAGATTCTAATACATGCTTTTTCAATGCAATTTCTGTTTTACACTGTAAATTACACAAAGTTGTCTAAGTTGTACTTAAGTGGGTCAAAAAGCACTAGAAAGTCTTAAACACGTTTTATTTTAAACTCATTTAATTGCAATTAAGTACTTCAGCATGTTACTTCAGAACAATTTTTATTTTTAAAAGTACACTAAAACTTTCTTACAATTCCTTTTAGTTTGAAATACCTTCTATGCAGTTTCATTACTTGCTTTTCTTGCACTATAAAGATTTATCCGTGAAATTAATGTTGTTATCTAAAAACACACACACTTTCACACTCAATTACAGCACATGTACCATGCACAATTATATATTCCTTGCTAATTTTTGCACATTTTTTTTTTACTTTTACACATTTCTGTATATAAAACACCTTTTTGACTTATAGAATTATAGATTTTATTTATGTTTACGTTTTTGCATGCTCTTCCAATTCCCTATATTCTTAAACTACTATATTTTTAATATACCCAAACCTTACTTGGCATTCAGTGTGGACAGCAAAGTAATAAACATGACAATAATGACAAAAAACGCTTCGAATCTTAAATCTTGAATCAAATAATAACAGATTTCAGACGATAGCTGCTACTGCTGATCTCAGGACAGCGACTCTCAGTTTTTATACAATGGCCTTCATTCAGCGAGTGTGAGAATCAAGTGTAGGAGTGACTCTAGAGTGTGTGTGAGACTTTCAAGGGTCATGAAACAATAAAACACATTTCTGAGATGCTAACAGATATGTTATCTGTTGCACATTACAACATTATTATGACACATTATTTAGAGTTTTAAGGGGAACGTGGTCATTTTCTTTTACTATAGTCACTCTTTTATTTTAATATGAAACATCAAACGCCCTAAAAGATTTACTAATTGCACGAAAATCTGAAAAAAGTAAGAAAAAAAAAAGAGAATTAAATGTGCAGTTTTGAAATTTAGCAATAAAACTTTCATGCAACAAGAAAATGGCTGGTTTTATTAATTACATTTTTATTAATTTTAATCATTTATTAGTAAAGTAAATATAAAATCGACACTTTAAAAAATGCTGGGTTCCACACACTCGATTTGTGATTGGACAACATGAAATAATTAAGTTATCTTACTAGTTTTTATGGCAACACTTTAGAATAATGGTCCATTATTCAAGACTACGTCGAATAGTTCGGACTGCTGAGCGAATCATTGGTACAACCCTCCCTACTCTCCAAGAGCTGTACTTATCCAGAGCGAGCAGAAGGGCTGCTGAAGTCACTCTGGACCCCTCACACCCAGCCTATTTGATCGACGCTACCTTCTGGTCGACGCTACAGAGCGCTGCGCACCAGAACAGCCCGACACAGAAACAGTTTCTTCCCTCAGGCAATCTATCTCATGAACACTTGATGATAATATTTGTGGAACCAACATCACTACCTGCTATACACTTTCTTTATGCACACATACACTTATTTAACAACACACTTTACATGCCAATTTGCACATAACAGCTGCACATATGACGCTGTATATAGTAATATAGCTGTGCATACGCTTGTCCATTTGTATATTTGCATTCACTTTTTAAAATATATTTATTATCTGTTTTTTAGTCCTGTCTCTGTAATTCTGTTGCACTGTAGAAGCTCTGTCACCAAAACAAATTCCTCGTATGTGTGATCATACCTGGCAATAAAGCTCTTTCTGATTCTGATTCTGATTCTGATTAGTTAATGCTAGTTAATGTATTTACTAACATCAATTAAGTATGAACAATCTTGTAAAGCATTTATTAATCATAGTTCAACATTAACTAATGCATTATTAAAAGCTAAAGTTGTGCTTGTGAACTTTAGTTAATGCACAGAAGTTAAGATGAGCTAATGCTATTTAACTTAAAAAAACATCAACTAAGGGGGTGGCACGGTGGCTCATTGGTTAGCACTGTGGCTTGACGGCAAGAAGGTCACTGTTTCGAGTCCCAGCTGCGTCAGTTGGCATTTCTGTGTGGAGTTTGCATGTTCTCCCTGTGTTGGTGTGAGTTTCCTCCGGGTGCTCCGGTTTCCCCCACAGTCCAAACACATGCGCTTGTCACAATCACCAGCGATCTTCTCCCCTTAGATCGCTGGTTTACATGCACATTCACAATGGACTACAAATCCACCATCATATGGACTACATCCCCCATACATGCAATACTCTGACATCACACACAACCGGTTCCACATCTCCACTGATTGCATTCCACAGCTGAAGACACTCAAGAACTGATTACACACACTACATAAGCAGAACATACACTCACTCCATTGCCGAGTCTTGTTACCTGTTCACAGTTTCATTTCAGAGCGTTTCATTGTCTTGTTTTTTGCCGTGTTTGGACCCTCGCCTTGTTTATCTGTTTCTCCCTGTCTGCTGCCATCTTTGTGATCATTGCTTGCTTTATCGACTACGATTCTGGATTTCCCTCATATGCCTGATTGCTCCTGTGTTGATCATTGCTTGCCTGACCATTCCTTTAAATAAACCTGCATTTGGATCCGCATCCTGTTGTCTGCATCCTATCCGTGGTTACAGAAGACTCGGCCACAACATGGATCCAGCAGGAGTCAAGATCATGCGTCTCCGTCAGGAAGCCAAATCAATCGAGGAGTATGTGGAGGACTTTATTCAGGTAGCCCATTTAACATCTCTGGACAATTCATGCTTAATGATTTTCTTCCGTGGAGGACTATCTGAGCCCCTTTATTCTTGCATGCCATTTCCTGAACCCCATTGGACACTAGAGTTTTATATTGACCTTATACTCAAACTCAGTGGGTCCCCCTTCACCGTAGGCGAGGTGGAGGAAACCCCTAAATGTTTTTTTGGGGGGGGCAATAGACAGCAAGACCCGCCGGCAACGGGGCTTGCTGTTCCCTCCATTAACACCATTATCCTGGCATCTCCTATACTCCTGTCCCCTGTTCACCAGCCTAGACCACAGCCAGATAACAAGATGGCTACCGCCAGTCCTCCATGTCACAAAATGGTCACTTCCAGTTCTCCAGCTCACAAAATGGCCACCCCCAGTCCTTCAGTTAACAAAATGTCCGCCTCCAGTTCTCTAGCCAACAAAATGGCTGCCTCCAGTCCTCCTGTTGACAAAATGGCCGCTTCCAGTTCTCCTGCTCACAAGATGACCGCCTTCAGTCATCCAACTCACAAGATGGCCGCCTACAGTCCTCCAGCTAACAAAATGGCCACTTCCAGTCCTTATGTTCACAAGATGGCCACTTCCAGTCCTTCAGATCACAAAATGGCCGCCTCCAGTTCCCCAGCTCACAAGATGGCCTTCACCAGCCCTCCAGCTCATGCATGGGTAACCGTTAATCTGCCACCAGCTCACAAGATGGCTTCATATTCCGAGTCTGTTCCTGCCATAAGTCCAGTCCAAGTTCCTGTTCTTGAAATGCCATCACCTGAGCCACCAGAATGGCCACCACCACCCGACTTGCCAGAGCTACTGCCACCACCAGAGCTGTTCCTACCAGAGCTGCCACCGCCACCTCCTGAGCTGCCAGATCCTCAGTCACCGCCAGAGCTGCCAGATCCTCAGTCACCGCCAGAGCTGCCAGATCCTCAGTCACCGCTAGAGCTGCCAGATCCTCAGTCACCGCCAGAGCTGCCAGATCCTCAGTCACCGCCAGAGCTGCCAGATCCTCAGTCACCGCCAGAGCTGCCAGATCCTCAGTCACCGCCAGAGCTGCCAGATCATCAGTCACCGGCAGAGCTGCCAGATCCTCAGTCACCGCCAGAGCTGCCAGAGTCGCCGCCGCCAGAGCTGCCAGAGTCGCCGCCGCCAGAGCTGCCAGAGTCGCCGCCGCCAGAGCTGCCAGAGTCGCCGCCGCCAGAGCTGCCAGAGTCGCCGCCGCCAGAGCTGCCAGAGTCGCCGCCGCCAGAATCCTTTGTATTCCCCGAATGGTGGGCGCCAGATATCTCTGAATCCCTCGAATGGCGGGCGCCAGAAACCTCTGAATCCCTCGAATGGCGGGCGCCAGAAACCTCTGAATCCCTCGAATGGCGGGCGCCAGAAACCTCTGAATCCCTCGAATGGCGGGCGCCAGAAACCTCTGAATCTCTCGAATGGCGAGCATCAGATTCTCCTGAATTCCCCGAAGGGCGGGCGCCAGATCCTCCTGAATTCCTTGAAAGGTCCGAGCAGTCACCTGAGTCCCACGAAAGGCCAGAGCAGTCACCTGAGTCCCACGAAAGGCCAGAGCAGTCACCTGAGTCCCACGAAAGGCCAGAGCTGTCACCTGAGTTCCACGAATGGCCAGAGCCGCCACCTGAGTTCCACGACTGGTCAGAGCCGCCACCTCAGTCCCACGAAGGACTGCCAAAGCCGTATAATTTCCAAGAGTCACTAGAGCCGAGTGACTTCTCTAAGCCTCCAGACCCACTGGGGTTATATGAACTGCCAGTGCTCCTTGAACCCAAGCCTCCTGACCCACTGGGGTTATACGAACTGCCAGTGCTCCTTGAACCCAAGCCTCCTGACCCACTGGGGTTATACGAACTGCCAGTGCTCCTTGAACCCAAGCCCCCTGACCCACTGGGGTTATATGAACTGCCAGTGCTCCTTGAACCTAAGCCTCCTGACCCACTGGGGTTATACGAACTGCCAGTGCTCCTTGAACCCAAGCCTCCTGACCCACTGGAGTTAAATGAACTGCCAGTATCTCCTGAACCCAAGCCTCCAGACCCACTGGGGTTAAACGAACTGCCAGTGTCTCCTGAACCCAAACCTCCAGACCCACTCGGGTTAAATGAAATGCCTGTATCTCCTGAACCCAAGCCTCCTGACCCACGGGAGTTTAATGAACTGCCAGTGCCCCTTGAACCAAAGCCTCCTGATCCATGGGGGTTATATGAACTGCCTGTGCCTGCTGAACCTAAGCCCCAGACCAACTTCAGCTCCATGCTCCAGGCCTTTTGCAACTCCACACTCCAGGCCTTCAGCAGCTTCACTCTTCAGGCCTTACGCAGCTCCAGCTCCATTCTCCGGGCCTTCCACACTCCAGGCCCTCAGCAGCTTCACTCTTCAGGCCTTACGCAGCCCCAACTCCACGCTCCAGGCCCTCCGCAGCTCCACGCTCCAGGCCCTCAGCAGCTTCACTCTTCAGGCCTTACGCAGCTCCAACTCCATGCTCCAGGCCCTCCGCAGCTCCAACTCCATGCTCCAGGCCCTCTGCAGCTCCAACTCCACGCTCCAGGCCCTCTGCAGCTCTATACTCCAGGCCTTGTACAGCTCCACTCTCCAGGCCTTCTGCAGCTCCACGCTCCGGGCCTTCTGCAACTCCACGCTCCGGGCCTTCCGCAACTCCAAGCTCTAGTCCCTTTGCAACTCTACGCTCCAGGCCCTCTGCAGCCCCATACTCCAGGCCTTGTACAGCTCCATGCTCCAGGCCCTCTGCAGCTCTACTCTCCAGACCTTCTGCAGCTCCACGCTCCGGGCCTTCCGCAGCTCCACGTTCCGGGCCTTCCGCAGCTCCACGCTCCAGGCCCTCCGCAGTTCCACTCTCCGGGCCTTCCGCAGCCCCACGCTCCAGGCCCTCCGCAGCTCCATTCTCCGGGCCTTCCGCAGCTCCACGCTCCAGGCCCTCCGCAGTTCCACTCTCCGGGCCTTCCGCAGCTCCACGCTCCAGGCCCTCCGCAGCTCCACTCTCTGGGCCTACTGCTGCTTCATGCTTCAGACACTCCTCAGCTGCATGGTCCTGGCCCTCCATCCCTCCCCCTGTTCCGCCTCCGCTCCACCTCCCGCCTGAACTATGATAGGAGTGTCTGGAAGCCACTCCTTAAAGGGGGGGCTCTGTCACAATCACCAGCGATCTTCTCCCCTTAGATCGCTGGTTTACATGCACATTCACAATGGACTACAAATCCACCATCATATGGACTACATCCCCCATACATGCAATACTCTGACATCACACACAACCGGTTCCACATCTCCACTGATTGCATTCCACAGCTGAAGACACTCAAGAACTGATTACACACACTACATAAGCAGAACATACACTCACTCCATTGCCGAGTCTTGTTACCTGTTCACAGTTTCATTTCAGAGCGTTTCATTGTCTTGTTTTTTGCCGTGTTTGGACCCTCGCCTTGTTTATCTGTTTCTCCCTGTCTGCTGCCATCTTTGTGATCATTGCTTGCTTTATCGACTACGATTCTGGATTTCCCTCATATGCCTGATTGCTCCTGTGTTGATCATTGCTTGCCTGACCATTCCTTTAAATAAACCTGCATTTGGATCCGCATCCTGTTGTCTGCATCCTATCCGTGGTTACAGAGCTATAGGGGAATTGAATAAACTAAGTTGGCCGTAGTGAGTGTATGTGTGTGTGAATGAGTGTATGGGTGTTTCCCAGTACTGGGTTGCGGCTGGAAGGGCATCTGCTGCCTAAAACATATGCTGGAATAGTTGTGGCGACCCCTGATAAATAAGGGACTAAGCCAAAGGAAAATGAACTAACATTAACAAAGTTAAATCACCACATAATAAATATATTACTAATTGTTTGTTCATGTTAGTAAATACATTAACTAATGGACCATTATTTTAAAGTGTTACAGTTTTTACAAATTTAAGTGGACTGAACCTAAAACAATGAAGTTATTCTTGTAAACTCTCATAAATTGTGTTGTTTCAGCTCATTTTTTAAAATAAGCAGTTTGAATGAACAGCAAACTTAATTTTTTGTCTGTGTTTTGTGATACTGTAACTGTTGACAATAAAACGCTCATGATATCATGAACAGATCACACATTATACATCAGCAACATTCATTTCAAACTGTGAATATAGGAGTGTGTTAACTAGTTTTTTTCATATATATATAAAAGGATCAAAAAGGGGCTCTGAAATGAATGAACATGTGAATCAGTGACCCTGTTCTGACCTTCACAGTCACACACACATCATCATACATCACACATACAGTCAGTCAAAAAAGTGAAGGACGTAAATCATGAAAGTGAACCGCAATGAAACGCTGCCTTTGTTGGATGAACTTCCACGATTTCCTGTTTTATGTGTCCATGCATTAAACACACTGAATCTACAAGACCAGTCCAGTGTCAAATTAAAATGCTGTGATAAAAACATACAGTATATATTTTCTTTTACCACTTGACTGACAATTAAAATGTATTCATTTTAAACATTGTGCTATTTTTTTTATTTTTTATAAAAGGTGGCACAGTGGCTCAGTGGTTAGCACTGTGGCCTCACCACTAGAAGGTCACCAATTCGAGTCCCGGCTGGGCCAGTTGGCATTTCAGTGTGGAGTTTGCATGTTCTCCCCGTGTTGGGTTTCTTTGTTTCTTTGATTCTTTGTTTTAACTCAAGATGTTGCGTTTTAGTTAAATATATTGTGAAACTTAACATCTTAAGTTAAAACAAAGAATCTCTCTAAGTTGAGTTGACTCACATTTTCAAGGCAGCTGGTGAACTTGAGTTTGTAAGTTTAACCAAGTGAAACGTTTTACAGTGTATGAGTCATTTGAACTTATAATATATTAAACTGACTTAAAACAGCTTGCAAAATGCATACAAATAAGTAGGAACTTGATTACCTTAGTTTAATAAGTTACAATTATCTAAAAACACATGTTGTCATGACTTGTTGATCATATAATATTTTGCAGTGTATAAAACAAAACAAAAAAACTTAACGACACGAAACGAAACAAAAAACAAAACAAAACAAAACAATACAAAACAAAATACAAAACAAAACAAAACAAATGAAAAAAACAAAACAAAACAAAACAATACAAAACAAAATACAAAACAAAACAAAACAAATGAAAAAAACAAAACAAAACAAAACAATACAAAACAAAATACAAAACAAAACAAAACAAATGAAAAAAACAAAACAAAACAAAACAATACAAAACAAAATACAAAACAAAACAAAACAAATGAAAAAAACAAAACAAAACTAAAAACAAAACAAATAACAAAACGAAACGAAATGAAAAACAAAACGAAAAACTAAACTAAATGAAACAAAAATCAAAACTCAAAACAAAACCATAAAACACAACAAAACTAAACTAAACTAAACAAAACAAAAAATTAAATGAAACAAAACATGAAACAAAACACAAAACAAAACAAACCAAAAAAAACAAAAAACTAAACAAAAAACAAAATGTAACAAAACAAAACGAAACAAAACAAAACAAAACACGAAACGAAAAACAAAACAAAACAAATAAAAAAACAAAACAAAACAAATCAAAAAACAAAACAAAACAAAACAAAAAACAAAACAAAACACAACAAAACAAAACACAACAAAACCATAAAACACAACAAAACAAAATTAAACAAAACAAAAAATTAAATGAAACAAAACATAAAACAAAACAAAAACTAAACTAAACGAAATTAAAAACAAAACTAAACAAAACAAAACAAAAAACACAACACAACAAAACCATAAAACACAACAAAACAAAATTAAACAAAACAAAAAATGAAATGAAACGAAACATGAAACAAAACAAAACAAAAACTAAACTAAACTAAATTAAAAACAAAACTAAACAAAACAAAAAACAAAACTAAAAACAAAACAAAACAAAACACAACAAAACCATAAAACACAACAAAACAAAATTAAACAAAACAAAAAATTAAATGAAACAAAACATAAAACAAAACAAAAACTAAACTAAACGAAATTAAAAACAAAACTAAACAAAACAAAACAAAAAACACAACACAACAAAACCATAAAACACAACAAAACAAAATTAAAAAAACAAAACAAAAAATTTAATGAAATGAAACAAAACGAAACGAAATGAAAAACGAAGCGAAAAACAAAACAAAACAAAACGTGTGTGTGTGTGTGTGTGTGTGTGTGTGTGTGTGTGTGTGTGTGTGTGTGTGTGTGTGTGTGTGCGTGCGTGCGTGCGTGCGTGCGACTGAGTGTGTGTATGTGTATCTGTGTGTGTGTATGTTTGTGTGTGTGTTTGATCACTGTGCTTCTGAGCTGCTCTAAATATCGACCGTGTCATTCATCACCACAAACGACAAGACATTATTTTTAATTAAAACTCAGCCATAAATTGTGGGTCATATTTATCAGGCCATGAATCAAAAACAGACAGAGAGAGAGAAAAAGAGATGGTCAAATAATCTCTTACTGAAATGTTTTACTCTGAATATATATGTGTGTGTGTGTGTGTGTGTGTGTGGGTGTGATCTGTGTGTGCCTGTAACTGAAACCCTTTTTACCGTATATATATATAATGTATATTTATTCATTCATTCATTTTCTTGTCGGCTTTGTCCCTTGCGGGGTCGCCACAGCGGAATGAACCGCCAACTTATCCAGCACGATTTTACGCAGCGGATGCCCTTCCAGCCGCAACCCATCTCTGGGAACTTCCACACACACATTCACACTCATACACTATGGACAATTTAGCTTACCCAATTCACCTGTACTGCATGTCTTTGGACTGTGGGGGAAACCGGAGCACCCGGAGGAAACCCACGCGAACCCAGGGAGAACATGCAAACTCCACACAGAAACGCCAACTGACCCAGCCCAGCCGAGGTTCGAACTTGCGACCCAGCGACGTTCTTGCTGTGAGGCAACAGCACTACCTACTGCGCCACTGGGTTGCCCATGTATATTTATATGATATATAAATAAATAAATATAGAATATTCACCATAAAAGACTAATATTTAAAAAAAAATGTATATTAAAATATAAAAAATATTAAAAACTTAATGTAGGCTTCATTATCATGTAACTGCGTGTTCTTTTAAGGACAGCTTTCCCTGTCAGACAATAAAAAAATAAGAATTTATGTACATCTTGGTTTTAAAAACAAATACAATGAAAGTCACTGGTTACAGGTTCCTTTCTTCAAAATACTATTTTGTGTGTTCGACAAAAGAAAAAAAAAGTCAAATAGGTTTGGAACAAGTAAAAGGTGAGTAAATGGTGACAGAATTTTCAGTTTTGAATGAACTATCCTTTTAAGGGTGAGCATATGGTGAATTTAGGATGAAATCTCCTTTATTATATTTTATTTATTAAGGTACAATTATTATTATTATTTAGAAAAAAGTGCCCTTTTTCCACTTGAGCCCCTGCTCTTTAAAATGTCACTGCACGTCCATGCTTGTGAGTAAAAAAACTTTCAAACTCAAACAGGTTTGGCGGGGAACATTAGCATACGAAAAGCGGAATGGGGGTAGGGGGAATTGCTGCTGTCTGGCTGTGCAAAACTAAAGGCCTTCGAAAGTTTTGCTTTTGAAAAAAGGACAGAGTTCAAGAAACGCACTGAAAATGAAAGAAATTGCGGCGAAGAATAAACTTCACTGTGGCTGTACATTTTTTTTCTACAAACTTTTTGGAAGGTGATTAGTTAATATTTTTTATATACATTTCAACAACATGTTTGTATTTAAAAAAGCTGGATAGCAGGCAAATATTTCAGTTCAGAAAAAAAAGTTGCCCACTGTCTTATAACCAGGGCTTAAAAAACAAAAAAAATTAATCGGTTCACTCCAAGCAGAATTGATATTTTTTTCGTTTCTGTTTTTGCGTTCCTTATAAAACAAAAATTCCGAAAACGGTTTTCTAGAAAAAAAAAACGGTTAGAGCTTTATTTTATTACAAAGTATTGCAGGGCTCTAGAGTGCCCTGATTTCTTAATGGTGCAATAAAAAATTAGCTACTATTCGAGGGGTAAACTGATTAAATTTAAATGAGTAAATAAATAAATACACAAATAAATAAATACATATGTAAATAAATAAATAAATAAATGAGTAAATAAATAAAATAAATACGCAAATAAGTAATTAAATGAGTAAATAAATAAATACACAAATAAATAAATACATACACAAATAAATAAATAAATAAATAAGTAAATAAATAAAATAAATACGCAAATAAGTAATTAAATGAGTAAATAAATAAATACACAAATAAATAAATACGCAAATAAATAAATAAATAAATGAGTAAATAAATAAAATAAATGCACAAATAAATAAATACATATGCAAATAAATAAATAAATAAATGAGTAAATAAATAAATAAATGCACAAATAAATAAATACATATGCAAATAAATAAATAAATAAATAAATAAATAAATGAGTAAAGAAATAAAATAAAAACGCAAATAAATAAACTTCCTGCATAAATATATAAATAATTAATAATGTGGGGAGATAAATAAATAAATTACAAGAATGTTAATGTTGTGTCGGTTTTCCATTAGATTGTAACATTTCACTTTTTCCTAACACTGATGATTAGTTGGATAATAGGCAATACGTGAAGCGTGATGAAGGTTATGCTGATTTCACTCATTTACCAGTTATAGAATAGTATAACTTGCATGTGTGGGCATAGTTTGATGTCTTTACCTAAAACTTTAAACATTTATATTATTCGAAATAAAACGGAAAGAAATAAGGAGAATAAAAATGATTTAAAGCACTCGTTTTGTGCTGAAGCCATGATCCGTCTGTTTATGTAAACGGTATCGTTGCATAACTTTCATTGATAAAACCTGTAAAAGCGAAACTGTACATATTATCACTATAAAACATATATTACTGCCTTAAGTCAGTAACTTAAAATAAAATATGTCCACCTATATACAGTAAGTAACCCAAACAGTATTATGTCTTAACAAAAAAATAAATAAATAAATAATCCTGACGAGGTTCGAACTCGGGCTGGCGGCGTCATAGTCCAACGTGCTGACCACTGGACCACAATGGTAGTGTCATACCGGTGCGTTTGGATCAAGAAATTACACAGTCCTCTGCAACACCTTTGACCAGTATTATTAAATTAGGCTAACTGCCCAGTTTCAGTTTGTATCATGTGTTTCAATTTCGTTTTGGTTTTTTTAATGTGCGTGTGAAATATGCACACATAGCAGCAACACAAATGGGAAAATGTAATACCTATATTTAAAAAGTATTGCGGCAGACTGCAGTTTAGCAGACTGCGGATGCCTGAACGCGCTCACTCTCAAAAATCTAAGAACTAATGCACACAGCAAGCTCCGCTATAGTCAGACAGTATTGTGTGAATTGTGGCTAAATCTAAACAAAAACGTCAGTATGTTTGCAAGGTAAAACTGCGAAAAAAAACGAGCCCCAGTAAAAGCTTTGAGTTACGATTTACTTTATGCAAGTGTATAAATTTAAAGTAGTAATCCCTACATGTCTACATTTTTCCCAGCTAAATTTAGGATTGATTTCTGTTATTTATTTAGAATAATAATTGTATAATATTAATAATAATAATAATAATAATAATAATAAATAATAATAACAATTTTAAGCAGATAACAATAATATAATAAATAACAATTATTATAAGCAGAACCGGATTAACCAATTAGCATTATGGGCACAGGCCGATTTTGGAATGTACTGTTTAGGCTAAGTACAAATAGCGCACCTCATTATTTTTTTTATTTTTCCCTCTAGTTTCCCATTTCTAACATCACAGTCATGTGCAGAGATGTGGGATTTGGGTACTTGAGTCCCTGTTTTTTTTCTCCTGGAGGGAAACCCTTTTTCCTGGGGATAATAATTATTTTTTTTAATACTAATAATAATATAATATCAGTCTAGAGATGCCGTTTTAAAATATGTGCGCATGATCTCCCGAAGTGTTTTGATAAGGCAATATCTAAACAATAAATAGATAGAATGTTTTTTTTTTTAACAGCACAAACCAGCACAAATTCAGCTCAAACGAATGACACCAGTTTTGTGCGATTTAGAGGAAATAATAGGGTGAAGAGTGACGTCGCGGCTCCCGAAGTGTTTTGATTAGGCAATATCCTGCATAAATCCTGCAATATCCTGCATAAATAAGCAAATAGGTAAATACGCAAATAAATAAATAAATACGCAAATAAGTAATTAAATGAGTAAATAAATAAATAAATGCACAAATAAGTAATTAAATGAGTAAATAAATAAATACACAAATAAATAAATACATACGCAAATAAATAAATAAATGAGTAAACAAATAAATAAATGCACAAATACATAAATACATATGCAAATAAATAAATAAATGAGTAAATAAATAAAATATGAAATAAAAATGCTAAAGAATGCAGATTCGTCCATTTATTTTTGAACTTAGTTTCGTATTTACTTTTCCTCAGCTCAACATGCTACTTCAAAAATATTATTGTCCATTTGACTAAAGGTAAATTATCAGGAAATGTTTTATCGAGAGATGTAACAATGATTTAATGTCGTCGCTGTCCGTGGACGGAGAGCTGAAATGTTACTCGCTCGTATTAATTTCATTATGGCTTAATAGTTACGATTAACGGAGTATAATTTTATATACAGTATGCAATTAGGTGGTAGGCCTATATAAATCTATCGGTTTTCCAGAGTTTTTGTCATGTTAAAAAGGTGCATGCATGTGGTGTGTAAGAACGGAGTGAAAGAGAGTAATGACGCTTGTTTATGTATTTATTCATTTATTAATTTGGAGATAATACAAAATATGAATACAACAGAACGACATAAAAACTGTTGTTTTATGTCATTTTAGCTAACAGCGTCATAAAGATGTAGATAAAATATGTGTTGAGAAAAGCATACAAAAATCGGATATAACACAATATAAATAAACCAAATAAAACAAACATAAGCTATAAAAAAATTAGTCATAGCCATTTTTAATTTTCTTTTTGCAAAGGATCGAAAAATCCATACAAAAATGTTTTATTATGCATTTAATATGCATCAAGAGCTGGGAAGCGAGCGCTCTTTCACACACACACACACATGCATCAAAACACCATTTCAGTTCACGACTGACTATATTAAAATAATTCCGTTTTTAATGACACTATCACGTCTTTTTCAAGGAAACAGCTACTTTAGAACTTCAAATGTTTTTCATAAATATGAGAACATTAAAGGGGAGCTAAATCTCCAATTCTTTCAAACATCACAATGTACTTTCCGGCAATATCTCTATATTTATTCTGTGCAAATTTCTTTATAGATATGCAGTCCTTCGTAACGGTGGTCATACAAAAAATAAAAATAAAATATGTACACCTATATAAGTAACCCAAACAGTATTACATGTCTTAGCCTAACAAAAAAAAAAAATTATCCTGACGAGGTTCAAACTCGGGCTGGCGGTGTCATAATCCAACATGCTGACCACTAGACCACAATAGTACTGTGATAATGGTGCATTTTGAATAACTAATTTTTTACACACCTGCAACAGCTACGGACACAGGCCCTCCGGGAAGTCTCTCGGTCCTCCCGATTAGCCAAACCGGGTTTGTTCTCCAAAATAGGTAAATACGCAAATAAATAAATAAATACGCAAATAAGTAATTAAATGAGTAAATAAATAAATACACAAATAAATAAATACATACACAAATAAATAAATAAATAAATGAGTAAATAAATAAAATAAATACGCAAATAAGTAATTAAATGAGTAAATAAATAAATACACAAATAAATAAATACATACGCAAATAAATAAATACATAAATGAGTAAATAAATAAAATAAATGCACAAATAAATAAATATGCAAATAAATAAATAAATAAATGAGTAAATAAATAAATAAATGCACAAATAAATAAATACATATGCAAATAAATAAATAAATAAATAAATGAGTAAATAAATAAAATAAATACGCAAATAAATAAATAAACTTCCTGCATAAATACATATATAAATAATTAATAATGTGGGGAGATAAATAAATAAATTACAAGAATGTTAATGTTGTGTCGGTTTTCCAGAGTTTTTGTCATGTTAAAAAAGGTCTATGCACGTCGTGTGTGAGAAATGGAGTGAAAGAGTAATGACGCTTGTTTCTGTATTTATTTATTTATTCATTTGGAGATAATACAAAATATGAATACAACAGAACAACATAAAAACTGCTGTGCTATATAATTTTAGCTAACCGCGCCATAAAGATGTAGATAAAATATGTGTTGAGAAAAGCATACAAAAAAAAAATTAAACACCAGAAAATATACTGTAGGCCTATGTTAATGGCTAAAATACAGTTAGCATATCGATTTTATTTTGACTCGTAGCTTATGGCCCTATTTTTCTGGCTACACTAGCCTATGCCTTAAAATGTAACTAGTTACACATTTAGCTACTATTTTTTAAATGACATTAGATTGTAACATTTCACTTTTTCCTAACACTGATGATTAGTTGGATAATAGGCAATACGTGAAGCGTGATGAAGGTTATGCTGATTTCACTCATTTACCAGTTATAGAATAGTATAACTTGCATGTGTGGGCATAGTTTGATGTCTTTACCTAAAACTTTAAACATTTATATTATTCGAAATAAAACGGAAAGAAATAAGGAGAATAAAATATGATTTAAAGCACTCGTTTTGTGCTGAAGCCATGATCCGTCTGTTTATGTAAACGGTATCGTTGCATAACTTTCATTGATAAGACCTGTAAAAGCGAAACTGTACATATTATCACAATAAAACATATATTAACTTAACTTAAAATAAAATATGTCCACCAATATACAGTAAGTAACCCAAACAGTATTATGTCTTAACAAAAAAATAAATAAATAAATAAATAATCCTGACGAGGTTCGAACTCGGGCTGGCGGCGTCATAATCCAACGTGCTGACCACTGGACCACAATGGTAGTGTCATACCGGTGCGTTTGGATCAAGAAATTATACAGTCCTCTGCAACACCTTTGACCAGTATTACCTAAATAAATAAATAAAAATGCGAAGTTGCGGCAAAATAATGAATAAAATAATGGATAAAAGTGAGGCTATGATCAAATAAATGAAAAAAGTGCGAATGCTGTGGATGCAAGCAGCTACGGACACAGGCCCTTGCGGCTAAAAAACGCACCGGCCCACCGGGAAATTCTCCCGGTCCTCCCAATTAGCCAAACCGGGCCTGTTAAATAAATAAATAAAAATAAATAAATAAAGAAGCCCAGCTGGAGGCATCGAGGGAGCTGAATCGAGCGCTCTTGTATACAAATACTGTAAGTCAATGGAAAAGCGGTTGTTCCTTGCGCCACCTGGTGGTTATTGCGTAAAGCACAGAATTGTTTTTTTTAAAAAATGAAAATGTGGCCTTTACAGCTGCGGTACGCCGCGTGACTACGGATCACAAAATGCAGTACTGCGCAGGAAGAAACGCGCGTTATTAGTAGCCATATCTGTAGATGCAGAGTATTGTTATAAAAATAACAACCATTTAAAGCTGTTCTGAAACAAGCCTTCAAACATTTTAAGCCATTTAACCATCTGTTTTTATATATAATGTAGTAATTATTTAATTGTCTGTGGTCAAATTTAAAGTGTACACCAAATCTAATCAGATAATGTCCTTCAACAGTGAGTACATGCGTCAAAAAATAATATAAGCTTCATATGAAAGCTTTGTGAGACTCTTAACTGCACTATTGCAATAGTTTCTTGCTTGACATTTATAGTTTATAATCTAAGAGAGTTCACTGTGAAGGATATTTTGCCTGATAAAAACATGAGGGATGTTGTTATTATTATGTGAATATATGAATCATCTAATCAAATAGTTTTTTTTATGTAAATTATATAATAAATAAACCTATTTTGCATCACATTTCGCATACTATCCGTCCTAAATAGTGAAACTGCTAATAGTGGAGGAACTATGACGTCACCTTGTAGGCCAATCGGCTGATGGAGATTCCCTCCATAAAATCTCTATAGGGTTTTCCCATAGGCTTTTCGAAGATTGCAAATAATAAGCTCTGTGTTCAAACCCTGTTCATTACACTTACATGTTTTGTCCAGCCGGATAATCCTCACACCAAAATACAACTTTTAGCACTTTTAGATCTTAAATGCAAAGGCAAGAACTAAAAAGCTAACATTAGGCTATAAACGGACTACAGCCTTCGGGGAGCTCGCCTGTGACGTCAGCACCACCCTGCTACAGACAACTCTTCAAGCTTATTTTTAGAAATATGCATATCCATGACAAAGATTTACTCTCTCGGTTTATTATATTATAATCCACGCTATATATTATAAACAAATATATACGCAAAAGCACATAGACCTATGTACCTTTTGGATAGTTTTTACGCAGGAAATACATTTTGTTTTGCTTTACGGTTGTTGTAAAAGTTTTAAAACTGTATGTGTAAATGTGCCTACATAGTATTATCATAAGACATGTTTAAATAAGAGTATCGCCCGCGTGCACACAGCCCGCTTACCTTAGTAACAGATGACAGAATAAGGAGATGAGGTGTGAGGGACAAGTCTAATGTTATATACCTGCTGCAAGTTCCATCATGGACACAGAACAACATTCAATATTCTTTTTTGTCACCGAGTACAGCCAAAAGCAGCCCATACAGTCACATGTGCTATACATTTTAAAGAGGAGTGTAAATATTGCAGCTATGACAGAGTTAAATGCGTTCAGATGAAGAAAAAACCGACGAGAAATCTATTGATCACGTTAAAATGACAGTTAACATGTATGTATTTTATTTATTCACACGTTTGCGTTACTGAGAGCAGGAAAGAGACCGGCTGCACTGATAAGCAGTGTCTTTTATAATATCGTTTAACTAAAATAAATGATCAACAAATGAATCTGTCTTGGCAGTCTTTACAAGGGAAGGCATTATCTACACACAATATGAATCCCCAATTAGAAAAATACTACAAACTATAAAATACTACTCATGAAAATACTTTAATCACAGACAAATCCAAATGCCCAGCGCAAGTGAGCTGCGCTCCAGACCAGTTCAGCTCGATGACGTATAATGTCTCCGACACCGCCTGTACTCCCGTTCAGCACATTGATAGCATCCGTCTTTTTAAAGAAGCATAACCGATTTAAAAAATCAAGAGTGTGCTGTAACTGATGTGTTTTATGTCGTAGAATAAAACGTGAACGTATCTTGAGTTTGTGTTAGCCACGGACCTTATTTAAGCGATTTAACTGAAATCCCATTCAAAAAACCCATTGACTTTGGGACGAGGGAACCGGAACTGCTAAAATGCTAACTCGCTTCCGGGTTTTTGCATACAAATTGACGTAATAGTTCCCCCACTCTATTGCCCCACTAGATTTCGCGTTGGACGTGAATTTGATAAGAACGACAAACGCGGGTGAAAAAGTGTAAACAAACTACAAAAATGGCGGACGCGCCAAACCAACCGTCAAGTCGAGAGACTTCGGTAAAACGGGTTTGAACGACTATTGATATCTAGCCTGCTGGAAAATATTTTAATCACATTTTCCGTGTTATATTTCATCTGCGACGACAATGTGAACTTTTATACAGACGTGTTTGGGCATTAACTTCTGAATACAAACACCTGAGGAGATTTCTCTGCATGAAAGACTCGCGAATGGCAGATTAACCTGCTGCTGCTGAATCTACATGGTAGGAAATTAAATGTGAAATAAATGTGGATGATGTGTCGAGATGATTGATGGGACACGTACATAAGCAACATAACGGTCTGTTAATGAGCAGGTAGTTTGTACACACCCAAATAAGTGTACCTTTTCTTCACACTCTCAGAAATAAAGGTACAGGAGCTGTCACTGGGGCAGTACCTTTTCAAAAGATATTTATACCCAAACAGTCAACAGTGGTACCTCAAAGGTGCATATTAGTGCCCAAATGTACCTAAAAAGTACCTTTGAGGTACCATTATACACCCTTCAGGTACAAATATACCTTTTAAAAAGGTACTGCCCCAGTGACAGCTCCTGTACCTTTATTTCTGAGTGCACACAAATAGTACATACTTTAAGGATGTTGTATAATTAGGCGAATTGAGACGCAGCATTAGAGGAAGTTTATGTTAATCAGATTCCATATATGACTTTACAGTAGCAACAGTAACCATGGAAACTGGTACAGGAGAGTTTATATATGCGATGGATCATTAGATTATCTTCTATTGATGTTTTTGTTGTGGCCTGGGGATGAGGAAATCATGTGTGTGTGTGTGAGTGTGTGTGTTTGTATGATTAAATCATTGATTTATTGTGCAGAAACACTTCCTGTGTAAAGTCTTAAAGGAAATACAAACATCAAATCACATCAGCAGAATGACGAATCTCTCCGTCTTATGATGAGTGAAGGCTGAATGAGTGGATCTATTATATATACTATATATATATATAAATAGTATAAATAAATAAATAAATTCTATAGCTGCTGAGAATCCAAAAAGAGCCACATATTGATAAATAATGTCATGATAGCATTTTTAACATGAAGTTATGATTGAATTGCCTATGAAATAGTTTGATAACAAGCAGTAAATGTTCATGGGTAAATGACATCAGGCACGTGCAGAGGTGGGGGCTTTGGGTGCTTGAGCCCCTGCCCTTTTTCTCCTGGAGAGAAAGTGCTCTTTTTTCCTGGGGATAATAATAATTTTTTTAAATACTAATAATAATATAATATACGCAAGTTAATGCGTGTTCTATTTAAGGACCGCTTTCCCTGTCAAACAATAAAAAAACTAAATTTTAAAGTATATCTTGGTTTTAGTCTAGCCGCTCCAAGCGAGCCTCGAACTGACAATTTGGAAAGATAAACCATGTGCGAGGCGAACGCTCTAACGAAGACTCTATTTACATTGTTACTCTCGCCTCGAAAGTAAGGTGTCAACAGTGGAGTAACGTCTATCAGCGCCTATGCCAACTCCTGCATCCGCATTGCACACGGACTGCATCTGGGCCATAGCTTTACAGTCTGACCCATACACACACTGCAGACGGAGTGTGTGAAACATATATTATTAGCTGACCTCTGTTACGGCAGCGCGATACGATCGACAGAACCGCCGATGTAAATTCATCCGTCATTCATCTTCATTGTGTGGAGGTGAGTAACGGTTAACAAAAGACTCAAATTTAACCAGTGGCGGCTGGTCAATAGAGGGCGCTGGGGCGCCGCCCCCCCTTCAAGTTAGACCCCTTTAATATGTTAATGTTTAATATCACAAATATTAACTAAATAAATTGATTTAATTATAACATTCTAACATTGTGCAGGGCGCCGGACTAATGGGTGTCTATGTAGGTACACGAACTTTTGCAATGCACGTGATATGACGATAAGCTCTAATTGGCCGGTTTTAAATTGTCCTTGGGGCGCAGCGCTCTGCATCCCGAACCCTCCCATTTTTGTTGTTAGAACGAATCATATTTGATTTTATATGATTGGCCTTATGTGATTGGACCATTCTCCCCAAAGAGCTTAGAATGCAATTTCTCGAGATGAAGGAAAATTCTGTTGTATCTGCAAAGATATCCGTTCACAAGGCGTTTAGATGAAGAAAAAAAGAATCAAGAAGCTTGTACCAGATCGACCGTCTTTGCAAATTCACCAGTAGTCAAGTGATGGCGAGCGCGCGAATATTCGGGGCTTTTCCAGCACTTGTCATGACAAACGGAGTTGGCTGGCAGGTTGCGATGTAATGTAAGTCATGCCTTTTACTATTTCCGTGTTTGCTGTTTCAAACAGCACGACGCAAGAGAGGCTGAATGCATTGGCCATGCTGTCAATAGAGAAGAGACTGGTGACTGAGATGACTGACTTTAACCAAAAGGTTATTGAGAAATTTGCAAGCCAGAAAAAAAGGAGAGCAAAATTTATTTTCAAGTAGTGCTACTGGCCAGTGATTAGGCAACATTTGTGTGTGTGTGTGTGTGTGTGTGTGTGTGTGTACTAATTATCTTGATTACTTCATTACTGAATATAAACCCAAATTGAACTAAAATGAACTGATTTGTGATGCATTTATTGTATGCTTTAGTCATATTTTAGTTTTTTGATGCATCACCTGAAAAACGGCTTTAACGCTCTTAATTACCAACAGTTAGATTTTTTTTCTGGTGTTTGCGCCCCCCCACATTTTTTAACACCAGCCACCACTGAATTTAACGTCAGCTATTTATCCAAAAGTTCAAAAGCAAATAGGCTGTTTTGTCTTGCTAACATCCTCCTGATTAACAACCATGTAATAAGTCAGCTAAAGTTTAGCCAGGGCAGTATCTTAGGCATACAGGCTAATGTAATGGAGAAACGACAACTGGATAGTGACAATATTGCCCTCTTGTTTTTGCAGTCACACAGAATATATAATGTCAATTGAAGGTATAAAACATATAGGCTAGCTATGGAAGTCAGTGGCTATCAGTGTGTCCTACATTCTTCAAAATATTTTATTTTGTTCAACAGAAAAAAAACTCAAACAAAAATAATAGATTGAAAAGGGAGAGTTCACCCAAAAGTTTACATGTACTCACCCTCAAGTGCTTCCAAGTCTTTGTTTCTTTATTTTGTTGAACACTAACGAATAAAAGCTATAAACTTCTAATCATTGACTTCCAGAGTAGGAAAAACAAATAGCATGAAAGTCAATGGTTACAGGTTTCCTGTTTTCCTCAAAATATTACTTTGGCTGTTTCTCAATTCCGAGAACGGACTTGCGTTCTTGTGGAGACTGGTCTTGCCAGGTGTCCTCGGTAGAACGAACTCGGGAGACCACGAGAACAGAGAACGCGTCCTGTGAGGAATGAGATGCTGCGTTCTTCCCTGGTTGTTCCTGATGGTCACATGACCTTCACGCGTTTTAAATAAAACATTGTTTAAACATTACAGCATTTATACAGCGATTTATTGTTTTTCCCCTTTTCAAAATATATATTATGCATAAAAACATTATAAATATACGTTGCACAATACAAATAAAACAGATTTTAATACGAATTTGAGCAAACAAACACTCTTAATGCGTTTATTCCTTTATTAAGATGTCCATGGTAATGTTTATATTCACCGTGTCATTTAGGGAAACTCCTGAGGTAAATAAGTGATATCTCCGAACTTTAATAATAAATCTAAATAAAATGCTGCGCTTCCCACCTCCAATCGCAATGACTTCTGGGACTTCTAGAGCGAGATCAGTGCTCAAGTCTGCATCGGTGCGTCCTCGATATCAAGAACACATCCGGGAAGTTTCACGCGTCCTCTGTTCTTGCGGTCTTGAGTATTGGAACTGAACTTTGGCAGCTGATGATGACGTTACACGAGAACACGAGGACGCAAGACCGCTGAAGAACACATATTGAGAAACAGCCTTTGTGTGTTCAACAGAGGAAAAAAAAAGTCAAATGGGTTTGGAACAAGTAAAAGCTGAGTAAATGGTGACAGAATTTTCAGTTTTGAATTAACTATCCTTTTAAGGGTGAGTATATGGTGAATTTAGGGTGAAATCTCCTTAATAATCTCATTATAATATATTTTATTTATTAAAGTACAATTATTACTATTATTTAATAAAAAGTGCCCTTTTTTCCATTTGAGCCCCTGCCCCTTAAAAGCTCTCTGAACGTCCCTGAATGACATGACCACATTGAAATGGTTTAAAAAAAAGTACATGTCTGACCCGAGCCAATCAGATTAAAGCTTACCAGATCATGTGACCACTCAAAAAAGACACGCACAAAGCAAACAGCAGAGCCCAAGTAATCTAAAGTTTAATCTACCTCATGAATATGCATGCATGCATAATTAAGGCAACGCTGTCACCTTCGATGCAGTATGCAAATGAGGCAGTTATTGAGTTGATTTTTACTTGTTCCTGTCAGTTATATGTGTTTGTATGACAGGTGTTGATGACCGTATGCAAATGTGCCCAGATTACAGTCTCCGCCCCTCCAGAAATGCTCCGCTTTGCTTCATGAACGTGACAAGATGTATTTGCATGTTATCTAGCGGCTGTGAATGTGTTTATGTGCTATTTTAGCATTCGGATGATTTCTGTGAGCAGCCGTGCACTAAATAAAACACGCACCTCGTCTCTTTATTTCTACTGTACTACTAGAAGTACACTAAAATAATTCTAGCAGATTTACTGTATGGGTCAAATATGAAAAGATGTTAGTACACCATATATAGGTGAAATATATATATAGGTCAAATATATATATATATATGCAGTGTGGGGGTAATGCATTACAAGTAACGCATTATTTTTAAAAGTACGCTTTAGTTTAGTTACAATTACCTAAAAACATATGCTCTCATGGGAGTCACGGTGGCACAGTAGGTAGCACGATCGCCTCACAGCAAGAAGGTCGCTGGTTTGAGCCTAGGCTGGGTCAGTTGGCATTTCTGTGTGGAGTTTGCATGTTCCCCCCGTGTTTGTGTGGGTTTCCTCTGGGTGCTCCGGTTTCCCCCCACAAGTTCAAACACATGCTATATAGGGGAATTGGGTAGGCTAAATTGTTCATAGTGTATGAGTGTGAATGAGTGTGCATGGATGATTCCCAGTGATGGGTTGGGGCTGGAAGGCCATCCGCTGTGTAAAACACATGCTGGATAAGTTGGCGGTTCATTCCGCTGTGGCAACCCCAGATTAATAAAGGGACTAAGCTGAAGGAAAAATAAATGAATGACTGAAAAATGAAAACATTTTTATATGGGATCAAATTTTTTTTTGGTTTTATGATTTCAGTTAATTAAATAACCATTATTTTTAAATGCGCTAGTAACTACTAATCATACTAATTACCTAGCTTGCCTAATTAATCTAGGTAAGCCTTTAAGTTCACTGCAAAAAATTATATGATCAATAAGTCATGACAACATATTCATTCATTCATTTTCTTTTCAGCTTACTCTCTTTATTAATCTGGGGTCGCCACAGCGGAATGAACTGCCAACTTATCCAGCATATGTTTTACGCAGCGGATGCCCGTTCAGCTGCAACCCATCACTAGGAAACATCCATACACTCTCATTCACACTCATACACTACGGACAATTTAGCTTACCCAATTCCCCTATAGCGCATGTGTTTGGACTGTGGGGGAAACTGGAGCACCCGGAGGAAACCCACACCAACACGGGGAGAACATGCAAACTCCATACAGAAATGCCAACTGATCAAGCCGGGACTCAAACCAGAGACCTTCTTGCTGTGAGGCGATCGTGCTAGCCACTGCGCCACCGTGAAGCCTGTTTTAATTTTTCTCAAATTCTATTATTCCCATAATTTCCATTTTAAATGGAATTTGTAAATACTTTATTATACTTTATTATTTATACTCACATTAACATTCAGTTGCAATCATAAATCATGTGTATAACTGAAATATTAAATATTTATTTATTAATAACTGAATTAGTCTTGGGCAACCCAGTGGCGCAGTAGGTAGTGCTGTTGCCTCACAGCAAGAACGTCGCTGGGTCGCAGGTTCGAACCTCGGCTGGGCTGGGTCAGTTGGCGTTTCTGTGTGGAGTTTGCATGTTCTCCCTGGGTTCGCGTGGGTTTCCTCCGGGTGCTCCGGTTTCCCCCACAGTCCAAAGACATGCAGTACAGGTGAATTGGGTAAGCTAAAATTGTCCATAGTGTATGAGTGTGAATGTGTGTGTGGAGGTTCCCAGAGATGGGTTGCGGCTGGAAGGGCATCCGCTGCGTAAAATCGTGCTGGATAAGTTGGCGGTTCATTCCGCTGTGGCGACCCCGCAAGGGACAAAGCCGACAAGAAAATGAATGAATGAATGAATGAATTAGTCTTTTATTAAAATATAACACATTTTATTTAATTGATTTTGCTTTATTTTATTATTTTTATTTTTACATTTTTTTAATTATTTACATTTTTTAAAAACTAGATAAAATGACAGAATTTCTGGAAAATACAAATTTGGCATTTTAATTAATTAATGAATTTATTTATTTATTGTGGCATTGTTTGGAATTGTGCTGTCGCCTCACAGCAAGAAGGTCGCTGGTTCGAGCCTCAGCTGGGTCAGTTGGCGTTTCTGTGTGGAGTTTGCATGTTCTCCCTGCATTCGCGTGGGTTTCGCGTGCTCCGGTTTCCCCCACAGTCCAAACACATGCAGTACAGGTGAATTGGGTAGGCTAAATTGCCCGTAGTGTATGAGTGTGAATGTGTGTGTATGGATGTTTCCCAGAGATGGGTTGCAGCTGGAAGGGCATCCGCTGCGTAAAACATGTGCTGGATAAGTTGGCGGTTCATTCCGCTGTGGCGACCCCGGATTGATAAAAGGACTAAGCTGAAAAGAAAATGAATGAATGTTTGTAATTGTCATTTTGAAAACTGAACTTGCAGACAATATTTGTTCACTAACGTTACTAGACATGCGATAACAACCGGTGTCTGTCTGCAGGATTTCCAGATGACTTCAGGATGATTTCCAGCTATTATTCCTCCATTGTAATGCACAGACTGATTGAATGGGAGGAAGGTGCAGCGGCTGGAGCTGGAGGCAGTTTTCCTGTAGTTTCTCTTTATGAGGTGAATCTCAGCTGATGTAACACTACAGAAATATTCCTTCTCTCAAGAAACACACACACACACACACACACACACACACACACACACACACACACACACACACACACACACACACACACACACACACACGCTGTGACAAATCTTATTCCATCCAGTCTTATGACAAACTCAAGTAAGTCCTCATAATAGCAAACAATTGTACACAAATGTGTGTGTTTTCATATCAATACTTCTATTGTGTCGACTCGCATTATGAAGTGTCAGGAGGAGAATCTGTAGGAGAGTGTGTGCGGAGTTGATCCAATTCATGTGGAGTTCATCAACAAAACACTCCTACACACACACACACACACACACTGCTATAACGCACACTCCAAATCTAGCATTACAACAGAAATCACGCACACACACACACACACACACACACACACACACACACACTGCTGTAATACACAATCCAGATTCAGCATTACAACAGAAATCACACACACACACACACACACTGCTATAACACACACACTCCACAACCAGCATTACAATAGAAATCACACACACACACACACACACACACACACACACACACACACACACACACACACACACACTGCTGTAATACACAATCCAGATCTAGAATTACAACAGAAATCACACACACACACACACACACACACACACACACACACACACACACACACACACTGCTATAACGCACACTCCAGATCAAGCATTACAGCAGAAATCACACACACACACACACACACACACACACACACACACACTGCTATAACACACACTCCACAACCAGCATTACAGCAGAAATCACACACACACACACACACACACACTGCTATAACGCACACTCCAGATCAAGCATTACAACAGAAATCACACACACACACACACACACACACTGCTATAACGCACACTCCAGATCAAGCATTACAGCAGAAATCACACACACACACACACACACACACACACACACACACACACACACACACACACACACACACACACACACACACACACACACACACACACACACTGCTATAACACACACTCCACAACCAGCATTACAGCAGAAATCACACACACACACACACACACTGCTGTAACGCACACTCCAGATCAAGCATTACAACAGAAATCACACACACACACACACACACTGCTATAACGCACACTCCAGATCAAGCATTACAACAGAAATCACACACACACACACACACACACACTGCTATAACGCACACTCCAGATCAAGCATTACAACAGAAATCACACACACACACACACACACTGCTATAACGCACACTCCAGATCAAGCATTACAACAGAAATCACACACACACACACACACACTGCTATAACACACACTCCACAACCAGCATTACAATAGAAATCCCACACACACACACACACACACACACTCACACTGCTATAACGCACACTCCAGATCCAGCATTACAGCAGAAATCACACACACACACACACACACACACACACACACACACACTCACACTGCTATAACGCACACTCCAGATCAAGCATTACAGCAGAAATCACACACACACACACACTGCTATAACACACACTCCACAACCAGCATTACAATAGAAATCACACACACACACACACACACAGTCACACACACTCACACTGCTATAACGCACACTCCAGATCCAGCATTACAGCAGAAATCACACACACACACACACACACACACACACACACACACACACACACACACACACACACACACACACACACACTGCTATAACGCACACTCCAGATCCAGCATTACAGCAGAAATCACACACACACACACACACACACACACACACACACACTGCTATAACGCACACTCCAGATCCAGCATTACAGCAGAAATCACACACACACACACACACACACACACACACACTGCTATAACGCACACTCCAGATCCAGCATTACAGCAGAAATCACACACACACACACACACACACACACACACACACACACACACACACACACACACACACACACACACACACACACACACACACACACACACACACTGCTATAACGCACACTCCAGATCCAGCATTACAGCAGAAATCACACACACACACACACACACGCTCATACACACACACACACACACACACACTGCTGCAGTACGCACTAAAAATTCAGCATTACAACAATAGAAATCATACACACACAAACACACACACACACACGCACGCACGCACGCACGCATACACACACTCCAGAACCAGCATTGCCAAAGAAATCACACACACTCGCACACACACACTGCTGCAGCACACACTCAAAATCCAGCAGTACAACTATAGAAATCACACACACGCACACACACACACACTGTTTTTCCTACTATGGAAGTCAGTGGTTACAGATTTTCAGCATTCTTCAAAATATCTTCTTTCGACTTAAAATTGTACGGCCACTTGCAGCACAGCTTTTTTTATTTGAGCTAACTCAACTTTTAGCCCAAGTCCTTCACTTGCCTTGATTTATGTTGCGTCAACTCAAAAAAAAAAGCTGTGCAACAAGTTCCCTTAAGTTTTTTTACAGTGACTAGTGTTCTTGTCAGCCGTCAGATGCGTCCAGCTGAAGTGTGCAGTGTTTTCAGCTGTGAACTTCGCTCTTTCTCTGCTAATGTACGTCTCTTGGCACACGGGCTTCAGTTTCGTGACTCTGCAGCGAGACAGTAATTAACCTCTCCTCGGTCGGCCATCTTGGCTCTATTGTGTGCTAATATGTCTTCAACTGGGCCTGACCTGTTCCTCCATTATGTTTCTGCTGCTTGGCAACTTTGAGTTTGGCTCAGTCCTGCGAGTGCTTTCAGTCAGTCCGTCTCGCTGGATAAAACTGATTAAGCCCAAATGAAAACAAGAAGGAAATGCACTATCCAGTGGGCTAATAGGCAGCGGTTACGGTAAAAGTCCGACGTTTGGAGCGCGGCGTTCTCTTTGGACTGATAATGATCATTATGTTGGCCTGACTCTGGTCGTTTCTGAACGCCGTGGATGATTTTATTTTGGCTGGATTCAGTGAGTTAATGGACTGGTGTCAGGGTGAAGCTGCAGTCGTGACCTGTTGATCCACAACAACAACGTTTGGGAAATGAATGTAGCGACAAGTGTTTCCCGAAAGCGCAGTTTCTCCATCGCAGATTATTGTATTGTTGGTTAAAGCATCACATTTGCATAATGATATGGTAAAAATCTGCTTTAAAGGGATAGTTCACTCAATCATTTTAATTCTGTTATCACTTGTTTCAAACCTTTATGGGTTTCTTTCTTCTGTTGAACACAAAAGAAGATACTTTGAAGAATGCAGAAAACCTGTAACCATTGACTTTCATAGTGTTTGTTTTTCCTGATAAATGGAAGTCTATATGGTTACTGGTTTTCAGCATTCTTCAAAATATCTTCTTTTGTGTTCAACAAAAGAAAGACACACACACACACACGTTTTTCCCTACTGCTCTATCGTAGTTTTGGAAGAATCCCCCCTTCCACCCCATCTCCTCCTTTTCCTCCCTTTTCTAAGGGGGAGCTCTTGAGACCTACCTGATCTCGGATCCCCTTATATGCTTATTGACTGGGCGGGAGCCTTGGGCTCAAGTATCTCCGAGCTCAGGGTTCTCTCCTGGGACAGCATGCCAAACCTGCTATCAACGCCAAGCATATCTAAGTGGGAACTCTTGAAACTAAATTGTCTGTATGTAACAGAGATCAGCTAGTGAAGTGATGTGCAGGTCAACATGACTCCTAACAGACGCTAGAGGCCATGGTCTTTAGCCTCCTTGTTAGAGCAACCGACTCCCATGTGGAAAGTCGCTCGGAGTGGGTTGTGTGCAGTAGGACTGGCGGGGTTACATTGGTGCCGTGCCCCGAATAGGAGTGAGGTTTAGGGGGGTGAGTGTAACAGAGGCCAGCTAGTGAAGTGCTGTGCAGGTAAACCTCACTGCTCTGAACCCGAAAAGATGCTCTAGTGATAGACGCTAGAGGCCATGGTCTTTAGCCTCCTTGTTAGAGCAGCCGACTCCCATGTGGAAAGTCGCTGGTTCGATCCCAGCTCAGAGCGGGTTGGGTGCAGTAGGACCGGTGGGGTTACATTGGTGCCGTGCCCCGAATAGGAGTGATGTTTAGGGGGGTGAGTGTAACAGAGGCCAGCTAGTGAAGTGCTATGCAGGTAAACCTCACTGCTCTGAACCCGAAAAGGTGCTCTAGTGATAGACGCTAGAGGCCATGGTCTTTAGCCTACTTGTTAGAGCAACCGACTCCCATGCGGTTAGTTGTCAGTTCGATCCCAGCTCAGAGTGGGTTGGGTGCAGTTGGACAGGCAGGCTTACATTGGTGCCGTGACCCAAATAGAAGTGAGGTTTAGGGGAGTGAGTGTAACAGAGGCGAGCTAGTGGAGTGCTGTGCAGGTAAACCTCACTCCTCTTAACTCGAAAAGGTGATCCAGTGACAGACACTAGAAGCCATGGTCTTTAGCCCTTCTTGTTAGAGCAATCGACTCCCATGCGAAAAGTCGCCGGTTCGATCCCAGCTCGGAGCGGGTTGGGTGCAGTAGGACCGGTGGCGTTACATGTAGTGTATGAGAGTGTATTTGAATGTGAGTGTATATGGGTGTTTCCCAGTACTGGGTTGCAGCTGGAAAGGCATCGGCTGCGTAAAACATATGCTAGAATAGTTGGCGGTTCATTCCGCTGTGGCGAACTCTGAAATAAACACTAAGCCGAAGGAAAATTAATGGATGAATGCATTATATATGCCACTTGAGTGCATTTAAAATGTTTTAATTTGAAATGAACAGTGCTGTTTTAAAGTACATATTAATCATTCTGTTTTAATAATCTTTTGTGATGCTTTAAATAATTACACTTATTTTGATGTGTTGACTGACAAAGTACTAAAGTGCATGACAATTATTCTAACTATGTAGCTTTATTCAATTACATTTAATGTGGCACAGCATGAAGCATAGACTGAAGCAGCTTTCTAGCCTGATTTTTTTTTTTTCTTTTCTTAAAAAGCTCCAGAAGCCCTGATGTGAATGAGCAAATTATTCTGGAAGAGGAAATAAGGTGCCCTGACAGGAAAAGTAAATCACTTGCGGTAATAAATTCATGACCCAAAACTTCCTCCATTGCCTCCCTAATGTGGAATCGTTTTTCCTGAAGGCAAAAAAAAGCCTGTTTGATGCTGCGATAAAGATTGATGTGAAAAAAACTCAATTGCATGTGTTCGAGTCTTCACAGAGAGACAAACACCAAATTACTAAATGTTTCCTTTAAGCAAACGCAGCAATCTTATCTAAAAACAAAACAAAACAGAGCTTTAACGGCAGATTACTACTGTTAAAAAGCATCCAACAAACCTCCTTTGTGAAGGGCTCAGAGATATGAAGCTGAATGGAGGAGCTCATTTTTGCGGCCCCTTTGAAAACTGAACTTTGCTCATCCAAACGGCCCCTGCAGCTGTTTTAATGAAGTGAACAGTGTTATCAGAGACAGAGAGAGAGGAAAGGATCAAGATGTCAATACTTTGACTCTCCCCGTAGTTTTGCCACTGGATTAATCCAAGAAAAAACTGAATCAAGGCACTAACATGTTTTAACACATTTCTAGCATGTTGCCTACATGTTTTAACAAGTTGCTAACAAACATAATATGTTCCAACATATTGTTAGCATGTTTTAGCACATTATTAGCATGTTTTACAGAGTTGTTAGTATGTTTTAATGCTGTAAGCAAGTTTATTGAATTGCTAACATTGTTAGCATGTCTTTCTAGCTTGTTACATGATGCTTAAATGTTTTGTCAAGTTGCTAATAAGCAAGTTTAGATTTATAGTATGGTCTAACATATTCCTGGCATGTTTCAGCATGTTTTAATGCTGCTAGCACGTTTATTAAATTGCTATCATTGTTAGTATGTCTTTCTAGCTTGTTAAATGATGCTTACATGTTAGTGAATTTATTAAATTGCTGTCATTGTTGGCTTGTCTTTCTAGCTTGTTATATGATGCTTACATGTTTTGTCAAGTTGCTAATAAACAAGGTTACGTTTATAGTATGTTCTAACATATTGCTCCCATGTTTTAGCACATTATTACCATGTTTAAAAGAGTTGCTAGTATGTTTTAATACTCCTAGTGCATTTATTGAATTGCTACTTTTGTCAGCATGTCTTTCTAGCTTGTTAAATAATGCTTACATGTTTTTTTTTCAATCAAGTTTACATTTATTGTACGATCTAACATATTTAACATACATTATTAGCATGTTTTAAAGAGTTGTTGGTATGTTTTAATGCTGCTAGCAGGTTTATTGAATTGCTACCATTGTTAGCATGTCTTTATAGCTTGGTAAATGATGCTTACACGCTTTGTCAAACAAGTTTACATTTATAGTATGTTTTAACATATTGTTAGCATATTTTATTAGCATGTTTTAAAGAGTTGTTAGGATGTCTTAACGTTGCTAGAGGGTTTGTTGAATTACTACCATTGTTAGCAAGCCTTTCTAGCTTGTGTTTTGTCAAGTTGCTAATAAACAAGTTTATGTTTATAGTATGTTCTAACATACTGCTAGCATGTTTATCGTGCTATTTGTAGCATGTTTAAATACGTCTACATGAGTTGCATTTAAAATACACAGCGACTGCATTATTACTGGTTCAAAAAGTTCATCTCTAATCTCTGTTTGTAGAATTTTTAACATATTGGCGGCATATTTTAAAAAATGTTCACATTTGAACATGTTTTAAGAAGTTGCTATCATGTTTTATCAGTGTTTTATCATGTTATTGGAATGTTTTGTCTTTCAAGCTTGTTAAATTATGCTAACATGTTCTGTCAAGTTGGTAATAAATAAGTTTATGTTTAAAACTTATTCCAACATACTACTAGCTTGTTTAGCACATTATTAGCATGTTTTACATAGTTGTTAGTATGTTTTAATGCTGTAAGCAAGTTTATTGAATTGCTAACATTGTTAGCATGTCTTTCTAGCTTGTTACATGATGCTTAAATGTTTTGTCAAGTTTCTAATAAGCAAGTTTAAATTTATAGTATGGTCTAACATATTCCTGGCGTGTTTCAGCATGTTTTAATGCTGCTAGCACGTTTACTAAATTGCTATCTTTGTTAGTATGTCTTTCTAGCTTTTTAAATGATGCTTTCAAGTTAGTGAGTTTATTGAATTGCTGTCATTGTTAGCTTGTCTTTCTAGCTTGTTATATGATGCTTACATGTTTTGTCAAGTTGCTAATAAACAAGGTTACATTTATAATATGTCCTAACATATTGCTACCATGTTTTAGCACATTATTACCATGTTTTAAAGAGTTGTTAGTATGTTTTAATACTCCTAGTGCATTTATTGAATTGCTACTTTTGTTAGCATGTCTTTCTAGCTTGTTAAATAATGCTTACATGTTTTTTTCAAACAAGTTTACATTTATAGTACGATCTAACATATTTAACATACAACATTATTAGCTATCATGTTTTATCAGTGTTTTATCATGTTAATAGAATGTTTTGTTAAATTATGCTAACATGTTCTGTCAAGTTGGTAATAAATAAGTTTATGTTTATAGCATATTCCATCATACTACTAGCTTGCATAAACAGGTTTATGTTCAAAGTATGTTCTAACATACTTATAGCATGTTTTATCACATTATTAGCATGTTTTAAAGAGTTGTTAGTATGTTTTAATGCTGCTAGTGAGTTTATTGAATTGCTACCATTGTTAGCATGACTTTCTAGCTTGTTATATGATGCTTACATGTTTTGTCAAGTTGCTAATAAACAGGTTCATGTTCATAGTATGTTCTAACATATTTCTAGCATGTTTTAGCACATTATTAGCATGTTTTAAAGAGTTGTTAGTATGTTTTAATGCTGCTAGTGAGTTTATTGAATTGCTACCATTGTTAGCATGTCTTTCTAGCTTGTTATATGATGCTTACATGTTTTGTGAAGTTGCTAATAAACAAGGTTACGCTTATAGTATGTTCTAACATATTTCTAGCATGTTTTAGCACATTATTAGCATGTTTTAAAGAGTTGCTAGTATGCTTTAAAGTTGCTAGGGGGTTTAATTAAAACATGTTGTTACTATGTTTACAATGTTTTTATACATTGTTAACATGCTACTATAATTGTTTCATGCACCGATGGCATGTTTTAATGTTTCAAAAAGTTAATTTCAAGCATGTCGCTAACATGTTTTAGTATGTTATGTTATGTTTTAGCATGTTTTAATGTTGTTAGCAGGTTTGCTGCATGGTTTGAAACGTTAGCATGTATTTCTAGCATGTTACAACTTGTTGCTTGTATGTTTTAGAAAATGTTTAGCTTTTTAAAAACGTTTTAATGAGCATGTTTCCAACATTAACATGTTTGTAGATACTTTAACACACTGATTGCATGCTTCTAGCATGTTTTAGCAAGTTGCTACCATGTTTTTTTAAAGTATTTTGTCACGGAATGTTTAGCATAGACTACTATCATTTTGACAAATTGCTAGCATATTTTAGCAAGCTGCAATTGATTACTGCATGTTTACCATGTTAAAAATATGTTTATGCAGCATTCTTATTTAACAAATTGAGCTGTAACAGCACATTACAATGGTTTAACATCATCCAACAAATCTTTTTTGTTAATACAGCTGAATAGAGAAACTCATTTTGCGGTCCTGCTGAAAACTGAACTTTGCTCATCCAAAGGGCCCTTGCAGCTGTTTTAATGAAGTGAGCAGTGTTATCAGAGG
Organism: Danio kyathit; assembly: GCA_903798195.1. NCBI lineage: Eukaryota > Metazoa > Chordata > Actinopteri > Cypriniformes > Danionidae > Danio > Danio kyathit. The sequence continues at coordinate 87,535,373 of LR812525.1, read as the reverse complement.
CATGGAGAAAGAGGAAAGGATCAAGCTCAATACTTGGCTCTCCTCGTAGCTTTTCCCACCTGATTAATCCTGAATAAAACTGGAAAATGAGAGCCGTGGAAGGAGGAAAAAAAACAACGTGCGTCCCTTTTGGACTTTTACTAATAAGCTGTCAACTACTCCAGACACTTTAAGGGCTGACTGGAGATTATTATTGTGAACATGAAACATCCTCGGAAGGAAATGTTAAACACTTGCATGAGTCCAAGCAACAACAATTCACAAGGCAATGATTCGGATGCTTTCTCAAGGCTCTGGCACGCTTTCAATGAACAGATTCTCCATAGACGCACAGGCCTGGGACGGCCGTCTCTACAATAACTGCATGCATGAACACTTTTACAATTAGAAAACCTGCTTGTACTAGCAAGAGAATATGAATCTTCCCTCTGCAGCCTTTCAGCTGAAAAAGAGAAGCGCTGAACTGTACTGAATAGGCTCCCGTAATGGATTTCTTAAGCTTAAAAGTATATTAAAAATTGTGCTTGTAGTTATTATAATATTATTAAAATAAAAAGCAGCTAAAGTGTAGTCAAAGAGAGAATGACTATATTCTCAACACAGAACACATTTAAGTAAGCTCCTAATGTTTATCAGGGCATGTTTCTAGCATGTTGCTTACATGTTTTATTAAGTTGCTAACAAACATGTTAATGTTTGTATGTTCCAACATATCAGTAGCATGTTTTAGTACATTATTATCTTGTTTTAAAGAGTTACTAGCATGTTTTTAGCATGTTTTAACGCATTTCTAGCATGCTTCTTACATGTTTTATCAAGTTGCTAACAAACATGTTAATGTTTATGTTCTACCATATCAGTAGCATGTTTTAGCAGATAATTATATTGTTTCAGAGAGCTTCTACCATGTTTTAATGCTGCTAGCAGGTTTATTCAATTGCTGTCATGTTTTAAAGCATTAATAGTATGTTTTTGAACATGTTTTAACTTGTTTCTTGGATGTTTTAGCAAGTTCATGGCATCTTTAAAACATTTAAATAAGCTGCTAATGTTTAACATGTTTCAACACATTTCCAGCATGTTGCTTACGTTTTATAAAGTTGCTAACAAACATGTTACTGTTTGTATGTTCCAACATATCAGTAGCATGTTTTAGTACATTATTATCTTGTTTTAAAGAGTTACTAGCATGTTTTAACATGTTTCAACACATTTCCAGCATGTTGCTTACGTTTTATTAAGTTGCTAACAAACATGTTAATGTTTGTATGTTCTAACATATCAGTAGCATGTTTTAGTACATTATTATCTTGTTTTAAAGAGTTACTAGCATGTTTTAACATGTTTTAACGCATTTCTAACATGCTTCTTACATGTTTTATCAAGTTGCTAACAAACATGTTAATGTTTATGTTCTACCATATCAGTAGCATGTTTAGCAGATAATTATCTTTTTTCAGAAAGCTTCTACCATGTTTTAACGCTGCTAGCAGGTTTATTCAATTGCTGTCATGTTTTACAGCATTAATAGTATGTTTTTGAACATGTTTTAACTTGTTTCTTGCACATTTTAGCAAGTTCATAGCATCTTTAAAACATTTAAATCAGCTGCTAATGTTAAAGCTGTTTCAACACATTTTAGCAGGTTGCTTACATGTTTTATCAAGTTGCTAACAAACATGTTACTGTTCTAGCATATCAGTAGCATGTTTAGTACATAATTATCTTGTTTTAAAGAGTTTTTGTAACATGTTTTAATGTTGCTAGCAGGTTTATTGAATTGCTGCCATGTTTTAAAGCATCAATAGCATGTCTTTCAACATGTTTTGACTTGTTTCTTACATGTTTTAACACATTAATATCTGTTTTAAAGAGTTTCTAGCATTTTTTAAAAATGCTGTCATGTTTTAAAGCATTAATAGTATGTCTTTGAACATGTTTTAACTTGTTTCTTGCACATCTTTATAGCAAGTTTATAGCATCTTTACAACATTTAAATAAACTGCTAGCATGTTTTTGCTTTCAAACATTGTTAAAATGTTTCCAGAATTTAGTTTTAAACATTTTTAACACCTTTCTGACAAGTGTTTTCACATCTTGCATGCTTCTAGCATGTTTTAATAAGCTGCTATCCTACTTTAACACATTGTTAGCATATTTTGTCATTAAAATGACATGCAAAAGAAAGCCCCGTCCCCTACTTAATATTCGATTTCAGTTAGAACTGCATCAGCATACTGAAATAAAAGTTTAAGCAACTTCCAGTTCACGTTGACATTAGGTTTATTAGCTAATAAGCATACATTTCTCAAGCCAGTAAAATGATCTGCAGTTACAAGTAATGCTGACTCGTTATCAGCTTGATGCCGTAGTGATTTGATAAACCAACTAACATGTAATTCAGTTCAGTATTACCTCGAACCTTCCAAAGTACACATCTGAGTGTGATTTTAGCTAAAATAACATCATTACCTGTGAGAATGCAGCCAGAGAGATCTGAGAAGTGTTTTTCTGAGTCCGAGGAGGATATAGCGAATACTGATATAACAAAAGAAGAGAATCGGAGCCAAAAATAGTTTTCTCATTTCAGAATACAGTCAGCTTTAAAGGCGCTTGCGGCCGTGTAATATGAAAGCTCAAGCAGAGGTGACAGCTTCAAGTATCTCGCAACAGAGAGAAGGGAGGGAATGGAGAATTAAAGAAGACTGCTGTAATGGGTCTGAAATGTAGGTGTAGACGTCATAACTCAGCTGATACGTGACTGACGGCTTCTGTTGGGTCATTATGCTTCATACTTTTTAAATGCAGGAACCACTATGAATAAACCCAGTTGCTTACATGTTTTATCAAATTGTTAATATTTGTAGTATATTCTAGCATGTTTTAGCACATTATTATCTTGTTTTAAAGAGTTTCTATTATGTTTTAACATTGCTTGCATGTTTATTGAATTGCTGCCATGTTTTAAAGCATTGATAGTATGTCTTATAAAATGTTTCGGCTTGTTTCTTGCATGTTTTAGCACATTATTATCTTGTTTTAAAGAGTTTCTAGCATGTTTTAATGTTGCTAACACGTTTTAAAGCATTTATTTTATGTCTTCTAACATGTATCAACTTGTTGCTAGCATGTTTTAGTACATTATTATCTTGCATTAAAGAGTTTCTATTATGTTTTAACATTGCTAGCATGTTTATTGAATTGCTGCCATGTTTTAAAGCATTGATAGTATGTCTTATAAAATGTTTCGACTTGTTTCTTGCATGTTTTAGCACATTATTATCTTGTTTTAAAGAGTTTCTAGCATGTTTTAATGTTGCTAACACGTTTTAAAGCATTTATTTTATGTCTTCTAACATGTATCAACTTGTTGCTAGCATGTTTTAGTACATTATTATCTTGTATTAAAGAGTTAGTATTACGTTTTAACATTGCTAGCATGTTTATTGAATTGCTGCCATGTTTTAAAGCATTGATAGTATGTCTTCTAACATCTTTCGACTTGTTTCTTGCATGTTTTAGCTCATTATTATATTGTTTTAAAGAGCTTCTAGCATGTTTTATTGTTGCTAGCATGTTTTAAAGCATTGATTTTATGTTTTCTAACATATATCAACTTGTTGCAAGCATGTTTTTGCACATTATTATCTTGTTTTAAAGAGTTTCTATCATGTTTTAACATTGCTAACATGTTTATTGAATTGCTGCCATGTTTTAAAGCATTGACAGTATGTCTTCTAACACGTTTCAACTTGTTTATTGCATGTTTTAGCACAATATTTTCTTGTTTTAAATAGTGTCTAGCATGTTTTAACATTGCTAGCATGTTTATTGAATTGCTGCCATGTTTTAAAGCATTGACAGTATGTATTCTAACACGTTTCAACTTGTTTATTGCATGTGTTAGCACAATATTTTCTTGTTTTAAATAGTGTCTAGCATGTTTTAAAGCACTGATAGTATGTCTTCTAACATATTTCGACTTGTTTCTTGCATGTTTTAGCACATTATATGGTTTTAAAGAGTTTCTAGCATGTTTTATTGTTGCTAGCATGTTTTAAAGCATTGATTTTATGTCTTCTAACATGTATCAGATTGTTGCTAGCACGTTTTTGCACATTATTATCTTGTTTTAAAGAGTTTCTATTATGTTTTAACATTGCTAGCATGTTTATTGAATTGCTGCCATGTTTTAAAGCATTGACAGTATGTATTCTAACACGTTTCAACTTGTTTATTGCATGTTTTAGCACAATATTTTCTTGTTTTAAATAGTGTCTAGCATGTTTTAACATTGCTAGCATGTTTAATGAATTGCTGCCATGTTTTAAAGCATTGACAGTGTGTCTCCTAACATATTTCAACTTGTTGCTTGCATGTTTTAGCACATTAATATCTTGTTTTAAAGAGTTTCTATCATGTTTTAACATTGCTAGCATGTTTATTGAATTGCTGCTATGTTTTAAAGCATTGATAATGTCTTCTAACATGTATCAACTTGTTGCTTGCATGTTTTAGCACATTAATATCTTGTTTTAAAAAGTTTCTAGCATGTTTTAACATTACCAGCATGTTTAATAAAGTGCTGCCATGTTTTAAAGCATTGATAGTATGTCTTCTAACATTTCAACTTGTTTCTTTCATGTTTTAGCATACTATTATCTTGTTTTAAGGAGTTTCTATCTTGTTTTATTGTTGTTAGCATCTTTTAAAGCATTGATTTTATGTCTTCTATTATGTTTCCACATGTTTCTTGCATGTTTTAGCATACTATTATCTTGTTTTAAAGAGTTTCTATCATGTTTTAACGTTGCTAACATGTTTATTAAATTGCTGCCATGTTTTAAAGCATTGATAGTATGTCTTCTAACATGTTTCAACCTGTTTCTTGCATATTTTAGCACATCATTATCTTGTTTTAAAGAGTTTCTAGCATGTTTTATTGTTGCTAGCATGTTTTAAAGCATTGGTTTTATGTCTTCTAACATGTTTCAACTTGTTGCTTGCATGTTTTAGCACATTATTATCTGTTTTAAAGAGTTTCTAGCATGTTTTAATGTTACTAACAAAGAGTTGAAAATACTACATTATATAAAGTATAATTCACTTCACTATATTATGGTTTAAAACACTATAGTATTAACTATAAATTACTACAGTACTTTTTCATGTGGGATTATCAGTTTTTCGACTCAGCAGCCGCTCATCTCTCATGCTCACACACACACACACATTACTGCACACTCATCTAATGCATGGAGATCTCTGTGTGTGTGTGTGCGCGTGTGTGTGTGTGTGTGTGTCTGAGAGGTGATGAATGAGCCCCGTCTCATGCCTTACAGCTCCAAATCGATGCGTTAGCGCCCATGTCACACATACGTGGCATTTAACACTGACTTTAACAATCTTTAGTGGCTGCCAAGAGCTGTGAGTGTCTGACCTGCAGGAATAACTCAACGCCGTCATCCAGTCATTCACACACACACAGACCGACAGACACAGCATTAAAAACACGGCAAAACTACATCTGTAAATCAGCTTCGACATTACAGCAGTCAGAGCTGTTGATCTCGAGGCGCTCAGGTCAGTGTGTGTGAAGGTATTGCTGTAAAAATATACATTATACTTTCAGATATATACTTTCAGATATATATATATAGCTTGGTCCGAGGTGCATTATTAGCCATATGGAAATCTGATTTGTCATATATGAACATTCATTTATTTTCCTTCCGCTTAGTCCCTTTATTCATCAGGGGTTGCCACAGCGGAATGAACCACCAACTACAGTATTCCAGCATATGTTTTACACAGCGGATGTCCTTTCAGCCGCAACCCAGTACTGGGAAACACCCATACACACTCATTCACACACACACACTCATACACTACAGCCAATTTAGTTCATCAATTCCCCTATAGCGAATGTGTTTGGACTGTGGGGGAAACCAGTACACCCAGAGGAAACCCACGCCAACATGGGGAGAACATGCAAACGCCACACAGAAATGCCAACTGACCCAGCTGGGACTTCTTGCTGTGGGGCCACAGTGCTAACCACTGAGCCACCGTGTTGCTTATATTTGAACATATATGTACATAATGTATCATGAAATATATGTTGCATATTTGACACATAATTGATATATGTGAAATGCAAATATGAATGTGTATGTCATATATGTAATATGCATTTATTACCATATATCAGATTTGTATAAGGGTAATTTGTGCATGTTATGGACTCAAAAAATGCTGAGGATGTAATAACCCAATGTTGGGTTGAATATTTACAAATATTGGGTTAATTTTTATATTTATTTGAAATTAAGACCAGACTATTGTTTGTTTATAGTTGAACCCAGCATATTTTAGAGTGTGCAACACATGGGTCAACAACAAAAAGGATTTGATCTACAAGTATTAAAAAGCAACATATTTATGTAAAAATTACACATCATGATCTAAAAAACTGCTGGGTTGTCATAATCCAACATTGTGTCAAATATTGGGCTATATTTTGAATTACTTTTACTTTTTACTAATTACTTTTTTCATTATTGTTGCAACAACCCAGCATTGTTTTTAATTACGTTGTGTAATTCTTAAATAAATATATATGCTGTGTTATTTCACCTATATTTTATTTTATAATACAAGTTTTCTGAAATGGAGACGCAGTGGTAGGTAGTGCTGTCGCCTCACAGCAAGAAGCTGGTTTGAGCCTCGGCTGGGTCAGTTGGCGTTTCTGTGTGGAGTTTGCATGTTCTCCCCGTGTTCGAGTGTGTTTCCTCTGGGTGCTCCGGTTTCCCCCACAAAGACATGTGACATGTGGTATAGGTGAATTGGGTGGGCTAAATGTGTGTGAGTGTGAATGAGTGTGTAAGGATGTTTGCCAGAGATGGGTTGCAGCTGGAAGGGCATCCGCTGCGTAAAACATATGCTGGATAAGTTGGCGGTTCATTCTGCTGTGGCGACCCCAGATTAATAAAGGGACTAAGCCGAAAAGAAAATGAATGAATGGGTTTTCTGAAAGTTTAAAAACACTCTAAAAATGCTGGGTTGTCATTGTAACCTAACATTGGGTCAAATACAGACAAACCCAACATTTGGTTAGTTATTTTCAATTAAATATCAATTACAATTTTAACAAACCAGTTGGTAGCCGATATTTGACCCAGCATTGTGTTAAAACAACCCAGTATTTTATATAGAGTGATGACACTTTAATATGCGCTTTACAGATATAAATTCACTTTCATATATATCATTTAATGAGGACACCAAAATGAAAAGCCAGATTTAAATATAATTATAAGCACATGTAAACTACAATAAAAATAAACAATAAGAACTGCATGTAGACTTTAATAAACATTCATTCATTCATTTTCCTTCGGCTTAGTCCCTTTATTCATTAGGGGTTGCCACAGCAGAATAAACCGCCAACTATTTCAACATATGTTTTACACAGTGGATGCCCTTCACGCCGCAACCCAGTACTGGGAAACACCCATACACACTCATTCAAACACACACTCATACACTACAGCCAATTTAGTTCATTTTAGTTTATTTGACCCAACATTGGGTTAAAACAACCCAGTATTTATTTTTAAGAGTGAAGACACTTTAATAAGTGCTTTAAAGATATAAATTCACTTTCATATATATCATTTATTGAGGACACCAAAATGAAAAGTCAGAGTTAAATATAAGCTAACCGCTATAATAAATATAAGCTAAATAGAGCTGGCAACGCAGTAGGTAGTGCTGTCGCCTCACAGCAAGAAGGTCGCTGGTTCGAGTCTCGGCTGGGTCAGTTGGCGCTTCTGTGAGGAGTTTGCATGTTCTCCCCGTGTTGGCGTGGGTTTCCTCCAGGTGCTCTGGTTTCCCCCACAGTCCAAAGACATGCGGTACAGGTGAAATGGGTAGGCTAAATTGTCCGTAGTGTATGAGTGTGTATGGTTGTTTCCCAGAAATGGGTTGCAGCTGGAAGGGCATCCGCTGCATAAAACATGTGCTGGATAAGTTGGCGGTTCATTCCGCTGTGGCGACCCCAGAATAATAAAGGGACTAAGCCGAAAAGAAAATGAATAAACAGAGCTAACCACTGAGCAACGATGCCGCCTAATTTATAATAATAATAACTAAAAATAACTAATTAATGGTAAAGTAAATGACTCTGTAACTCCAACTCTGTAGGTTGAGATGAATATGTTTAAGTATTTCTATAAAAAGCTATATTAGACTTTCAGATATGCTCTCTTTAAGCTGCAGGCACATTGGTAATTGTAACCTAATTTTCTTCATATTATGTAAATGACCAACAGGAAACCTGATAGGACGGAGATAAGAGGAAAAAACTAAAGCAAGTCATTTTATTCAAATTACAAGCCTTATTAGAACCATATGGGATGCAGCATATTTTAGCATATAAGACCTAAAAAAAGTGTGTGTGCGTGCATGTGTGTGTGTGTTCAAAGTGATTTTATATCCATAGAAATCAAATTACATTAAATCCCTCAAAATTAATTAATTCCTTTGACTTAGTCCCTTATTTATCAAGGGTCGCCACAGCGGAATGAACCGCCAACTTATCCAGTATATGTTTTATGCAGCGGATGCCCTTCTAGTCGCAATCCAGTACTGGGAAACACCAATACACACTCGCATTCACACGCACACTCACCCGGAGGAAACCCACACCAACACAGGGAGAACATGCAAACTCCACACAGAAATGCCAACTGACCAGCCAGGACTTGCACCAGCAACCTTCTTGCTGTGAGGCGACAGTGCTAACCACTGCGCCACCGTGCCGCCCCTTCCTCAAAATTACCATCTATTTTTGAGTCAATTTCGCAAAAGCTGCATTTACACTTTACTATGTTTGGTATATAATACATGCATCTATTTATTTTTGGGTTTTATTTTATAATTTTGGTCATAATATGATAAAAAAAACACCTTTTTTCCTGTCTGCATAAACCAACGCTGCTTTTTTTTTAACTTTATTTTTAATCTTGCTTCTAGTCGAAATATCCAAAATCTGTTAAATTAAGAAGCATTTTCTAGACATGCAAAAAAATGTATATTATATCCTATGATATCTTGTTTTCAGAAATAATATTCCAAATTTAAATGTTTTTTTCCCATAAAACAAGATAAATAACCTAGCAATAGGGGTAAGCAGAATAAACTTGCGTCAAAATAAAAAAACAAGATTATTTTGCTCGTTTCAACAGAAAAACTCACCGAAAAGGTGCAGTATGTAAGTTAGAAACTCAGTGGTTAAACTAGGTATTGCAAGCCTGGTTCAAAACACGCCAGGTTGACGACATCACCAGCAGTGTGCCTTACTATCAAGCCTAAAGGCTGATTTAAGTCGTGCTCTATCTAAAAGCAACGACACACTATAGAAGGAATATTTTCCATATTAATAGGAGTTTTTGTCCTAACTAACACCTGACATGTATATTTAGAAGGCAACTTCTTAAGGCAACTTAAGAAGAGCCAGCTGTCATCAGCCGTCTTGGTGAACTTCTACCGCTGCACAATAGAGAGCATCCTGACGAACTGTGTCACAGTCTGGTATGGAAGCTGCTCTGTTGCTGAGCGTAAGGCACTGCAGCGGGTGGTGAAAACTGCCCAACGCATCACAGGGACCACACTGCCAACCATAGAGGACATCCAGAGGAAACTGTCTGCGCCGAGCACGCAGTATTCTTAAAGATTCCTCTCACCCTGCTCACAGACTGTTTTCTCTCCTGCCTTCCGGTAGGCGCTTCAGGCTCCCCCGGACAAAAACCAGTAGACTAAGGAACAGCTTCTTCCCCAGAGCTGTCTCCCTTTTGAACTCTGCCCCCCACTGTCTCTTTTGCCCCCCTGATACACCCCCACTCTCCTCATAACTCTTACTCCTCATGATTACTGCACTATTTAACATTTGCACATTTAAAAATTGCACATACTCATTGCACTGATTCATTTATTTGAACTTTACATACCCACTGCACATGCACATTTGTAATTATGTACACACACACTGTACATACACATTTATAATTGTTTATCTATCTGCACATTTCTGATTATTAATAGCAACCTGTACATCTATCCATCTATTGTAAATCTCTGTTCATAGCTAACACAACCTGTATATAATGTTCATAGTACATCCATCTGTAAATATCACCATAGTTTTTCTATAACTGCACTTTATAACTTATACCTGTATCCTGCACTTGCTGCTGTTGTACTCCTGGTTAGACCTAAACTGCATTTCGTTTCCTTGTACTTGTACATGTGTAATGACAATAAAGTTGAATCTAATCTAATCTAATCTTAAAACCACTTCTATTTCTCACAGCTGAACATCAGGATAATGATCTGACAGTGATCAGCTCAGGTACACCTCATGTGCTTTATCCAGTGTTAAATGCTAATAATGTAAGTCTGAATGCCATTTTACATCACATTTATTACTATACTACTGAAAGCAGCAGCAGATAGTTCATCTCAGATCTGGAAAATAAAATAAACCGATTGAAACTGAACGACTCAAAACCAACACATATCAGTGATCCAGCATCTACATTTAATAATGTTAAAGAGGTTTAATATGTATTAATTAGATTATAAACTTTACCATTATGTTGGAGTGCAGTGCGTGCACTATTCTGTGCTTCTGAATGGCTGTGTTTACATTTCTGTCGCGTTTCATCTGGTGCAAACAGCCAAATTGACCATCACTGCAAATCTCGTCACATAGCATGTTGTTAGGACACTGGTTACAATGTAACCTGCTCACCTAATGTTTATGTCTGTAATATTTATATTATTTGCTAATTAATAACCACCTCATGTGGAACTCTGAATCTGCGTCTCATTTCAGAGTCTGCTACTGTCCACCAGAGGTCGCATTTTGATCGCGGGCGCATGCTTTAAGAGCTTCCTGACTGAATGAAATAAGCAATTTTCAACCAAGGCAACCCGCAGTGCTGAAATGTAATTGGCTAAACTGGCATTGGGCGGGTTAAAGAGACCAAAACAAAGACTGACATTCCGGCACGTAACGCACATTTTCCACGCAGAATATCTGACTTCAGCATTAGTTTTCAGATAAACAAGAATGTTCACTGAGCATGTTTCTGAAATATCTGCAAACATGTTATGGTATTTTTATGCTTTAAAAGAGCCACTAAATTTAGACTTTTATTTCTTAAAACAAAAAAAAAAGATATTTTGCTTGTCTTGAAAATGCTTCTTAATTTAAAATAATAGATATTTGAACTACAAACAAGACAAAACTCTAAGTAAGAAAGCATGTTTTAGTGTACTGTATAAAAACTGCAGCTGTTCCAGCAATATACAAATGAAAGTTGAGAATCACAGAGGGCGAATCAAGCCGACGTTTGCCATAAATGTTTATTTTAAAGCGTGTCTGAAGAATAGACGTTAATCTCCTGTTGAACTACAGATGCTGTTATTCATTCTGAAGAGTCTCTGTGGGGTTTGCAGTTTGTTTTAATAGAGCCGTGTGTTTCCCACATCAGCTTGTTTGTCTGACTCGCTGCGTGTTTATATTTCAATTAGAGGAAGAAACAAATATGAGGAAACACCTGGAATATTTCACAGTTAATTGCTAGTTTAGTGAAGCACTTTGGGGCATGACAAAAAAAAGGAGAGATAAAGTTGAAGAATTGTTTAGGAAGGGTGACTGTGTTCATTTGTAAATAGATTTAGATTTTTTTGACTCTTCTGAAGTTTAAAGATTGCTACTGTTTTGTCTAAAACTTAATACAAACATGTCTGAAAATTTAGCTTTTTTGTTTTCCTTTTTCCAGTTGTCAATTTTGATGTAAAAAGCTCTAAATTATTGCTTTTTGGGAGGGAATTTGAAGTATATGTACACCATGTCTCAAAAAAATCCAAGCAAAATTAATTCTGTCAGAATTTCTTCAAAATACTTCCAACATTAATTATATATTGTAATTAGATGCCAAATAGATAAAATTATATGTAAACATTTTCCACCTCATCAGATTTACATCACCGCATTCATTCATTTTCTTTTCAGCTTAGTCCCTTTATTAAACTGGGGTTGCCACAGCGGAATGAACCGCCAACTTATCCAGCATGTTTTATGCAGCGGATGCCCTTCCAGCTGCAATCCATCACTGAGAAACATCCATACACACTCATTCACAAACATACACTACAGTCAATTTAGCCCACCCAATTCACCTGTACCGCATGTCTTTGGACTTGTGTGAAAAACCGGAGCACCCGGAGGAAACCCACGCCAACACACAACATGCAAACTCCACACAGAAACGCCAACTGACCCAGCTGAGGCTCGAACCAGCGACCTTCTAGCTGTGAGGTGAACGTGCTACTCACTGCACCACCGTGCAGCCCATATCACCGCATTACCTTGTTAAACAATGATAACCCAAATAATGACAGAACGCTTCAATTTTATTACTTGCAAACTAAATTAGCACACACAGAAATAAAGCAACGCTTACATATTGGAGTCATTAATATATATATATATATTCTTTTAACATATATTTTATTTAAAATAAAAATAGATTTTTAATGTTATGGTTTTGAGCTTTAATTTTGTTTAAGATTGTTGATTGTGTTCATTTGTAATTAATCAGTTTTTTTTTAAGTCTTCATAATTCTTGACTCTTCTGCAGTTTAAAGATTGCCACCGTTTTGTCTAAAACTTAATATGAACAAATGAACCCCTCACAAATCTCTATTTTTCTATAAGATGGTTTACAAGTTTACATTTTATTATTTTCTATAGATTAGTCAATACTGAATCTAAATCTGGAACTAATCTAAAAATAACTTACAATAAAATTAGCAGCCGAAATGTATGTTTGGAGAAAATACTGAATAAAAATATTACATAATATACATAAATATTACTAAATACATAAATAAATAAATACATTTATATATAAACATTTACATAACATATATATATATATATATATATATATATATATATATATATATATACATATATAAATATATATATATATATATACAGTTGAAGTCAGAATTATTCGCCCCCCCCTGTTTATTTTTTCCCCCAATTTCTGTTTAACAGAGAGCAGATTTCTTCAACACATTTCTAATCATAATAGTTTTAATAACTCATCTCTAATCACTGATTTATTTTATCTTTGTCATGATGACAGTAAATAATATTTGACTAGATATTACTCAAGACACTTCTATACAGCTTAAAGTAACATTTAAAGGCTTAACTAGGTTAATTAGGTTAACTAGGCAGGTTAGGGTAATTAGGCAAGTTATTGTATAATGATGGTTTGTTCTGTAGACTATCGAAAAAATATATAGCTTAAAGGGGCTAATAATATTGACCCTAAAATGGTTTTTAAAAATTAAAAACTGCTTTTATTCTAGCCAAAATAAAACAAATAAGACTTTCTCCAGAAGAAAAAACATTATCAGACATACTGTGAACATTTCTTTGCTCTGTTAAACATCATTTGGAAAATATTTATAAGAGAGAAAGAAATTCAAAGACTTCAACTGTATATATATATATATATATATATATATATATATATATATATATATATATATATATATATATATATATATATATATATATATATATATATATATATATATATATATTGGATAATGTGTATTTATTTATTATTATTATTATTATTATTATTATTATTATTATTATTATTATTATTATTATTAGCTGTTTTTTTATTATTTAAGTTTTAAATAAATTAGTTAAATTAAATATTTCCTTGCCATCTACAAACAATAGCAAGTGAAGAGTTCAGATGCAAAAACCTCTAAATGCCATCTGAAATTTTCTTCTAAAATAAGCATTTTTATTTGGCTCCTGTGCGTAGGTTCAGTAATATCACTTTTTTGGCATAGAATAAGCCCTTTTTGTCTTCTTTAAAGAAGAAATAACTCAACATAAACAAAGGAGGCTAAGAAAAATATTCATTTTTGATGGAAATTTCAGACGGCACGGTTTTTGCATCTGAACTCTTCATATATTTATTTTATTAGTTAATATAGTTTATAAATTATATACATTTAACAGATCTTTTATTTTAGCATTTGGTTGTGTTTTAATTTTAGCTAACGACTAAATAATGAAATATGAATTTACTGTGATCCAAAAAAAAGAAATCAATATCTACTGTATAATAAAGGCTTTTTTTAAATTGCATTAAAAATGGTTGAAATGTAATCCTAAAGGACAGTGTGTCTGACAACATTTTGGCGTAACAAGAAAATAAAGTCAGAACTAATCAACATTTCATGATTTTATCAGCATCAGCATGCTTTTTAATGAATAAGAAATGTCTGCCATAATATCAGCTAAACAGCAACATGTGTGGAGCCGCAGTTATTTAATAAAGGAGAAAGAGATTTTCCAGCGCAACAGAAACGTTTAGAACACTGAAGTCAATGGAAGCGGAATGCGCCGGAACGGTGACATCATCATTCAAAACATGCAGGAAAACCGGCGGGAAATTTGAAATCTGCTGCAGGTTTGTGCAGTTGTGTGTGTGTGTGTGTGTAAACGCAGCGACCCGAGGGTCTCTTTCCAGTTGGCCTGGACAATTTAAAAGCGTCCCCTGGGTATGCGGCTTAAATAAAAGCAGCAGGTTGGGGTTATCGGGGCTGAATGTTCCCTGTTTTCAGAGGAGCGTGACAGAAAAATATGACCACTCACTGTTACGTCTACATGACAGCTTTGCCTGCTCTACTAACAAAAGCACAGTTATCGGAGACCTGCTTAAATATGAACCAGCAGTAGTTTACTGAGAGTTATAAAAGTGTTTTTTTTTGGTTAGTTGTGCATAACGCAACACCATCACTGCAATGTAAAGATGCCGATATAATATAATAACCTATAAAAGTCACAAATGGAAAGCAATATTCCATCTTTGTTAAAGGGGATCTATTATGTGTCTTTTTACAAGATGTCAAATAAGTCTCTGATGTCTCCAGAGTGTGTGTTGTGAAGTTTATAAATAATGTCTTATAACTCTCTGAAACTGACCCTTTTAGGCTTTGATCCTGATAGTGAGTGACTGTAGCTTTAAATTCAAATGAGATTGTGCTCTTTTCAAAAGAGGGCGGGGCTACAAATGCCTGTGTGTCAGCATAGTGGCAGATTTAAACTCTAATTAATGGCAGACGGCTGCTTCTCACTCAGGGTTCTTTATGCTAATGAGGGAGAGATGGTCACTAGTGGGCGGGGCTTTCAGTCTCTGATGACACGTACAATGGGAGAATGTCAATCAAAGTGTTTTTGCAGACTGTTTTTATCAAATCTGATTATAAAAAATTGATTTAATTAATTTTTAACATTAGAAGCTGGCTATGTTCACACACTGCTGACAAACGACTGTGTATAAACCACTTATAAAAGTGATTTTGGCATAATAGGTCCCCTTTAAATGTTAACTGAAATAAGAGGCCTCATATACCCAGTGCAATAAAGCACAAGACGTGTTTGGCATGATTTGTTGTTATTGTCAGACCAACGCAGCCCTAATTTTCTGTTTTGCGCCACATTGTTTAAATAATAAATCCATTTGCGCCACTTTGTGGCCTCATAGGTGTGCTGGTCTATAAAGGAGGTGTGTTAAGGCATATTTCAGCCTTCATTAAGCACATAAACACAAATATTCTCTCAATAAAATCCATGCTAGCCATTTAACAACGAAGTTACTGTCACCGGGCGGACAGAAGCCCTGCCCATGATGCCAATCCGCGTCTGTTCTGAAGTGAATTTAACGCGCGAATTATGCGGATTTTGACGCATGCATGAATGAAGCAAGTAAACTCAAATGTTGACGTGTCCATTTACGTGCGAATAACGCGATTTATCCGCGCGTTCCGCGTCTGGTGTGAACAGCATTTTCAAGAGTTCACACTTAGATAATGCTTGACTATATTAGCTAGTTTGGCATGCTGTCCCGGGAGAGAACCCTGAGCTCAGAGATAGGTGAGCCCAAGGCTCCCGCCTGGTCAAATAAGCATTAGGAGGGATACGAGATCAGGTAGTTCTCGATAACCTCCCGAGAATATACCTCCAATTATGTTAGTTTGTACTTAGTAAGTGCTTATGACTTTAACTGTAGTTGCATGTTTTTTGAGTGTGGGAGGAAACCGGAGCACCCGGGGAAAACCCACGCGAACACGGGGAGAACATGCAAACTCCGCACAGAGAGTGTCGACTGATTCAGTTAGCATTGAATCAATTCGACCTCCTTGCTGTGGGGCAACAGTGTTAACCACTGAACCACCGTGTCGCCCGAATCTAAACTGAGGAGGAGGGAGAAGGGATGAATGGGGGGGGGGTTTCCAAAACGAAGATGAGAAATGAAGTTTAGGCTGGGCATTTATATTAATCTGGAATGATCTGATTGGCTAGTTAGTAATTGGTGATAGGGATTAGCTGTAGTCAATCCTATCACGTGCTCCTCTCGAAATTAGTTCGTGAAACTTCACAAAGGGAATGTGAGATGAGACTCTGATTGGTTTAATGCATGTTATGCTCAAAACACACCCAGAACTCATTAAGAGACCTTAAGCTTAAGATTAAGCACAACCCTGTTAGACCATGTGCCGGGGCGCAGAGCGTATTTATCCATCCTTAAAATAGCAGAAGTGGATTCGGACACGCCCTTAATGCTTTTGCACCATGAACTTTAGACTTTGCACCTAGATCCTTAACATAGAGCCCAATATTTTCTCCCTAAACCCAACCCTCACACAAAACAATCTGCATTTTTAGATTTTTATATATATTCTGTGAGATTTATGAGCCGTTCTACACATGGACAAAAAATGTTCCCACAAGGTCCAAATTAACTGGTATTGCTATACTTGTGGGGACATTTGGTTCATACAACATAAGGAATACAAGGTACAAAAACCCACACGCACACACACACACACACACACACACATTTACATAGGTAGAAATAAAAACTGCTAGAGCACTAAAATATTGGTCTAGAAGCTTGAATGGATAAATGGAGTGTACATGTTAAGCGGTTCAAGGTGAATTACGGTAATTGAAAGGGAAACTGGAGAAAAGCGGGAGCAGGAGGAATTTCAATTAAACATGGCCTTGAAACACTGTAAAGACTGTAATAAAACACACCGATACACACCTCAAAGAGGGGACGATAGAGATGTTCAATTTATGCCTCAATACACACATGAAGATAAGTCACAAAGCAGAATCTATGGGGATGGCAGAAACACACATGCACACACACACACACACATACTGTATATACACACACATACACACACACTAAGATAAGTCAGAAAGCAGAATCTATGGGGATGGCAGAAACACACATGCACACACACACACACACACACACACACACACACACACACACACACACACACACACACACACACACACACACACATACTGTATATACACACACATACACACACACTAAGATAAGTCAGAAAGCAGAATCTATGGGGATGGCAGAAACACACATGCGCACACACACACACACACACACAGCTGGATTGACTGCCTCGTTCAGTTCTCCAGGAGCTCTGCATTGTCTGTCAGTTCATTGTGTTTTTCACTGTCAATTTAGAGCACAATTCCACTCAGGATCATCAGGAGCCAATAAAAAGCCTCAGTGTCATCATAAACACACAAACACACTCCCTCAGTGCAGTGTCACGGGGAAAACACACAATCAGCACAAACACTACAAGCCACCGCGCGCCTTGTGTAATCTAGTCAATAAATTGCGTACAATTAACCCTGTGAGGCCTGACATATCAAATCATAGAAGTCATTCGTTCATTTTCCTTTGGCTTAATCCCTTTATTCATCAGGGGTCGCCCCAGCGGAATGAACCGCCAACTATTCTGATATGTTTTACGCAGCGGATGCCCTTCCAGCTGCAACCCAGTACTGCGAAACACCCATGCACATTTATTCTCACACACACACACTCATACACTACAGCCAATTTAGTTCATCAATTCCCCTATAGCGCATGTGTTTGGACTGTGGGGGAAACCGGAGCACCCGGAGGAAACCCACACCGACATGGGGAGAACATGCAAACTCCACACAGAAACACCAACTGACCCAGCCTGGACTCGAACCAGTGACCTTCTTGCTGTGGGGCCACAGTCAAATGATTTGAAATCGAAATCAAATTGAATTGATCTATTTATTTGGTTAATGATCGATTAAGTAGCATCATTTTGTTGGATGGAAATAACAGAAATGTACAACACCAATTTTCACAATGCATGCCCATCTGCAGTGTTTTATTACAAACATAAGCCTATCTTACTCTAAAAAAAATTAATAAATAAAACTAAAAAACGAAACAAACCTCGGCTGGGCTGGGTCACTTGGCGTTTCTGTGTGGAGTTTGCATGTTCTCCCTGCGTTCGCGTGGGTTTCCTCCGGGTGCTCCGGTTTCCCCCACAGTCCAAAGACATGCAGTACAGGTGAATTGGGTAAGCTAAATTGTCCATAATGTATGAGTGTGAATGTGTGTGTGTGGAAATTCCCAGAGATGGGTTGCGGCTGGAAGGGCATCCGCTGCGTAAAATCGTGCTGGATAAGTTGGTGGTTCATTCCACTGTGGCGACCCCACAAGGGACAAAGCCGAAAAGAAAATGAATGAATGAATGAAAAAACGAAACAACAGCATAGCACATAATTTCACATTACTTTGCTTAAAGGGATAGTTTAACCTTTACTCAATATTTACTCCGTTAAGAGGTTATAAACCTTTTTAAATATTAACCGCTTCCTTTATCTGTTGAACACAAAAGAAGACAGTTTGAAAATTATTTTTGTAACCATTGACTTCCATAGTGTTTGTTTTTTTCTACTATGGAAGTCAATGGTTACAGGTTTTAAACATTTTTTAAACATTACATTTTTCTAAATATCTTCTTTTTGTGTTCAAAAGAAAAAAATAATAATTTAAAAGCATTTGTGACAAGCAAAAGGAGAGTAAACGATCACATAATTCAAATTTTTGAGTGAACTATCCCTTTAAAAATAAGTGCTTAGTAAGTAAGTAAAAAAGTACTTTAGATTGTATTATTCATTCATTCATTTTCTTTTCGGCTTAGTCCCTTTATTAATCAGGGGTCGCCACAGCGGAATGAACCACCAACTTATCCATTATATGTTTTATGCAGTGGTTGCCCTTCCAGCTGCAATCCATCACTGGGAAACACCCAAACACACTCTTTCACTTTCATACACTACGGCCAATTTCGTTTATTAACTCCCTTATAGCGCATGTGTTTGGACTGGAGCACGCAGAGGAAACCCACACCAACACGGGGAGAACATGCAACATCCACACAGGAACGCCAACTGACCCAGCCGAGACCTTCTTGCTGTGAGGTCACAGTGCTAACCATTGAGCCACCGTGTCACCCTAGATTGTAATATATTAGTAATAATATAAAATAGTAATATATTTTCCCCATCACTGCCAGTTCTTTACGCTGCTGAGAGTATACAAGTGAAGTCAGAATTATTCGCCCCTCTTTGATTTTTTTTCTTTTTTAAATATTTTCCAAATGATGTTTAACAGAGCAAGGAAATTTTCACAGTATTTCTGATAATATTTTTTCTTCTGGAGAAAGTCTTATTTGTTTTATTTCGGCTTGAATAAAAGCAGTTTTTAATTTTTTAAACACCATTTTAAGGTCAATATTATTAGCCCCTTTAAGCTATATATTTTTTCAATAGTCTACAGAACAAACCATCATTATACAATAACTTGCCTAATTACCCTAACCTGCCTAGTTCACCTAATTAACCTAGTTAAGCCTTTAAATGTCACTTTAAGCTGTATAGAAGTGTCTTGAAGAATATCTAGTCAAATATTATTTACTGTCATCATGACAAATATAAAATAAATCAGTGATTAGAGATGAGTTATTAAAACTATTATGATTATAAATGTGTTGAAGAAATCTGCTCTCTGTTAAACAGAAATTGGGGAAAAAAAAAATAAACAGGGGGGGTAATAATTCTGACTTCAACTGTATATGTTAATGTCCTCGCTTCTGATTGCTTAACCCTCACGAACTGGCCTAGTTTGGTGCTATTGTTAATTTACGCCAAATTGTTGAGTGCCGAACAGTCTTTGAAATGTAAATGCTGGTATATTTATGAGAAGTAAAGATCTGCACAGACAGGAGAGTCAGATTTGTTTCAAACCCAGTACAGAGTTCCTCATGTTGACCAGCACATATTCAGTTCCAGAAGGCAGGCGGTGTAATTATTCTGTCTTATAAGATCCATATGTGACCTCGTTCAAAGGCAATATTGCATGTGTCCCTCAGGGAAAAGAGAATCCTACAAAAGTCTAAATCCATGAAGAACATTAAATGTAATAGAAGAAAATAATAATATTTGTGGGTTTTTTATGCTAAAGTATTTTTATTAACTTTGCAGCATACCAGCAGAAACTCTTGTGTGCTGGGTAACTAAATCAGAAACTTCACATAAGAGTTTTTACATAAGAAATAGTCCATCTAAATATATAAAAACTCTGGACAAGCAACAAAATCTTGTCTTGTTTTCAGAAATAATAAGTTAAAGGGGACCTAATATGCCAAAAGCACTTATATAAGAGGTTTAAACACAGTCGTGTGTCAGCAGTTTGTGAATATATCCATCTTCTAATGGTAAAAATGCATTAAGTCTATTATTTATAATCACACTTGATCAAATCAGATAAAAACAGTCTGCAGAAACACTTTGATTGACATTCTTCCTATGTACGTGTCATCAGAGGGGGAAAGCCCCGCCCACTAGTGACCACCTCTCCCTCATTAGCATAGAACGTTAGTCTTGTTTTTAAATCTGCCACTATGCTGACTCACAAGCATGTGTAGCTCCGCCCTCTTCTGAAAAGAGCACAATCTCATTTGAATTTAAAGCGACAGTCACCAAAACACCACAATCAGGATCAAAGCCTAAAAGGGTCAGTTTCAGAGAGTTATTAATCATTATTTGGGTGATATTTGGAGCTGAAACTTCACGCATACATTCAAGAGGCTGATTTTACATCGTGCAAAAATAGGCATAATAGGTCCCCTTTAAAGTTAAATGGAGTTTTTGTTTAAAACAAGCTAAATAATCTGCCAATGAGGTAAGAAAAATTATCTTATATTCATTTTTTGAAATAACATTATTTTTCTTACCCAATTGGCAGATTATTTAGCTTGTTTTAAGAAAAAAACTCACTTAATTTTTGTTATTACTTCTGAAAACAAAACTATTTTTTGCATGTGTAACCCCGCTGGTCCTACGCCACCCAACCTGCTCCGAGCTGGTATGGAAGCATGTAGCCTGCAATGGCTTTTCTGTTTTATCGGGGGGGGTTTGTTTTTGTTTTTTAAACACTAAGGGTTGGGTTTAGGGAAGGGGGTGTGTGGGTCAGTCATTATCAAGTCATATATTATGCACAAGCTAACCAGATTCCCTCATGGATGTACACGAGAAACATTTTAATATTCCAGAAATGCACACAGCGCCCTCTGGTGGATTTACGAGAAATGGCATGTATAAGAAAACATTCCCCAGTAATGTATTTGAGATTGTCAGAAATATACACAGCGCCCTCTAGTGGATGTGTGAAAACAAAAACTACAAGACAACGTATTCCTGGGTACATATTTGTCGATTCTCAAAAATGTAGCCCTGGACATGCTTCCACTGAGAAAATGCTTCTTGATTTAAGACATTTCAAATATTTGGCCTAAAAAACAAGACAAAAACTCTAAGGAAGAAGTGCTTTTTTTTTTTGCAGTTTTTCTGTGGTTTTAAGCCGTTTGGTGAGCACGACCTGATTGAGTCCGATCAGACTGCTGACATTTCTGAGCCTCTCCTTCATCCGTCCCAGCATGAGTCCTGAAAGCAGGTCCAGGTCTGTGTGCTTCGGTATTCAGCAGCACTCATGCCGGACATGAAGTGTTGATAAAACACAGTTTGACCCAAATCTCAGTTGAAAGGGCTCGTCATTTCCAATAACCGGCGCCTCCCATTGCGACCAGAAGAGTTCAGCTTTCTAAAATTGACCATCATATTTCTTTTTTCCACTTCAACTTTTGCTGGAGATCAAAGCTCTGGCAGATCACGAATGATTGCCTCCATTTTTTTTTGTCTCTTCTTTTATTTTTGCTGTTTTTTTTGTCAGTCTGTGCATAGAGCAATCATTTAATTTGTGTTTATCCTTTCTTCTTCTTTTTTTTTGCATGGATGCTTTTGGGGCTGATAATTGAATCTCTCGTCTCCGGCTGATGGATTTCCAGCACAAAAAGTTTGTTAGCAATTTGACCTGGCTCAGATCTGCGGCTCATCTGATCTGCGTCAATCTACATTCGGCTTCGTTCTTCCATTACTCGCAGGTTGTTTCATCCCTGCTCGTCTGTCATCGCTTTCGCTTTCAGCTTTCGCTTGGATGCCTGGGACGGCTGTCCAATTTTACGGCTGGCTACTCTTCTGCTGTTTGCGTCGGACGCTTTTCTAAACGCTCCTTCAGATGGGCTTTTGGCGCCTGAGTGGAAATGAGAGATGTTGCTGGCGTTTTTCAGGGGGTTTTAAGCTTGTTTGTGTGAGAAACCACAGCAGTAGATAAGACTCAATCAGGAGGGAGATCTGATCAAATTACACTCGTGACCATTTTATTTATTTATTTATTTATTTATTTATTTATTTGTGGGTTTGTGTTTGTATGTATGCATTTATTTGTGTGTGTGTGTGTGTGTGTGTGTGTGTTTATTAATTGTATTTATTAATTAAATTGTGCGTCATTTGCTTATTCATGTATTTAATAGTGTGTTTATTTATTTATTTGTGTGTTTGTTTATTTATGTGTGTTTGTTTATTTATGCTTTTATGTTTGTGTTCATGTATTTATTCATGTGTTTGTTTATTTATGTTTGTTTATTTATGCTTGTGTTTGTTTATTTATGTATTTATATTTGTTTATTTGTTTATTTATTTAATTTTGTGTTTGTTTATGTATTTATTTGTGTTCATTAATTTATTTATGTGTGTGTTTGTTTATGTATTTTTTATTCATTTTTTATTTGTGTGCGTGTTTGTTTTTGTTTGTTTATTTATGTTTGTGCTTGTTTGTTTATTGATATGATATTTATTTTTGTGTTCATTTGTTTATGTGTTTATTTTTGTATTAATTTATTTATTTATGCGTGTGTACTTGTTTATTTATTTATGTTTGTTTTTGTTTGTTTATTTATGTATTTAATTTTGTGTTTGTTTGGTTATGTATTTATTTGCATGTTTATTTATTTAGTTATGTGTGTGTTTATGTATTTTTTATTCATTTTTTATTTGAGTGCGTGTTTGTTTTTGTTTGTTTGTTTATTTATGTTTGTGCTTGTTTGTTTATTGATATAATATTTATTTTTGTGTTCGTTTGTTTATGTATTTATTTTTGTATTAATTTATTTATTTATGCGTGTGTACTTTTTTATTTATTTATGTTTGTTTTTGTTTGTTTATTTATTTATGTATTTAATTTTGTGTTTGTTTATGTATTTATTTGCATGTTTATTTATTTATTTGTGTGTGTTTGTTTATGTATTTTTTATTAATTTTTTTATTTTTGTGTGTGTTTGTTTTTGGTTGTTTATTTATGTTTGTTTATTTATGTTTGTGCTTGTTTGTTTATTGATGTGTGTTTATTTATTTATTTTTGTGTTTGTTTGTTTATTCATGTATTAAATTGTGTGTTTATTTATTTATTTGTGTGTTCGTTTGTTCATGTATTTATTTTTGTGTTCATTTATTTATTTATTTGTGTGTGCTTGTTTATTTATTTATGTTTGTTTTTGTTTGTTTATTTATTTATGTGTTTGTTTATTTATGCTTTTATGTTTGTGTTCATGTATTTATTCATGTGTTTGTTTATTTATGTTTGTTTATTTATGCTTGTGTTTGTTTATTTATGTATTTATATTTGTTTATTTGTTTATTTATTTAATTTTGTGTTTGTTTATGTATTTATTTGTGTTCATTAATTTATTTATGTGTGTGTTTGTTTATGTATTTTTTATTCATTTTTTATTTTTGTGCGTGTTTGTTTTTGTTTGTTTATTTATGTTTGTGCTTGTTTGTTTATTGATATGATATTTATTTTTGTGTTCGTTTGTTTATGTATTTATTTTTGTATTAATTTATTTATTTATGCGTGTGTACTTTTTTATTTATTTATGTTTGTTTTTGTTTGTTTATTTATTTATGTATTTAATTTTGTGTTTGTTTATGTATTTATTTGCATGTTTATTTATTTATTTGTGTGTGTGTTTGTTTATGTATTTTTTATTATTTTTTTTATTTTTGTGTGTGTTTGTTTTTGGTTGTTTATTTATGTTTGTTTATTTATGTTTGTGCTTGTTTGTTTATTGATGTGTGTTTATTTATTTATTTTTGTGTTTGTTTGTTTATTCATGTATTAAATTGTGTGTTTATTTATTTATTTGTGTGTTCGTTTGTTCATGTATTTATTTTTGTGTTCATTTATTTATTTATTTGTGTGTGCTTGTTTATTTATTTATGTTTGTTTTTGTTTGTTTATTTATTTATGTGTTTGTTTATTTATGCTTTTATGTTTGTGTTCATGTATTTATTCATGTGTTTGTTTATTTATGTTTGTTTATTTATGCTTGTGTTTGTTTATTTATGTATTTATATTTGTTTATTTGTTTATTTATTTAATTTTGTGTTTGTTTGGTTATGTATTTATTTGTGTTCATTAATTTATTTATGTGTGTGTTTGTTTATGTATTTTTTATTCATTTTTTATTTGTGTGCGTGTTTGTTTTTGTTTGTTTATTTATGTTTGTGCTTGTTTGTTTATTGATGTGTGTATATTTATTTATTTTTGTGTTCGTTTGTTTATGTATTCATTTTTGTATTAATTAATTTATTTATGCGTGTGTGCTTGTTTATTTATTTATGTATTTATATTTGTTTATTTA
The DNA here is from genome assembly GCA_903798195.1 of Danio kyathit. Taxonomy (NCBI): domain Eukaryota; kingdom Metazoa; phylum Chordata; class Actinopteri; order Cypriniformes; family Danionidae; genus Danio; species Danio kyathit. The sequence continues at coordinate 87,510,290 of LR812525.1, read as the reverse complement.
TTTAATTTTGTGTTTGTTTATGTATTTGCATGTTTATTTATTTATTTGTGTGTGTTTTTGTATTTTGTATTCATTTTTTTATTTTTGTGTGTGTTTATTTTTGTTTGTTTATTTATGTTTGTTTTTGTTTGTTTATTTATGTTTGTGCTTGTTTGTTTATTGATGTGTGTTTATTTATTTTTGTGTTTGTTTGTTTATTCATGTATTAATTTGTGTGTTTATTTATTTATTTGTCTGTTTGTTTGTTCATGTATTTATTTTTGTGCTCATTTATTTATTTATTTGTGTGTGCTTGTTTATTTATTTATGTTTGTTTTTGTTTGTTTATTTATTTATGTCTTTGTTTATTTATGCATTTATTTGTGTGTTCATTCGTTCATCGAAGCTGGATTTTGGTCACTTTCTAACAACCTAAAATCAACCAAATATCAACGTCATTTGACGTCATTATTGGACACCAAAATAACTTTGTCCTTAGCTGCTGGCTTGACTATTAATTTTGGTCACCTGACATTACAACCTAAATCTAACCTAATATTAACATCTCATGATGACGTGTGCCTTCAGGGCAATGACTAAATGCACTACAGAATGTTACGTTTACACACACACATGCACAAATTACATGTAAACATATCAGCTGTTAACAGCGTAATACTCACTGCTCACTACTCTTGAGTACTTTTAAAAGGGCTACTTTTTACTCATACTTTAAGTAATATTTACAGCAGATACTTTTACTCTTCTTGCACTACATTTTTAGGCAAGTAATGGTACTCTTTCCACTACTGATTATAAGACAATGAAAGTGTTTATTGACCTTGCATGCAGATCAGCCTGTTCTTGGAGACCCTTAAAACCAAAATATGACCCTTTTTAATGTATAATAGGGGCTCTTTAAGCAAGAGTGTGTTCAATTGATCAAAAGTGTTTTTTTAAATATAATTCATTTATATATTTTTAAATAAAATAATACTGTAGTGTTTATAATTTTAACATTTATTTTGAACTTTTACCATTTCAAGTAAATGCTGTTCTGTTGGAATATTTGCATTGGAGAGTCTCAGACATGTACCTATATAATAAAGCAATTATATTCGCAGTACTGATAATGGAATGCTTCTTGATGATCAAATCGACATATTACAAATATATAACATTGTACAGTAATATTCAGATAGCTATGTTAAATTGTATGAACACTTAATTTCATTTGGATGTTTGATCAGCACTAGTAGAAAGAGAATATCATATAAAGGCTGTAGTGCAAGTGTGTGTGTTGGTATTTTCTGGCAGTCGTCAGCATAACAGGGATCTTAAATTACCTATTAGCATCCAAACGAGCGCAAACTGCCCTCTTACACACACTGACCTCCTGATTCCGGGAGTGTGTGATAACGTGTGTGTGTGTGTGTGTGTGTGTAAGCCACATTCCCCTGCAGTGCTCAATGAACTCATTGTTACATCCCTCGTCCTCCGCTTTGACCCCTCGGCCCTCATGAGGGTCCAAACACACACCAAACACACACCTGTCAACCCGCGTCTGCACGGACATCAGTCCATACACTCTGCACAACCCTTGTAGTTTATTGGAAACACACACACAATAATTCAGTCACGCACACACATTCATGCATACCCACACATGCATACACACTCTCACTCACACACACATACATACGCACACACATTCTAAATGATTCATTTGCACTTACACAGTCATGCATGCACATTCCTGCTTACATACACATACATACACACTCAAACACACTCACACACACACTCTCTCGCTCATTCACTCACACATACAAGCACACGCATTAATATTTACATTCATTCGCACAAATACACACACATGCATACACATTTATGCGTACGCGCGCACACACGCACATACATGCATACACATTCATGTTTACACACACACATGCACTCGCGTACACACACTTGTATACATACACATGCATGCTCACAAACATACACACACACACACACTCAATCATTCAGTCGCACATGCATACATATTCATGCTTACACACACTCAGACACAAACATACTGATGTACACTTACACACATATTTACACACACTCATGCACACGCACACACACCTACTCAATCATTCACTCGCACAAGCATAGACATTCATGCTTATACACACACACACACACACACTGATGTACACACATGCACACATACACACACACACACTTAATCATTCACTCGCACAAGCATAGACATTCATGCTTATACACACACACACACTGATGTACACACATGCACACACACACACTTAATCATTCACTCGCACACGCACACACATGCATAGACATTCATGCTTTTACACACACATGCACACACTCACACTGATGTACACACATGCACACACACACACACACTTAATCATTCACTCGCACACACACACATGCATAGACATTCATGCTTTTACACACACATGCACACACTCACACTGATGTACACACATGCACACAAACACACACACTTAATCATTCACTCGCACACACACACACATGCATAGACATTCCTGCTTTTACACACACACACACACATGCACACACATCCACATACATGCACACACAAAAACACGGATACACACTCACGCACGTGCACAGACTCAATTATTCACTTGCACATGCATACACAGTCATGCTTACACACACTTATGCACACACACACACACTTAATCACACATGCGCACACATATATGCATACGCATTCATGCTTACACACTCAATCATTCATTCATTCACTCGCACGTACACATACACTCATACACATACATGCACACACACACACACACACACTCATATTCACACACACATGCATAAACACACACAGACACACAGAAACACACATACACACATATTCACAAACAAACACACATACTGATTCAAACGCATACATGAACACACACACACACACACACACACACACACACACACACACACACACACACACACACAAACAGCATGGAGTTCCACATGAGGAGCAGATTGAAGGGAAGGTCAGGGGAAACACGATCAGCCAATTCCCTGCTGCTCTCTGGGGTTTCTCCACATTCCTGCTCTGTATTATTCAGTCTCTCCTGCCCGTCAACGGTGGACTCTGCAGCCCAGATCTGCTTTCATCAATACACCAGCCGGAGAAATGGAGGGGAAAAAAAAATCACACACGGCTTCAGGAGTCTCCGGATCGTCCCGTTTGGATGAAGCTCGTTGACGTGTGTTTGTGAGATGCTGGTGTTTCGGTGCATGACGGCTACAGATGTAACTCACAAACGGCTGATGGTAAACGCTGATGGAGTTTCATCCTCTGTGGAGATCCAGCGTTACGCCAGAGACATCGCACGTGCAATTTTACCCTCCGCTGGCTTTTATATGGAACTGTGTGTGTGTGTGTGTGTGTGTGTGTGTGTGTGTGTGTGTGTGTGTGTGTGTGTGTGTGTGTGTGTGTGTGTGTGTGTGTGTGTGTGTGTGTGTGTGTGTGTGTGTGTGTTTGTGTGTGTGTGTGTTTGAGTGGTTGTACCTTATATTCGTCATGTCGTAGGGACCAAATGTCCCCACAAGTATAGCAATACCAGTTAATTTTTTTGGAAATGGCTCATAAATGTAATAATTTTGAAAGTGTAAAAGTGCAACAACATTACAGCTATGGAGAGGAAGCAGAAAGATAGCAGTGTGTGTGAATGAACTGGTATTGCTATACTTGTGGGGACATTTGGTCCCTACGACATGACGAATATAAGGTACACACACTCAAACACACACACACACACACACTGCTATCTTTCTGCTTCCTCTCCATAGCTGTAATGTTGTTGCACTTTTACACTTTCAAAATTATTACTTTTATGAGCCATTTCCAAAAAAATGAACTGGTATTGCTATACTTGTGGGGACATTTGGTCCCTACGACATGACAAATATAAGGTACACACACTCACACACACACACACACACACACACACACACACACACACACACACACACACACACACACACACACACACTGCTATCTTTCTGCTTCCTCGCCATAGCTGTAATGTTGTTACACTTTTACACTTTCAAAATTATTACATTTATGAGCCATTTCCAAAAAAATGAACTGGTATTGCTATACTTGTGGGGACATTTGGTCCCTACGACATGACGAATATAAGGTACACACACTCAAACACACACACACACTGCTATCTTTCTGCTTCCTCTCCATAGCTGTAATGTTGTTGCACTTTTACACTTTCAAAATTATTACATTTATGAGCCATTTCCAAAAAAATGAACTTGTATTGTGGGGATGTTGTGTAATGATGTTTCTACTGTACAGACTTATACTCTCTCTCCTCTACCCCTAAACCAACCCTCACAAGAAACAATCTGCACTTTTACAATTTTAAAATACTCCATTCTGCCTTATCTATGAGCCATTTCCAAAAAAAAAATGTCCAGATAAGGTCAACATGTACTGGTATTGCTATACTTGTGGGGACATTTAGTCTCTACATCATAAGTAATGCAAGATACACAAACACACGGGTTTGTTTTTGTAAACTGCGGGGATATTCCATATAGGTTTCCTTTGTTTTAATACTGTACAAACTATTTTTATATCGATATGATATTTTAGGCAGCACAGTGGCTCAGTGGTTAGCGCTGTCATCTCACAGCATGATAGTCGCTGGTTCAAGTCCCGGCTGGGCTAGTTGGCATTTCTGTGTGGAGTTTGCATGTTCTCCCCGTGTTGGTGTGGGTTTCTTCCGGGTGCTCCGGTTTCCCCCACAGTCCAAACACATGCGCTATAGGGGAATTGGGTAAATTAAATTAATTTCAGTGTATGAGTGTGTGTATGAATGCGAGAGTGTATGGGTGTTTCCCAGTACTGGGTAGCAGCTGGAAAAGCAACCGCCATGTAAATCATATGCTGGATAAGTTGGTGGTCCCTGCTGATGCATAAATGGACTAAGCCAAAAGAAAATGAATGATATTTTATTGTCCTACCCCAACACTAAACGTAACCCTAACACCTTACTGGAAACTGTGCAGCTAAAAAACTCATTCTATATGATTTATACAGCCTGATCTCATGAGCAAACGCAACTATTTGACATTTTCTCAGTTAGCGGCTAATTTGTTCGAGGTCATATGAGTTCAGTAGTACAGAAACGTATGACTTTTAAAAGGAGGCGTGGCACCAAACCTCGCCCCTAAACTCAACCGTCATCAGAGGATGAGTGAATCAAACTAAAATCTACGAATGAGATCATACAAATTCATACAAATTAATCAAAAAGTTAAGAATCGCCATGAGAAAGCATTAGATTTATAAGTCTTTTGAAAATGGGGACATCAGTAATAAACCATTACCTTGTAATATCTGTGTCATACCTAGGGCCAGACGGAATCTGCGGACAATTTTTGCAATTTCTGCGGATAATTTTGGTAAAAATCTGCGGATTTCTGCGGAATTATTTTGGGAGTCTCATAACTAAAACTTTAATATGTGAAATATGTGTAATTTAAAAACTGAATAAATTCAGATTTACACACATTTACTCAAGTAAATAAACAGAATTAATGATGGACTAAAAATATGCGGAATTCTGCGGAATTCTGCGCGCGCAGATTCCGTGCGGGCCTAGTCATACCCATGTCATTATTAGGCATGGGACCATAACAGGTTTCAAGGTTTACTGCGATTTGGAAAAGTCAAGTTTTTTTTATTTTATTCTTTGTTCTATTTTTTATTCTATTTTATTTATTTTTTTAGGGCAACAGTACCTCCAGCAGAACAAAACCCTCTACATCAAAATCTAGTGGTCAGCCCATGATTCAGGACACATTTGAAAAACACATTACTTTATACTAAACCCAGGCTCATTCTGATTACGTACCCCATATACACTTCTGGAGAATGCCAAATATGTCACAGGAGCTACGTTTTTTGCAGTTTTTGTTTTCATGAATCCACCAGAGGCCACTGTGTGCACTTTTTCAGATCTCAAATTTCTTGCGCGAGTGACGTTCGCGCCTGCTGTTCTCACGTAAATCCACCAGAGGCTGCTGTCGACTGACTGACTGACTGACCGACCGACCGACCAATAACCCCGTCCACACGGAAGAGGTAAGCAGTCAGCTGGTAAGTGTGAAAAGCAACGGCATCATACCGCCCCATATCGTTCGTTTTAACCCTCAGGGGTCTGAGGTGATTTTGGGGCCCCTGAGATGTTTTGACATGCCCTGAGATTTGTGCTAATTTCAGCTACTTATTACATAGTATTGGCCAACATATATTTTATTTGTATTCAGCACAAACTGTGCTACAATAATATGTGACAATTATTGATGTACATGCTTGTGTTTTTTAGAAAAAAAATATTATGCGTGGTTAGTAGGATTTGGAGAAAAAAAATGTAGCTGAAATAAGGTCCAAAAAACACACTAAATGTGCCTGAACAAGACTTTTGAGTAACCAGTCTGGTAGGCTAGAATATTTACTTCACAATTATGTAAAAATTATTTTATTCTCTCATTCAAAGGAAACATTACACAGATTTACATTTTGTTAAGTTTGTTTGGCTCATCTCAGGTCTATGCGTGAGTGACAATGCTCATGATTAATTCACACCTGGAGAGACAAAAGACACTCCCCCACTCACCCATCAAGGATATTGTAAAGCAATGTCCATCTGCTAAAGCTAGCCCAAACTAAATGCTTGTTACATTTAGTTAAAATTTTGTAGGTTGTAATTTTCTTCAATATTTTGCTTGAATTTTATTGTATTATCTTTCAAGTTCTGAATATATTTGGTGACTAAAGTATTATTTTAATAAATATATCTGTTTAATAAATCTGTTTTGTTTAAATGCATCAAAACACATTGCCTATATTCACTGAGAAATGGAGGGAAATATTTGAAATGGTATAAAACGTGTTTGCAAAACTGTTGTAATAAAAACTTTCTTGTGCATTAATCCAGCATTTAATAATCATTTCTGAATGACTCTGGCATAATGACAAAACACAAGAATAATCACAATAATATTTGAAGACCTTTTATATATATTTTGCCCAAATAGTTGCAGCCTTAGTTAACTTTTTCCAAACTTTAACAGGCTGAACTACGGTAAAATAAATAAAAATTAAATTAATAACACGTATAACATGCGTCACGTTCTAGCCAGCGCGCTCTGGGCGTGTGGTCAGCCTACGTCATTGTTTGTATTAATGGCGGAAGTGGGAAGAGCCGGCGTGATGTGCGCTCTGCCGGGAGAATTGTATGGATTACCGAGCGAGACAACATTTGCTTTCAAAATGAGTTGGAAAGTTCACCCTCCAAGCTTTATGCAGGTAAATCGTGGAGATTCCGCTGTTTTTTCTGACCTCAGTTTACATGTCGCGTGAGTCTCACGTGGACTATTGTAATAACAAAGCCTCGTGGGCGTGGTCGCATTAAAACTAATGAGCTTCTACAGAGAAACTAGACATCGCGTTGGTTTCATACTGATTACTTTATCAAGCAATATTTGTTTTCAACATGCACCACTGCATTTAAAAGTAGACACTTCAAGCTTTCTATAGATATGTGTCTCATGTCTGTGTGTTTAGTTTTCGCGGAGTTTCAGTGCATTTTACTGACGTGTTTGTAAAAACAGTTCACGGAGAGAGAAAAGAGAAAGTGGCTTCACTGTTTATTTTCCTTATTTTGCAAAAGCACACACTTTTGTTGTTATTGTGAGTGTACCCAAAAAAAACTAGACACCTAACAGATTTGATTGATGTATTGCTCATATCTGTATGATCAAAACTGAAAGTGTCATTTAAGTTTTTTTCGGCGTTTTCATGTCAAAACATGTCAAAACGCGTATACGCGGGCTTCGACCCCTGGGGGTTAAAGATGACATGCTGCCATACGTTCCTCTGGCTACATAATGTGTGATCTCCAGAAATGTATACAGGGGTACGTTTTCAGAAAGAGCCTATGTTGTTTATACTCCAACATCCATCATGCTGTAGAGCTGAACAGTGCAGTGGCTTTACTTTATATCCAAAGACGCCTTTTCAAGATCTGTGTTTTTGAAACTAATGAAGACAGCAGATTTATTTTAAATATTTAGCCTGACATGTTAAAAAAAAAGTTGCTTTTTTACCCAGATATTTAAAAAGAACACATTTTATTAGCAGCAATCATGATACCGTGATTTGTATCATACTGTCAGATTCTTATACCGGCTCATGCCTTGTCATTATACACATTTGCGTCCTCAAATGTCACAAAAATGCACACACACACTCTCACACTGCTGCTGCAAACTCGGTTAAATCAGTGAAACCTGCATTTTTAAGACGCACTGAAGCTGCAGTGCGGATTTCAGTGGACGTCCACTCTCAGGATAAACAACAGAAAGAGGAACAAGTCAGAAAGTCAACCGAAGCGAGTCAAAGACCTCAAAAACTACGTGCCCAACAGCATGGTGTTGGATAGGAATCTCTCTCTTTATTTCTCTCTCTCCGTGTGTCTGTCTGTCCACTGAGTGCTGTGTGCTTTCTCTGTTTGTGCTCCTGGATGAAACAGCAGCTGAATAACAATCATCCTGCTGTTTTTTTCCAGGCTGAATGAGTCTCCCGGCGCTCGCAGCGTCCAGGCTGTGAAATTAGGAGCGAACTCGGACTTCTCTTCTCGCTTTCATCCGGACGGCGCTAAAAGGGTCAGATCACTTTTACTGTCAGCACGCTGGAGTTAAACGTATACAACGCATATTCATCAGGGACTGTACATCACTCACAAGACATAAAACTGTTGGTGTAACTTTCATTCATTCATTTTGTTTTTGGCTTAGTCTCTTTATTAATCTGGGGTCGCCACAGCGGAATGAACCGCCAACTTATCTAGCATATGTTTTTACGCAGCGGATGCCCTTCCAGCTTACAAACACCCATACACTCTTACATTCACACACATTCCAATCCCCTATAGCGCATGTGTTTGGACTGTGGGGGAGCACCCTGAGGAAACCCACACCAACATGGGGAGAACATGCAAACTCCACACAGAAACGCCAACTGACCTAGCTGGGGCTCAAACCAGTGACCTTCTTGCTGTGAGGTGATTGTGCTACCCACCGTGACGCCCTGATGTAACTTATTTATGGTCAACTATGACGACTTCTGCTACTGAGAAACACGGAAATGTGAAGTCTTTGTGTCTGCAGTGATGATGGGGGGTTTTAGAGACAGATGGCTGTCAGCAAGAGGGATGCGGAGCGAGTGCCAGCAGAAACTGAGATCTTCTTCATCCTCCTCCTCATCCTCACGGGGGGACTGAGCGAAGGCGGACGTGTTTCCTTCACATCACGCGTCGCTATGGAAACAGATCTCAGCATCTGCCGTCAATCACAGATCTGTAACCACAGGAACACGCAGGTGTCCGACGATCACCTGAGGAACGCGGATGGAGAGACTTGAGAAATCACACAGAGACTCTTAGACTGCTGTGAAAACACACACAGGACTGAACTGCAGTCCGCTAGACAGATGAAGTCAGAATGATTCGCCCTGCTGTGATTTTATTTCTAATATCTCCCAAATGATGTTGAAGAGATTCAGGAATTTTTCACAGTATTTCCTATAATATTTTTTCTTCTGGAGAAAGTCTTATTTGTTTTTTTTCGGCTAGAATAAAAGCAGTTTTTAATTGTTTTAAAGCCATTTTAAGGTCAATATTATTAGCCCCCTTAAGCAATATTAGTTTTGGATTGTCTCCAGAACAAACCACTGTTATACAATGACTTGCCTAATTACCCTAACTTTACCCTAATTAACCAAGTTAAGCCTTTAAATGTCACTTTAAGCTGAACACTAGTGTTTTGAAGAATATCTAGTCAACTATTATGTGCTGTCATCATGACAAAGATAAAAAAACTTCCAAAAATGTAGCCTAATACATTTTATATTACTGTAATTTGGATGTAATTAGTCACATTACAATATTACTGTCTCTGAAATGATCATATTTTTGGATTACTTTCACCAAAATAACCATTATAACCAAGTATATTACATTATATTAAATTTCCAAACATTTATTTTGCCTTTAATTGTAATTATTCAATGGCGAAGTAGTGGCGCAGTAGGTAGTGCTGTCGCCTCACAGCATGAAGGTCGCTGTTCCGAGCCTCGGCTGGGTCAGTGGGCGTTTCTGTGTGGAGTTTGCATGTTCTCCCTGCGTTCGCGTGGGTTTCCTCCGGATGCTCCGGTTTCCCCCAAAGACATGCGGTACAGGTGAATTGGGTAGGCTAAATTGTCTGTAGTGTGAATGAGTGTGTATGGATGTTTCCCAGAGATGGGTTGCGGCTGGAAGGGCATCCGCTGCGTAAAAACATGTGCTGTATAAGTTGGCAGTTCATTCCGCTGTGGCGACCCCTGATTAATAAAGGGACTAAGTTAAAAAGAAAATGAATGAATGAATGGAGCACTTTGGCTGTTGTTTATTTATGTTATGCCAGGGATGTCAAACTCGATTCCTGGAGGGCTGCAGCCCTGCACAGTTTAGTTCCAACCCTGCTTCAACACACTTACTGGTAGGTTTCAAACAAGCCTGAAGGACTCAATTAGTTTGATCAGGTGTGTTTAATTAGGGTTGGAACTAAACTGTGCAGGGCTGCGGCCCTTCAGGAATTAAGTTTGACATGCCTGTGTTACGCTGTCTTTGGATCACGAGTCGTATTTAAATTAGGGACCGTAACACATCCATTCATTTTCGTCTGCTTTTCCAGGGCCATGTCGGAAGGGCAGCAGTCTTAGGAGAGAACCCCAGACTTCCTTCTCCCCAGACACTCCTCTAGCTCCTCCGGGGGATCCCAAGGCGCTCCCAGGCCAGCCGAGAGACATAGTCCCTCCAGCGTGTCCTGGGTCTTCCACCGAGGCCTCCTCCCAGTGGGACATGCCTGGAACATCTCCCTAGGTAGGCATCCAGGAGGTATCCGAAAAAGATGCCCAAGCCACCTCAGCTGACTTCTCTCGATGTGGAGGAGCAGCTGCTCTACTCTGAGGTCCTCCCAGGTGACAGAGATCTTCACCCTATCTATAAGGGAGCGCCCTGCCACCCTATGAAAGAAACACATTTCGGCCGCTTGTATCCAAGATCTTGTCCTTTCGGTCATGACCCAAAGCTCACAACCATAGGTGAGAGTAGGAACCAAGATTGACCAGTAAATCGAGAGCTTTGCCTTTCGGCTCAGCTCCTTCTTTACGACAATGGACCGGTACATCAACCGCATTACTGCTGCCACTGCACCAATCCTTCTGTCAATCTCACGTTCCATCCTTCAAATACTTAAACTCCTCCACTAGGTGTAAGGACTTTCCTCCAACCTAGAGATGGTCCATTTGGACCGTTTTTAGTCCAAATAGCTAAAAACTGTTAAATCAAGAAGCGTTTTCTAGACATGTAAAAAATATTGTCTTGTTTATCTGCCAATGGGAAAAGTAAAGCAATTTTATGTCAAAAGCGAAAACAAGATTTTGCTTACCCCACTAGCAGATTATTGTGCTTGTTTTAAGAAAAAACTCACTAAATTATTGCATATTATTTAAGAAAACAAGATAATATTTTGTACTTGTCCAGAAAAAAGTTTTTTTAATTTAAGAATTGTTTGAAATTTGGACAAGAAACAAGACTTAGGGGGCATTCACTCCTGCCTTATTTAGTTTGGTTGAATCGCACTAGAGTTCGTTTTCCCTCTTGGTGCGGTTCGTTTGGGCAGGTGTGAATATAGCAGTCGCAATCGAGTACGCACCGAAAGCAGACCAAAAAAGTGGACCGAGACCTCCTTGAAGAGGTGGTCTCTGTACTGAATATTGACCAAGATGGCGGCGCGTACACATCGCGAGGCTCAGTGTCTCTCCAGTTTCTGCAGTTTTGCAGTGTTTTTCCTGCTCATTTCGGGTCTGTTCGTGCAGAACAGTAATGCCTTTACATCGTACACCTGACAGGAGATTTTGGATATTGGTTTGTGCATTTCGGACAGTTTTATCAGCAATCTACGACTCATTCCGGACATCGCCAGAACACCCGAGGCCGAGCGCTCTGCCCAGCCGGGCGGAAGTGCTCGAAGGCGGCGGCGCGATCGTAAACAAAGACGGGGGAAGCGCGGCGGGCTAAGAGCTAAGCTAAAGCTAACACCGCACCGGCTGTCCTTACCCAGCATCTTGCTCGCCAATGTACGGTCCCTGGTGAACAAAATGGATGAGATTCGACTGCGCATCAACCACAGCAAAAGATTATGGAACTGTAATGTCATGATTTTCACAGAAACATGGCTAAACAGCGGGATACCAGACAACGCTGTATCTTTAACTGAGCATCACACATTCCGAGCAGACAGAACGGCGGATGACTCCGGTAAGACCCGAGGCGGAGGATTATGCATTTATATTAACAAAGCTTGGTGCACAAACTCTGTCATCGTTGGGAGACATTGTTCTGTTAACCTGGAATTTCTGATGGTCAAATGCAGACCCTTTTATCTGCCACGCGAGTTCACCTCAACTATCATTACTGCCGCTTATATTCCTCCCGATGCTGACGCCAAGTTGGCTATGAAAGAACTTCATGCAGCCATCACCCGGAGGCTGCTTTTATTGTTGCGGGGGATTTTAATCACTCAAACTTAAAGACAGTGCTCCCCAAATTCCATCAAAACATTTTCTGTCACAAACGGGGAAACAAAACGTTGGACCATGTATACACAAACATGGCTGAAGCCTTTTACTGCATTTCGTTTCCTTGTACTTGTACATGTGTAATGACAATAAAATTGAATCTAATCTAATCTAATCTCGGTACGCTTTCAAATGAACCCTGGAGCGGTTCGTTTATGGTGAGAATATGATCCGAACTAAAACTGACACAACCGCAAAAAGTACTGCGCCTTTTTGGACTAATCCAGGTGCCGTAGGCCAATGCACTGTGCATTATGGATTGTGGAGGAAAAACGATTGTTGACAGCGCTTTTCCAACAAAGAGAGAGAGAAAGGGAAAACATTACCAGATGGATCGTTGGTAATATTTCCAGAAGATGACCATGTCGCAGTTTAGCAAAATTAATTCACGCCTCCTCCTGAAGTGACGTGCGATGCACCTTCGCCGTTTGCAATGCCGCTCTTATAACATTGTTTTCCAGCCGCAGCTGCACTTCATTCTCGAACTCTATAGTTTGTCTAAAGTGATGTATACAAACTATATAGTATATCAGTGTTTCCTCTAGGATTTTTTCCAGCTGTGGCGGCAGGACTGGTAGACACAGATCTACCAACTACCTATGGCGATAATGCCGTTATTTCAATGACAAATGCCATGAAATGTCGACCAGTATTACAAGTGGAGATCGCATTCATGTCGCATTCAAATCTCTTTGCTTGCACGCCGATTGCCTCTGTTTATGCACAAAACTTCTTGCACGCCCTTAAATATACGCTGCTCAAGCGCAGATTTTCTTGTGCACCCTCAAATAAGCGCTGCTGAAGTGCGATTTAGTTTAAATCCAACATTTATTAGATTTGCTAGGAACATTTATAATTGCGTCCAATACACCTACAGAGCGGCATTAATGCGTCCTGAAGTAAAGCGAAACGGCTATAAACTCCAGTATGATAAAGTCATTGTATGCAGAGCCATAGGCTATAAAGTATATTTATTGTGTTCATCTTAACTGAAAACTACGTCGTGTTTGCTGACCTCACGCATCACGCACCTGTCTAGTCAGTCAGTCAGTCAGCATGTCACTTTAAAGGGTTAAACAAATAACCCACAGCACTGATTACAGAAAAGCTTGCGCTGTTATAATTCACTTACCTTTTAATACGTTTTGGTGCGATTATAACCCGCTATTTAAAAAAAAAAACGACTGAATGTTTTTGAAGGAGAAGCTGTTATGTAGACGTGGTGGGATGAATTTTGGTGTGACGCCCTGCCATGGAAGGATGATTGTAGCGGACACCATGGTATACTATGAGCAGGGATACAATCAGCCAGCGCAGTCGTAGCTCCATAGTCAAAAGCGACAATTTGTGTCTGCCGGTTTATTTACTTGCAGGAGTTCCATTGGCATTTTCCTGCATGTGAGTTCTAATTCTAACCAATCGATTAGCAGTTTAGGAAGTACGTTTAACAACATCTGGCCAATGAGTGATGTGAATTTTGTCACATGACTGCATTTTGGTTCTTTTCAACCAAGTGGCAACCTCCCGCTCTCCCTCGGGAAGCTAATACGGAAGTAACTGAAACTGCAATTCATGGAAATTCCACTAGTCCTGGCTCCATAATAAAGCAAATTTCTATTGAGCCCACTGTTAAAATGGCCAACTTTACAGCATAAAAAAAGGTGTTTACAGCCTGGTACAAAGAACGATTTTGGTTCATATAGCTAATATTACCCTTCATGACAACTGTGAGGGGGGTGAATTTTTTTATAACTCATCCATTTCCTTTATATTAGGTTATATTAAGTTTGCATAATTAAGGGCGTGGCCACTTGAGTGACAGCTAGGTCTCGCTGGTCGCCGTCACTTCACCTCAGCTGATTACGGCTGATTAGCCGCTGATCTCGGTATATTCATCGTATTTTTGTGTTGTTTTATGTGACTTTACACAGTCAGCTGCCTTTTGGAATTATTTCCTACAATTATCAGAGGATATGGCATGCTGTGTGCACTTAATTGTGCTCACAAAGCCATTCACGTGGCCTCCATTTCCCAGGTGAGTGAAATTATATACCATCTCTATGAATGTATTTGTTTTATTTAAGATCATTTATCATTTATAATGTTCTTTAGAGCTGTAATGCACTCCAGAATCTGACAGATTATTAGCTGTAGGCTCTAGAACAGTCATCTGAAGCGTTGTCATACAGTGTTCTGCCTGGACTTCATAATTAGCCTTGCATTTACTAACACAGACTATATCTGAAGTGTTTGGAAGTAATTCGCACTTTCCTCCTGTTGAAAAACATCATAAGCACAATGCTTAGTGGCTCAGTGTGTAATGCATTGAGCCACTAAGCATTGCGCTTATGACGTTGCTTATGAAACAGTGTTTTTAAAAGTCTAAACACTTTATTGATAAAGTGTACAACCAAGCACATGTGGTCAGAACACAAACAAGTCGCAGGTGATGAAGTATTAAGCGTTTCTCCCTTAGGAAAGCCCGTCTAAGCAGGGCGTCTGTAGATCCGCTCAGGCTCCGCCTCTTTGCCCTTGTATGGTATGCCCGGGGTTGGTGCGATGACGCGCGAACAAAATGGCGACGGTCGGCCACGCCTTCTAGTAGCTTCTTTTGGGTTCTTTATAAACCTATGGGTAACGTCACGGATACTACGTCCATATCTTTTACAGTCTATGTTTTCAACTGGTTCGGACAATGTATTATTTGTTGCCCTTGGTCCGGACCAAATGAAGCAAACTACAGATGTGAAAGCACCCTGAAACTCTAACTAAGACAAGCATTTTTGCAGTGCATTAAAAACAAGTTAGAAGTCCTATTGCATTGGGCTGTACTTGTCTAATCAGAAATCCTGCTCTCGAATGACGTCTTGTTTCTTTGTGAATAAGCGCATGGCACTAAAAGCACATTCTGCCATTATGCCTTCATAACAGTGTTACAGAAACGAGCGCTCGCTTTCCATTTAGGCTTTCAGATTTCCGACAACATGAAGACGTGAAGGTTTCACAGAAATGCACATGCCAAGCCAGATCAATGGCCTGAAAGCACTCGCACGCAATTAAAAGTGTCTCCGAGCAGCTCTTTCCTGTCTGGATTTCAGTCAGTGTGTCAAAGATACGAGTTGTTGACGTGACGTTGCATTTTCACTGTCAGACATGACAAATATGAGTAGAATTAGTATTGTCATTATTTAAAATGCAGCAATTCATTCATTGATTTGAGTGATCTCTTCAGAGAGATTCTCTGTTAAATGATTCACTGATTCAAGTGATCTGTTGAAAGTGATTCTCCGGTAAATGAGTCATTGATTCAAGTGATCTGTTCAGAGTGAGTTTCTGGTAAATGAGTCATTGATTCAAATGATCTATTCAGAGCGAGTCTCCGGTAAATGATTAATTGATTCAAGTTATCTGTTCAGAGTGAGTCTCTGGGAAGGGATTAATTGATTGAAGTGATCTATTCAGAGTAAGTCTCTGGTAAATGAGTCATTGATTCAAATGATCTATTCAGAGCAAGTCTCCGGTAAATGATTAATTGATTCAAGTTATCTGTTCAGAGTGAGTCTTAGTAAATAATTCATTAATTGAAATGATCTGATTAGAGTAAGTCTTAGTAAATTATTCACTGATTCAAATGATCTCTTCAGAGTGAGTCTGATTAAACGATTCACTGATTCCAATGATCTGTTCAGAGTGAGTCCCCAATAAATTATTCACTGATTCAAATGATCTGGTCAGAGTGAGTCTCCAGTAAATGATTCACTGATTCAAATGATCTTATCAGAGTGAGTCTTGGTAAATGATTCACTGATTCAAATGATCTGTTCAGAGTGAGTCTCCGGTAAATGATTAATTGATTTAGATGCTCTCTTCGAAGTGAGTCTCTGGTAAATGATTCATTGATTCAAATTATCTCTTCAGAGTGGGTCTCCAGTAAGTGATTCACTGATTAAAGTGATCTGTTTAGAGTGAGTCTCCAGTAAATGATTCATTAATTGAAATGATCTGTTCAGCGTGATTCTCCGATAAACGATTCATTGATTCAAGTGATCTGTTCAGAGTGAGTCTCCGGTAAATGATTCACTGATTCAAGTGATCTGATTAGAGTGAGTCTCTGGTAAATGATTCATTGATTCAAATTATCTCTTCAGAGTGGGTCTCCAGTAAGTGATTCACTGATTAAAGTGATCTGTTTAGAGTGAGTCTCCAGTAAATGATTCATTAATTGAAATGATCTGTTCAGCGTGATTCTCCGATAAATGATTCATTGATTCAAGTGATCTGTTCAGAGTGAGTCTCCGGTAAATGATTCACTGATTCAAGTGATCTGTTCAGAGTGAGTCTCTGGGAAATGATTGATTGATTCAAGTGATCTGTTCAGAGTGATTCTCCAGTAAATGATTCACTGATTCAAGTGATCTGTTCAGAGTGAGTCTCTGGGAAATGATTGATTGATTCAAGTATGTTCAGAGTGAGTCTTAGTAAATAATTCATTAATTGAAACGATCTAATTAGAGTGAGTCTTAGTAAATGATTCACTGATTCAAATGATCGGTTCAAAGTGAGTCTTAGTAAATAATTCACTGATTCAAATGATCTTATCAGAATGAGTCTCCAGTAAATGAATCACTGATTCAAATGATCTTATCAGAGTGAGTCTTGGTAAATGATTCACTGATTCAAATGATCTGTTCAGAGGTAGTCTCCAGTAAATGAGTCACTGATTCAAATGATCTTTACAGAGTGAGTCTTAGTAAATAATTCACTGATTCAAACGATCTGTTCAGAGTGAGTCTTAGTAAATGATTCACTGATTCAAATGATCTGTTCAGAGGTAGTCTCCAGTAAATGAGTCACTGATTCAAATGATCTTTACAGAGTGAGTCTTAATAAATAATTCACTGATTCAAACGATCTGTTCAGAGTGAGTCTTAGTAAATGATTCACGGATTCAAATCATCCATTCAGAATAAGTCCACAACACATCCAGCTGAGTGCACTGTTTAAACTATTGATTCTCAAAATAAAATAGAGTTGATGAGTCATTTATATGAATCATCTTGATATCAAATCTTTAGCCGTTTCTTATTGACGTGGACACAAAACATTGTCATATCCATATGAGGTGGATATCCCTTGTTCCTGTCATTTTTCTGATGATTAATACAATAATTTATCTCGCAACATGGGACTTGATGGGCATTTGTTATTAAACATTATCTCTCTCTCTCTCTCTCTCTCTCTCTCTCTCTCTCTGATTAGAGAAGTGTGTTTGGGTTATTGACCAGCGGCTGTGTGTCCTGCTGTGAGGATCTTGTATAGCGGCGTGTGTCCGGCACAGGACGGGAGGGTGAGCACTTACTGAAATAGACTTATATTGAGCACATCGACCTTCAAACATGACATCAACACAACACACTGAAGGAAATCTGGTTTCTGCTTAGAAATATACATTCGATTTGCAAAGAGGTCAGAGCTTTTATTATTATCTTGACTTAATGCATAGAGTATTAATTCAACAGGATACTCTTTATATGTAAACCTGGGGGTTGTCCTCATGATAGCGAGCTTAATAACAATTTTAAATTATTACAAAAAAGTTATATATATATATATATATATATATATATATATATATATATATATATATATATATATATATATATATATATATATATATATATATATATACAAATGTATATTTAATTATCTAACTATATATATATATATATATAAATTATAGTCAGTCAAGTCGAAATTATTCATACAACCTGGAAAATTCAGACTTAAAGTTGTAACAACCAAAGAAATCCACATATGCAAACAAAACAAATCTAATTAGCTTGCAAAATAAAATGAAATGACAAAGTGAAAAAGTATTGAACACATGAAGGGAGGTGTAGTTGGGCAGTGAAAGCCCAGACAGCAGCTGAAATCTCTCAGTATTATTCAGCAAGCCTCTGCCCTTCCTCAGTGTAAATGAATATCAGCTGCTTCAGTCCAACATCTGCATTAGCAGGAGGATGAAGATGAAACCAGGGTGGACATTTCAGCAAGACTATGGTCCAAAACACAGCCAAGGAGACTCTCAAATGCTTTCAGAGAAAGAAAATCAAGCTGTAGAATGGCCCAGCCAATCACCTGAGCCGAATCCAATAGAAAATACAAAATAAAGCTCAGATTAGATAGACGAGATCCACAGAAGCATCAAGATTTAGACACTCTGCTGAAGTCTGTGAGAAACTCACACCTGAGCAATGCATGAGGCTTCATTCTCCATATGAGAGGCGTCTTTAAGCTGCAGCACCAAAAAAAAACTTTTTATATTAAGCATTAAACACATTTCAGTAGTTCAGCGCTTTCTCCTTCTGTCATTTCATTTCCTATTACACAGAACTCATTTTTCTGATGCTTTTCATTTGTTTTATTTTATGTTTGTATTGTTTGGGTTTTTAACAAAATCTGCTTCAATTGCATCTCAACAGCTCCTTTAGAAATATTAATCCCAGGAAAAAACCTGACATGTTCAATACTTATTTTCCCAGCTGTGTGTGTATGTATAAATATATATATATATATATATATGGACAGTTGAAGTCAGAATTATTAGCCCCCCTGTTTATTTTTTTTTCCCAATTTCTGTTTAACAGAGAGCAGATTTCTTCAACACATTTCTAATCATAATAGTTTTAATAACTCATCTCTAATCACTGATTTATTTTATCTTTGCCATGATGACAGTAAATAATATTAGACTAGATATTCTTCAAGACACTTCTATACAGCTTAAAGTGACATTTAAAGGCTTAACTAGGTTAATTAGGGTAACTAGGCAGGTTAGGGTAATTAGGCAAGTTACTGTATAATGATGGTTTGTTCTGTAGACTATCTGAAAAATATATAGCTTAAAGAGGTTAATAATATTGACCTTAAAATGGTTCATAAAAAATATAAAACTGCTTTTTTTCTAGCCGAAATAAAACAAATAAGACTTTCTCCAGAAGAAAAAATATTATCAGTCATACTGTGAAAATTTCCTTGCTCTGTTAAACATCATTTGGGAAATATTTAAAAAAGAAAACAAAATTCAAAGGGGGCTAATAATTCTGACTTCAACTATATATATATATATATATATATAGTAATTCCATGCAAATGTCAACCTTGCCATGAAGAAAATTAAGTTTTCACCAAAATACGGAAACCGTTTCAGGTTTTTTTTGGGTAAGCAAGTATTTTACAGTACTTTAACAATACTCATAAATGTATCTGTCAATGTTTCAAACTATTATATTTAACTTTACCAAAATCACACAAGTGGGAATTTCACAGCTGTCACATCCATAACAGAGAGATGTCACATCCATATTGACACTTTTTCCTCATACATGCAAAAATGTCAAATAAAATAAAATCAATCATTTTTGTTCTATAGTGAGCCGACTCAGATCTGTTTGATGAGCATTGTTTCTTTCGGGTTGTGCAGTTTAATTGACAGAATTTCTGCAAAGTATGTCATATACTGTAAACTCACAGACTTTTTTTGTCACATCCATAACGCATGTTTATTATCCTCATTTAAAGTATAAAAAATGTTTACAGATTGATATTTTTCTGCTTCCACAACTCTGTGGTCAGTTGGTTTGGAAAATATAAACAGATGTTTCAATATAATGTTAGCATATACTTTCTATGTGACTTTATGTTTTGAGTTTTTACTGCAAATGTCACATCCATAACACTGGAACTGCTCATATATATGTGGATTAAAATGTAAATAGAATCAGATTTTTTTATTTATTTTTTTTATATCCAGCTTATTTTAAGTTAAGTTAAATTGTAATATATACTGTAGAAGCTTGTTTTTGCTCCAGATTTTAATTTATGTTATACAGTATATTAAAATTTATATATATATATTTTTTTTTTTTTTGCAGAATTTTAAACTTCTATTTCACATATTTGGTTTATTTTTCAGAATTTAAAATGTACATGTTTCAAGCGTCTTTTTTCCTCTTAAATCAGAGTTCACGTCTCCCAGATATGGCTGTTTTCACTGAGTTCCTATTTAACATCCTGTCATTCGGACTTTTCTTGTCACAATTAAGAATTACATTTTTTTTCTTGGAATTCTAAACCTTTTTTCAGATTTTTTTGTGTTGTGAGATGTGCGGAAAAATAATCGTAATTTACAGCTTTTTCTGTCTCAGAAATCATCATTCAGAATAACAACAACAGCAAACACAACATCTGAAACCATGTCAAATCTCTGCCTTCAGTCTCAGTGACGAGTAAGAACATCTACTGTCAGAGAGTCCATCTGCATTTTCATTCAGCTGTCTCTCTCTCTCTCTCTCTCTCTCTCTCTCTCTGAGAGAGTGTGTGTGTGTTGAAGGTGTGCATGTACCTGAATTCAAACGCAGCACCAATTAATCGTCCTCAAAAGCAATCAGAGCTTGAAACAGCCAGCTGCGCACCTCCAAACACTGCACACACACACACACACACACACGCACACATATGCACTCACACACACATACACACAAAATTTACGCACATACTCATACACATAAACATCAAGGGCATAGGTTTGCTCTTGACATTGGTGGGGACAAATAGCACAAAATACACAACTAGCAATGCCATTCGATTGATCTCAATCCATACATCAGTATTAATACAAGCAGATCGAGCACAGGCTGTAGCTTTTTGACAAATAGATTCAACCGAAAAGTGACATGCTAGCCTACTCTGAGAGATTAGGAGAGCTGACAGGGACCATATTATTTATACTTTTATATTCATTCATTTTCTTTTCGGCTTAGTCCTTTTATTAATCAGGGGTCGCCACAGTGGAATGAACCGCCAACTTATCCAGCACGTTTTTACGCAGTGCATGCCCTTCCAGCTGCAACCCATCACTGGGAAACACACTCATTCACACACATACATTATGGACAATTTAGCCTAGCCAATTCCCCTATAGCGCATGTGTTTGGATTGTGGGGGAAACCGGAGCACCCGGAGGAAACCCACGCCAACACGAGGAGAACATGCAAACTCCACACAGAAATGCCAACTGGCCCAGCCAGGACTCAAACCAGCGACCTTCTTAAATTAAACAAGTTAATAAATTACTATAAATATGATATGCTTGTTAGACTGTTGCACTTTATGTGTTGTCAATATGCTCATGTATATACAGGCCTATTGTTGTGTGTGCAATGTTTGTATTTATAATTCATCCAAGGAATTTGGGGGGTCTTGAGTCACTGGCGTTGTTATTTTAGGGGTCGCGGGCTGAAAAGTTTGAGAACCACTGCAGTAATGCATACATAAAAACACACACATATACCTCCAAACACACACACTCACAAATACACATAAACACACACACACACACACACACAATAATCTTATGCTCATTTTAAGATAAAACTCACTTCATCTATTTATCCATTTTCTTGTCGGCTTAGTCCCTTTATTAATCTGGGGTCGCCACAGCGGAATGAACCGCCAACTTATCCAGCACATGTTTTTACGCAGCGGATGCCCTTCCAGCCGCAGCCCATCTCTGGGAAACATCCATACACACTAATTCACACTCATACACTACGGACAATTTAGCCTACCCAATTCACCTGTACTGCATGTCTTTGTGCTGTGGGGGAAACCGGAGCACCCGGAGGAAACCCACGCGAACGCAGGGAGAACATGCAAACTCCACACAGACACGCCAACTGACACAGCCGAGGTTCAAACCAGTGACCTTCTTGCTGTGAGGCGAGAGCACTACCTACTGCGCCACTGCATCGCCGATATCTGTTATTTATTTAGAATAAGAATTGCATGATAATATTAATAATAATAATTGTATTTATTTATAACAAATACAGTGGCGCAGTAGGTAGTGCTGTCGCCTCACAGCAAGAAGGTCGCTGGGTCGCAGGTTCGAACCTCGGCTGGGTCAGTTGGCGTTTCTGTGTGAAGTTTCCATGTTCTCCACACAGAAATGCCAACTTACACAGCCGAGGTTCAAACCAGTGACCTTCTTGCTGTGAGGCGAGAGCACTACCTACTGCGCCACTGCATCGCGTGCATTCGCGTGGGTTTCCTCCGGGTGCTCCGGTTTCCCCCACAAGTCCAAACACATGTGGTACAGGTGAATTGGGTAGGCTAAATTGTCCGTAGTGTAGAGTGTGAATGAGTGTGTGGATGTTTCCAGAGATGGGTTGCGGCTGGAAGGGCTGAAAAATCGTGCTGGATAAGTTGGCGGTTCATTCCGCTGTGGCGACCCCGGATTAATAAAGGGACTAAGCAGACAAGAAAATGAATGAATGAGTTTAAGGGGGGTGTATGGGGTGGTTCGCCAGGGTGCCATTTAAACTAGAACCGCCACTGTGTGCGCGCAATGTTTGTATTTATAATCACCTCCAAGGTATTTGGGGCATTGTTCTTTTAGCGGTCGCAGGCTGAAAAGTTTGGAAACCCCTGCACTAATGTATACACAAACGCACACACCACACTTTCATATACTTCCAAACATGCACACACTCTCAAATACACACAAACACACACACACACACACACACACATAATAATCTCATGACAAAAGGAAAAACTAAATTATTTCACTTGCTATTTCAAGCATAATGTAAACTGCCATCTTTATGCTGATGATACTCAGCTTTATATTCCCATAAAAATGGGAGAAAACTCTGTTTTACAGTCCCTTTTACCTGTTTTAACGAGATTAAGGAATGGTTGGCTGGTAATTTTTTACACTTGAATGAATCAAAAACTGAAGTGCTAGTGTTTGGCCCTCCGAGTGTCTGTGAATCTACAATTAATCAATTAGGTTAGTTTAAGCCTGAGGTTCACAGTTATTTTTGACACTGAGTTAAAGTTTGACAAGCAAATAAATTCAGTCGTCAAAAGTGGTTTCTATCAATGAAGGAACATCGCCAAATTGAAGTCTTTTCTGTCTTTCAAAGAGGGGGAATCCATCATCAATGTTTTTATGATGTCCACATTGGACTACTGCCACTCTTTGTATTTAGGAGTTTCGCAGGCTTCGATTGTACGCCTGCAGCTGCTAGGCTTTTAACTGGGACAAAAAAAAATTCTAGTATCTCACCAGTTTTATCATCCCTTCACTGGCACCCAGTCATCTTGTTTTTTTACATTGTCTTGTTTTTTTGTGTGTATGTTGTTGTATTTTGCACTGTCGTTGTATTTGCACTGTCTGGAGCCAGCACCTAAGCTTTTCACTCATCATAGCACAGATGATGTGACAATAAAAGAGATTTGATTTGAGTTTAATTTAGGATTCAGTACAAGTTATTGTTATTTGTTTTTAAAGGTTTGAATGGTCTGGCACCTACTTACATCGGTGAGCTTCTTCACTGGCACACTTCATTGAGGCCAATCAGGTCGGAACAACAGTTTCAGCTAGTTGTTCCTAAATTACAGTTAAAGTCAAGAGGTGACGGGGCTTTTTCTGTCACAGCCCCTCGTCTGTGGAATGGTCTGCCTTTACATATCAGGTCATGCTCATCCCTTGGTGCTTTTAAGTCTCGTTTTTAAAAAAATCACCTTCTGTCTCTTGCTTTTTGATTGCTATTAATTCATTTTAATCTGTTTCACATATTTTACTTGTTTATATAAATGTATAGATTTGTATGCTGGTCTTTTTGTAAAGCACTTTGGTCAACATCTGTTGTTTTTAAATGTGCTCTGATTATTCTGCTTCTTTTTTTTTATATATAATAATTTTTTAGGGGTTTTCACCTTTATTATGATAGGACAGTAGAGGTTTCAGACAGGAAAGTATTGGGAGCAGAGAGAGGGGAAGGATTGGCAAAGGACCTCGAGCCGGGAACCGAACTCGGGTCGCACATTTGTGCTATATGTACATATATATACATTATATATATACATTCTGCTTCTTTTAAGATTAAACTAAGGCTGCGTCTGAAACTGCATACTTCCATACTATACAGTACGCTAAAATCAGTATGCGAGCCGAGTAGTATGTCCAAATTCATAGAATTCGAAAATCAGTATGCGAGAAGTACCCGGATGACTTACTACTTCCGGCGAGATTCTTAAGTGCGCATCCCATGCACGCTGCGCTATCCCATGATGCCCCGCGAGAGAATTCATGAATGGAAGTGAAGCGACGCAACTAACGCAGGTAGGTCACGTGACCATGGCAAAATGGCGGATGTAGTACGTCTTCCATTCATACTGTATAGAACGTAATTTTCTACCAGCCGAGTAGTACGTTTAAAATCAAACGCAGTACCTACTGAGTATTACTGTAGGCGGTTTCGGACGCAGCCTAAGTTCCTTTTGCCTCATTATTTCTAGAAACAAGACAATATTTTAAGCATGTCCAGAAAATGCTTCTTGATTTAAGAACTTTTAGATATTTAGACTAGAAACAAGACACAAACTTTAAGTATTTAATGCAGTGTGCATTGAACACATGCAAAACATTCACCTTTTTAACCGGAAAGCGTCCTATTTTGAGACGCTGTTTGCATTTCTTGTCAGTTTACAGTAGATACAGCAGAGCGCGGTGCTTTTTTGATACAGTATAATGTGTTC
>LR812525.1:87467442-87479942 GCA_903798195.1 Danio kyathit | reverse complement strand
ATTTGAGTCTCATCAGAGCAGAGAGTTTAGTTTCTGATGGTCTGAGAGTGCTTCAGATGCCTTTTGGCAAATTCCAGGCGGGGAGTGGCTTCAGTGTGGCCGCTCTACCATACAGGCCTGATTGGTGGATTGCTGCACAGATGGTTGTCCTTTTGTAAGGTTCTCCTCTCTCCACAGAAGAACGTTGGAGCTCAGACAGAGTGACCATCGGGTTATTGATCACCTCCCTGACTAAGGCCCCCGATCACTCAGCTTAAATGGCCGGCCAGCTCTAGGAAGAGTCCTGGTGGTTCTCCATCTTCCACTTATGGATGATGGAGGCCGCTGTGCTCATTGGAACTTTCAGAGCAGCAGAAATGTTTCTGTAACCTTCCCCAGCCGTGTGCCTGGAGACAATCCTGTCTCGGAGGTCTACAGACAATTCCTTTGCCTTCATGCTTGGTTTGTGCTTTGACATGCACTGTCAACCCTGGGCCCTTATATAGACAGATCTATGCCTTTTCAAATCATGTCCAATCAGCTGAATTGACCACAGGTGAACTCCAGTGAAGCTGCTGAAACATCTCAAGAATGATCAGTGGAAACAGAATGAACCTGAGCTCAATTTAGAGCTTCACGCCAAACGCTGTGAATACTGATGTACATGTGATTTATCAGCTTTTTTATTTTTAATAAATTTGCAACAATTTCAGAAACTCCTTTTCCACATTGTCATTATGGGGGTTGTGTGTAGAATGTTGAGGAAATAAATTAATTTAATTCATTTTGGAATAAGGCTGTAACATAAACAAATGTGGAAAAAGTGAAGCGCTATCAACACTTTCCGTATGCACTGTAGATGCAATTAATTACGATTAACCATTTGACAGGAATAGTAATTAATATTACTCAGTAGTCTGTACGTCAGCTCAAAATAAAGTGTAACCAAAGTTATCAATTAAGGAGAAGCACGCAGGCGCTCATCCTCATGCAGGAAAAAAAGAAAGAAGAAAGGAGAGAGTTGTATGGCTCTTTTGTTGAGGGATTTATTCTGAGCTTCTCTCAGGTCTCCTCCCTCTGCGGGGTTTGTGGCTCCATTGATTTCCGTCCGATCGATTTGCTGGAAGCTGGAATTAGGGACGGAAGTGCGAGTCACGTCCCGCCGGGTCTCCGAGGAGGCTTGAGGTATCAGAATAAAAACCCTTGCAGCCAAAACCGAGGTGCATTTGAATACCATCCATCAGCGGATTGATGCGGCCAATGATCTCCGCAAGTAATCTCCAGCTCAAAATCCCTCCGGTCACCTCTCGGCCAATAAGGGCTGGCGTTTGATTCTGTGCCCATCATGTAACCAATGAGATGCAGATTGATGCATGCAATAACAAATATTGGCTAATAAAAAAAAAGTGTCAAGATTAAATGCCGCCCATATTAAATATATAAGTGGAGTTGTGCAAATATGACAATATATCAGGGGCGTAGATTTAGGGTGGACGGAGGGGACGCGTCCCCACCAATATCCATCAACTATTGAAATGTCCCCACCAATAATTTAATTCACTTAAAAAAAAATGCACTGTTAATATTAACATGCAGAAAGGGTTAAATCTTGTCTCTCCTCGAGTCGCACCATCCCCAAACACACATGAACATTGTGATTGGCTGTGCCTTTCCCTGCTGTCATGTGAGAGGCTGTAGCAGTTCAGATACAAGCAACGCCAAAACAACTGCGCAGGAGAATTTCCTGCACAAGACTAAAGTGTGTAAGGTGCGTGACACACAAGTGAGGATGGCGGTCGCAAAAAAGGTGAACATAAGAAGCTTTTTTCAACGAAAAGTGCAAGTCAAGCACATAAACTCAAGTTTGCTACGAAATGAGTCCATCATAATAATGCCGCTCGTGTTTTTCCCTACTTTAACGCACAGTCTATCGCTACAGCAGGCTGAAAGTCTGCATAATATGCCCTGAAAACTAACTGCAGAATAAACGGCTAAATGTAAAAGTATATGATCCCTGCCAATTCTCCTAATTTGTCAGAGTAGCATGTCCAATATCGGTTGAAAAAAATTGTCCGAAAAAATACAGCCTGTGCTCCTTCTTTTATATACCTATATATGAGACACGTTTCATTTACACTATAGCTAAAATAAACAGAAGTCTTTATTAAACTCTCTCTTTATCACTTAATAAACATTATTTTAACATCAGGCCCATGGCCAGCTTATTAAGACAGGGTGCTTGTCGGCGCCAATAGCCTAGTGGTATTGTGCGCCGACATATAGCACAAATGTGCTCACGGCGACCCGAGTTCGATTCCCGGCTCGAGGTCCTTTGCCAATCCTTCCCTTCTCTCTGCCCCCAATACTTTCCTGTCTGAAACCTCTACTGTCCTATCATAATAAAGGTGAAAACCCCTAAAAAATTATTATAAAAAAAAAGAAAGGGTGCTTATTTTTTTCTGAAAAACTGAACCTTTTTTGCAGTTATTCGCCTGATTTTCTATTTAATTATGACCTATATTGCATTGTAGTGACATAAGAACAAATATTTACTGTATTATCTTGTCTGATGGTGATCATAACCACATTTTTTGATATATCAAAACATATGTCCTGCCATTTTGTCAAATTGCTTACCACATTATTTTAAGTTTATTTACAAATGTACATTTAAATTGTAAGTTTTATATTACAGTTTTATAAATAATGAAATTTTAGAATAAAGAAATGATTGTCAAACGTATTTTTAAATGTTATGGACTGTCGCATTTACGATGTATTGATGTAGGCCTATATTTGACATATGATGATAATTGATGTATTGTTTCTTTGTGCAATGATGCTTTTGAATATGAAGGTAAATAGTCCTTGTGCGGATGGTTATGGAATGGTGATATGAGGATGAGATTGTTTTGGAGTGGTCGTCTAATGACGCAACGCGATTGACTGTGGGATAAAAGGGTGGAGTAAGGGGATTGTGTTACACACTGAGGAAGGCATTGTGCCGAAACGTTTGTGTTTTTTGAGTCACCCGTAGAATGTAAAAATAAAAACTACACGAAGCAATTACTTGATGAGTGCGAATCATTACCTTCTTGAACAATATATTGATTTGATTAACGCACCAAAAAGTTTCCTTAAAAACCGCGAGCGCGCAGGGCAAATTTCATTATTTTACGCACGAGAATAAAGAAATATGAAAAGATGCTTATTTTTAAAATACAAATGTATTACCATATAGCATCATGTTTGTTTTTTTTTAGAAATCTGTTAAAACTTGTATTGAATTAAAAAATAAAGCCTATAGGCAAATAACAAGTTGGCCAGAGCATTCAACTTTCCTCAGTCAGAATTTGGCCATTAGAATAATAAGAAAAAAATCAAACATACTAATAATGTTAATCCAACTTTTGGTCATTCAAACCACTCCAATATATATATATATATATAATATGTGGGCATAGATTATTTTTTTAATCTAGATTAATCTCACTGTAATCTTGAAGTTAATCTAGATTAAAATGGCTCATTTGAATTCTGCTGAAGGCATTCAGAATATGTGTGCTGCCCAAATAATGACTAAAAGTAAGTCTTTAAGAACGGGTTTCTCAAGCCAGGTGGCGCATTAGACCAGGGGCTCATCTCCTGTTTCCAAAATCATGTTTGTTTTTTTAGAAATCTGTTAAAACTTGTATTGAATTAAAAAAATGAAGCCTATAGGCAAATAACAAGTTGACCAGAGCATTCAACTTTCCTCAGTCAGAATTTGGCAATTTGAATAATAAGAAGAAATCAAACATACTGTAATAATAATATTAATCCAACTTTTGGTCATTCAAACCACTCCAACCCCCCTTGCCTACGGGCCTGACTATTTAATTTAACTTTATTTGAAAGAAGAGAGGATTAATTGATAATATATTTTAATAGTAGTTTAAATAATTAACAGCAATATATATATATATATATATATATATATATATATATATATATATATATATATATATATATATATATATATATATATATATATATATATATATATATATATAGTTGAAGTCAGAATTATTCGCCCCATTTTATTTTTATTTTTTTCAAATATTTCCCAAATGATGTTAACAGAGCAAGGAAATTTTCACAATATGTCTGATAATATTTTTTCTTCTGGAGAAAGTCTTACTTGTTTTATTTTGGCAAGAATAAAAGCAGTTCTTAATTTTTTTAAAAGCCATTTTAAGGTCAATATTATTAGCCCCTTTAAGCTATATATTTTTCCGATAGTCTACAGAACAAACCATCATTATACAATAACTTGCCTAATTTCCCTAACCTGCCTAGTTACCCTAATTAACCTAGTTAAGCCTTTAAATGTCACTTTAAGCTGTATAGAAGTGTCTTGAAAAATATCTAGTCTAATATTATTTACTGTCATCATGGCAAAGATAAAATAAATCAGTTATTAGAGATGAGTTATTAAACTATTGTGATTAGAAATGTGTTGAAGAAATCTCTCCATTAAACAGAAATTAAGGAAAAAAATAAACAGGGGGGCTAATAATTCTGACTTTAACTGTTTATACATATATACATATACACATATATATATATATATATATATATATATATATATATATATATATATATATATATATATATATATATATATATATATATATATATATACACATATACACATATATATATATATATATATATATATATATATATATATATATATATATATATATATATATATATATATATATATATATATATATATATATATATATATATATATATATATATATATATATATTGTTTTCACCCGTCCCCACTAATGTCATTTACCAAACCTTCGCCCTTGCAATATATGATTAAAACAGAATGAAACTTCAACTGGTGACAAATAGTAATTATAGATAGTATTCAGCTTAAAGTGACATTTTAAGGCTTAACTAGGCTAATTAGGTTAACTAGATAATAAAATTGTACAGTTTAAATTTATATTTATAAATAAACACTGGAAGTAATAAAGCAGTAAACAATAAAATGATGTTGTATAATTTTGTGTGCATCAAAGCAATGACACCAGCAGAATAATGAACTAATCAATCAGAAATGAGTGCAGAAAATGCCAACAAAATGCAGAATAAAGGGTCACTTTAGGAGAAAAAGAACCGGCCAACAAGGGCTGGAAATTGATCCTGTGCCCGTCACGCAGCCAATAAGGCGCAGATTTTAGGGTCGCTGGAGCGCAGTAAAGGATGACACGCGTCTCTCTCACCTTGAACCTAATTGAGTGTCTCGGAGCAGGAGTTTGAGAAATGCTGACGGCGGGAATCGGCCTGTCAGAGAGCAAAGACTGGATGCTGTTAGAGACGCAGATCAACACACAACACACACGTTTACAGCTAAGGTCACGCAGGCGCAGAACACAAGGACAGGCCAGCTTCACTGCCATTCATCAGTAGTACAGCTGATACATGCTTTACATTTAAGACAACATTTCTTATGTAGCCATTTCCATTTCTTATGTAATCAAACAAATAATAATTTATATAATTAGGTCAAATCATTAAAATGTATTAAGTCAAATTATTTTATTAAAGTTATTAATAAAAGTTAGTAGTAAATATACTGTAAAGCGATTTGTTTTCTTATTTCAGGTAATCATCAATGCAGTATTTATACACTAATAGACATAACCAAAATGTTCTCATTTTCTCATTTTCTTTTTACAAAAATAATAATTATAATCACACACACACACACACACATACATATATATATATATAATATGTGGGCATAGATTAATTTTTAAATCTAGATTAATCTCACTGTAATCTTGAAGTTAATCTAGATTAAAATGGCTCATTTGAATTCTGCTGAAGGCATTCAGAATATGTGTGCTGCCCAAATATTGACTAAAAGTAAGTCTTTGAGAACGGGTTTCTCAAGCCAGGTGGCGCATTAGACCAGGGGCTCATCTCCTGTTTCCAAAATGCATCACAAACTGCTTGAGAAACTGTTCTACTATGATAATTGGTGATGAAAATAAATGATGTTCAATAATATGTACTTGTGTTTACTCACTGTTTATTCAGTTAAACATCAATGTTGAACTGTAGGCCTACATCAGCTCCAAACAGCGATTTTTGATGACCTTAATCTGACTAATGTCACAACTGAACTAAACAGAAATGGAATTAAGACGTGGAGTATGCAGATATTAGTGGCATTATTGAAGTAAACACTGCAATCAAACTATTACCGTCATGTAGGACTTTTCACCATATTTTCTGACAAGATCCACACACGCGACTGTCAGTAAAGGACCGCACGCATACACACACACACACACACACACACACACACACACACACACACACACACACACACACACATCACAAATGCAAAGTCTTTTCTTTCCATTTGGCGTGCGTTATTAAACTCCATAACACTCTCCTTATTTGCGTCTAATACCCCAGTTTGTCACGGGGGCATGAATGAAATGTTCATGAGTGAATGTGAAACTGCCGAACTGCAGATAAAGTCACCCAAAATTACAGGAAACTCTTCCATGAAAGCACTTCACGTAAACACCTTCATTATATTATTGTCTATTAAGGCAAATAACTAGACTACAGATGTCCATGTAAGGGTAGTCAGTCGTGTCTTCAGAATAAGTGAAAGATCCAGAAGGACATCCTGATGATTTGATTCAGATGGGCACTTTTTGTCAGACGGCTCACCGGTCAGATATACATCTGCACTAAAATATCAAGATCAAAGTCATGATAGCTCACATAGAATAGACTCAGTACATTAATGCCGATAATGGCCACTAATATATATATATACAGTACAGTTGAAGTCAGAATTATTCGCCCCCCTTTGATTTTTTTTTCTTTTTTAAATATTTCCCAAGTTATGTTTAACAGAGCAAGGAAATTTTCACAGTATGTCTGATAATATTTTTTCTTCTGGCGAAAGTCTTATTTGTTTTATTTTGGATAGAATAAAAGCAGTAATTAATTATTAACAACAATTTAAAGGTCAATATTATAAGCCCCTTTAAGCTATATATTTTTTCGATAGTCTACAGAACAAACCATCATTATACAATAACTTGCCTAATTACCCTAACCTGCCTAGTTACCCTAATTAACCTAGTTAAGCCTTTAAATGTCACTTTAAGCTGTATAGAAGTGTCTTGAAGAATATCTAGTCAAATATTATTTACTGTCATCATGACAAAGATAAAATAAATCAGTTATTAGAGATGAGTTATTAAAACTATTATGATTAGAAATGTGTCTTCTCTCCGTTAAACAGAAATAGGGAAAAAACATAAACAGGGGGGGCTAATAATTCTGACTTCAACTGTATATGTAAACCCACGCGAACAAGGGGAGAACATACAAACTCCACACAGAAATGCCAACTGACCCAGCCGGGGCTCAAACCAACCTTCTTGCTGTGAGGTGAACGTGCTACCCACTGCACCACCGAGCAGCTCGATGTGTATTTATATATACATAATAAATATACACACATATAATAATCGTGATACATTTTCACCCAGCACTTTTCTATTTATTATTATTATTAATATTATATTTATATTATTTTTATATTATGTTATTTACTTTTTGTGGTTTTAGTTTGAGTTAACTACTGTAACCCTGTCCTGATCCTCTCCGCTCCATCAGTCGGCTGAACTCTGAGAACAGGTCTCTACTGTCCTGAGCTCCATTTGTCATCGGGAGTTTAGTTGTCAAAGATTTAACGCTCGTAAATTCCCAGCGTTCCCCAATGTGTTCGATGAGAGACACGAAATAAAGCCATCAGTCACTGCGGCCGGGCTGAAATCACGCCGGCACAGGAGCTGTCATAACCAGCCGGAGCCCCAACATCACTGGAGCTGTCAGGTTACCGGCGGCGGGTCAGTCTCTGCCGGCCTCACCGGGAGCCGACGCTAACAGAAAGTCATCCGTCATGATGTCAGTACTGAACCCCCGACTCAGTCAGCCTAATAATGAGCAGGCAGATCCATGAACAGCCCCGCCAAATAAAGCAGCGCTGTGGGCAGATCTGCCAAGCGTGGCCCGTTTACCGACACGGAGCGAAAAACTGAGACGCTGCAGAAAATGCACCATTTCCACTCATGCAGGACAAAGAAAGACCTCTGATGGGTTTATTATTATTATTATAGTCTGCTGTTCCACCTTGAGCTGTTTGACGGAATGTGTTTAATCTCACATTAAATGCTGAAGTGTTCTTGAACTATACTGTTGAAAAGTACTTTACTAATTAAACGGTTGTGGTGATTCTATAGTTGCCATGGAAACAAATCTACTATATTAATTGATCTGTTGTGGTGATTCTATTGTTGCCATGGAAACAAATCAACTATATTTATCGGTTGTGGTGATTCTATAGTTGCCATAGTAACACAACAACTATAGTAATTGATGTGTTGTGGCGATTCTATAGTTCCCATGGTAACAAACAACTGTAGTAATTGATCTGTTGCGGTGATTCTACAGTTGCTATTGTAATGCAACAACTATAGTAATTTATCTGTTGTGGTGATTCTTTAGTTACCATGGTAACGCAACAACTATAATAATGTATCTGTTGTGGTGATTGTATAGTTGCTATGGTAACGCAACAACTATAGTAATTGATCTGTTGTGGTGATTCTACAGTTGCTATGGTAACAACAACTATAGGAATTGATCTGTTGTGGTAATTCTACAGTTGCCATGGTAACACAACAACTATAATAATGTATCTGTTGTGGTGATTCTACAGTTGCCATGGTAACACAACAGCTATAGTAATTGATCTGTTGTGGTGATTCTATAGTTGCTATGGTAAAAACAACTATAGTAATTGATCTGTTGTGGTGATTCTACAGTTGCTATGGTAACACAACAACTATAGTAATTGATCTATTGTGGTGATTCTACAGTTGCTATAGTAACACAACAACTATAGTAATTGATCTATTGTGGTGATTCTACAGTTGCTATGGTAACACTACAACTATAGTAATTGATCTGTTGTGGTGATTATACAGTTGCTATGGTAACACAACAACTATAGTAATTGATCTGTTGTGGTGATTCTACAGTTGCTATGGTAACACAACAGCTAGAGTAATTGACCTGTTGTGGTGATTCTACAGTTGCTATAGTAACACAACAACTATAGTAATTGATCTATTGTGGTGATTCTACAGTTGCTATGGTAACACTACAACTATAGTAATTGATCTGTTGTGGTGATTATACAGTTGCTATGGTAACAACAACTATAGTAATTGATCTGTTGTGGTGATTCTACAGTTGCTATGGTAACAACAACTATAGTAATTGATCTGTTGTGGTGATTCTACAGTTGCTATGGTAACGCAACAACTATAGTAATTGATCTGTTGTGGTGATTTTACAGTTGCTATAGTAACGCAACAGCTGCAGTAATCGATCTGTTGGGGTGATTCTACAGTTGCTATGGTAACGCAATAACTATAGTAATTGAACTGTTGTGGTGATTCTACAGTTGCTATGGTAACGCAACGACTATAGAAATTGATCTGTTGTGGTGATTCTACAGTTGCTATGGTAACGCAACAATTATAGTAATTGATCAGTTGTGGTGATTATATAGTTGCTATGGTAACACAACTATAGTAATTGATCTGTTGTGGTGATTCTACAGTTACTATGGTAAAGCAACAACTATAGTAATTGATCTGTTGTGGTGATTCTATAGTCGCTATGGTAACGCAACAACTATAGTAATTGATCTGTTGTAGTGATTCTATAGTCGCTATGGTAACGCAACAACTATAATAATTGATCTGTTGGGGTGATTCTATGATTGCCATGGTAATACAACGACTATAGTAATTGATCTGTTGTCGTGATTCTATAGTTGCTATGGTAAAGCAACAACTATAGTAATTGATCAGTTGTGGTAATAATAGAGTTGCTATGGTAACACAACTATAGTAATTGATCTGTTGTCGTGATTCTACAGTTGCTATGGTAAAGCAACAACTACAGTAATTGATCTGTTGCGGTGATTCTATAGTCGCTATGGTAAAGCAACAACTATAGTAATTGATCAGTTGTGGTGATAATATAGTTGCTATGGTAACACAACTATAGTAATTGATCTGTTGTCGTGATTCTACAGTTGCTATGGTAAAGCAACAACTACAGTAATTGATCTGTTGTGGTGATTCTATAGTCGCTATGATAAAGCAACAACTATAATAATTGATCAGTTGTGGTGATAATATAGTTGCTATGGTAACACAACTATAGTAATTGATCTGTTGTGGTGATTCTATAGTCGCTATGGTAAAGCAACAACTATAGTAATTGATCTGTTATGGTGATTCTATAGTCGCTATGGTAAAGCAACAACTATAGTAATTGATCTGTTGTGGTGATTCTATGGTTGCCATGGTAATACAACAAGTATAGTAATTTATCTGCTGTGGTGATTCCATGGTTGCTATGGTAACACAACAACTATAGTAATTGATCTGTTGTGGTGATTCTACAGTTGCCATGGTAACACAACAACTATAGTAATTGATCTGTTGTCGTGATTCTACAGTTGCTATGGTAACACATCAACTATAATAATTGATCTGTTGTCGTGATTCTATAGTTGCTATGGTAACGCAACAACCATAGTAAAATAAACAACTTACTATGCGATATATCATACGTGAATAAATACTATAGTAACTTATATAAGATTCTATAAGTGCCATGGTAACACAACAAATATAGAAATGCCTATGCTTTTGCTATCAGCATAACTATGGTAATTCGATCTATTTATTTTATTTACATTATTTATAATAACACAACAGATATAATATAGAACATAGGGACCCTATGTTTTTACATAACTATGTTAATTTGATTGTTTTATTCGCATTATTTTGTATTATTATTAACTAATATTATTAACTATGTTTATTTAAGTAATTAAATATACAGCATCACATATAGTATTTTGTTGTGGAAGAAAAAGTCGGTGGATTGTACATTTTCTGTCATCACGTATTTGTACTTGTCAGTGAAATATTGTAATGTAAAACCCGACGTGCAGCTATTTCTGTGTTGAGCTCTTTTAACTTGGTGAAAAAAGACAACAAACACAGTCTTGCAATCTGTTCAGCCCATAATGAACAAAACCTCATGAATTATTCCAGCCATCTCTTGTTTTTTCCTCTCTGACGCCTCTCTTGTCGTCTTCCTTCAGAACTTTTTCTACTTTTCTTGACTTTTAATTGCAATTAGACTGAAAAGGCCCGTCTCTAAAGTGATTTTTTTGCGGATATTTCAAATGGTTTCTTGACTGAAACCATTTGAATATCCATCAGCATTTTTAACGTTTGGCAAAATACACGATCTCTGGGAATGCAATCTATGTGATGTAATATGTACAATCAGATGGGAAAGGTTTTTTTTGGGACTCCTGAGAGTTTTTCACATTTCTGCATGAATTTAATCCGCACCGAGATCAGATCATGCAACTAGATCAAGAGAGCCTCATTAAAATGTAACAACCAGGGTGTTTTTAATTAAGCAATATACTGCCATTAAAACTAAAACCTTCTCTAAACCTGAAATATAACTGATTTTTAAATGTTAACTTCTTTAACCTCTTTAATTAAATTAAATAAACTTTTTATTAATTGATTTTATATTTATTTTTTATATATTTCATTTTTATTTTATTTATTTTTTCTTTTAATTTTTTATTTAATTTTTTTACTTTTTAATTTTATTTCATTTCATTTTTTATTATTTTTTTTTATTTAATTACGTTTTTAAACAATA
The DNA here is from genome assembly GCA_903798195.1 of Danio kyathit. Lineage (NCBI taxonomy): Eukaryota > Metazoa > Chordata > Actinopteri > Cypriniformes > Danionidae > Danio > Danio kyathit. Next base: position 87,468,090 of record LR812525.1, on the reverse strand, counting down.
TTTTCTTTATTTTTTTTTATTTTATTTTTTTAATTTAAGTTTTCAAAATAATTTTTTTATTTAAATATTTTATTTACTTTGTTTTATTTTATTTACTTTATTTTATTAATTTTAATATTAATTTATTTATTACATTTTTTATTTTTATTTAATAAAAAAATGCTACTACTTAATTTTTTTTTTATTTAATTTATTTTAATTTAATTTTTATTTTAATTTAATTTAATTTTTAATAAAATTTTATTTTTAATTAAATTTTTTAATTAAATAAAAAAAATTATTTCATTTAATTTATTTTGTTTCATTTTATTAATTTTTTTAATTCAATTTTATTTTATATTTTAATAAAAAATTTAATTATTTAATTTAATTTAATTTAATTATTAAATTAAATTTTATTTAATTTAATTTAATTTAATTTAATTTATTTTATTTTATTTTGTTTTAATTTTCAGCTAGTTGCCAAGCAAATATTTGCCCATACACTTGCCCGTAGTTTTTCAGGCAGCTTTGCAACTACATGTGTAACGTCTTCATAGTAACCTTTATAAAATCTCCCTCTCGACCTCCTCCGTGTTGCATTGCGAGGGCTGCCATCAAGACTTTAGCCTGAAACACAGCAGAGCGTCTGTCCGGGGCTGCGGGTCT
>LR812525.1:87427442-87459942 GCA_903798195.1 Danio kyathit | reverse complement strand
GTCTATTTAAATGCAAATGAGATGCTGCTGCTACCGCCACACCCCCTTTTCAAAAGAGGGCGGGGCCTTTACAGCCAGTTACTCCATCAGCAATAAACAAAACATTTCATTTTTATTTGTATTTTTTAGTTTTTAAAGCATGATTTAATTGTCATTCTTATAAAAAACACAATTATAACAACACAACTGCCTAAGGCTAACACTTATCCTTTAAAAAAAGAAGTGTGCTCAACTCATACCTCTCAATCCTCCTGTTTTTCCCTGGATTCTCCTGTATTTTCAATCTTTCTATAAAGGGTGGCAATAAACATTGTAATGTAATGTAATGTGTGTATTTATATAGCACATTTATTGAGTATGGCCATACACCCAAAGTGCTTCACTATCACGATGGGTCTCTCCACTCCACCACCAGTGTGCAGCTCCACTTGGATGATGCAACGGCAGCCACAGGACAACGGCGCCAGTGCACTCACCACACACCAGCTATTGGTGGAGTGAAGAGACAGTGATAGCGCCAATTTGGTGGATGGGGATGATTGGGAGGCCATGATGGAATGAATTTGGCCAGGACACTGGGGTTACACCCCTACTCTTTACCAGAAGAGCCATGGGACTTTTAATGACCACAGAAGGTCAGGACATTGGTTTAATGTCTCGAAAGACGACACTCACTGACAGTATAGTGTCCCCTTCACTATACTGGGGCATTAGGACTCACACAAACAACAGGTTTGATCGCCCCCTGCTGGCCTCTATAACACCACTTCCAACAGCAACCTAATTTTCCCGTGTGGTCTCTTATCCAGGTACTGACCAGGCTCAGCTCTGCTTAGCTTCAGTGAGTAACCGGTCTTGGGCTGCAGGGTGATATGGCTGTGATATTAAAGGGCCGATCCTCCCTATACGCAACTCATACCATTGAACCACCAGGGGACGCCTCTTGCTTTTAAATGTAAATCTGTTCTGCACTTTCATTTTATTTATGCATGAAAACACTTTGAAATAAATATAAAAACGGGCGTCATTGCCCCTCCTATGCAATACTCAAAACAGTCAGTTCATGTAGCGGTGTGTGACTGTCAGATGCGCTCCATAGTGATAAACAGATGCTGTTTCCCAAATTGATTCTGTACACGCAATTTGAAGCGGAGCAAAAGTGGACACTTTGGATTTTGGGTGCATGTTTGAACAGACATATACACATAATAATAATAGTAATAATATTAATAATAATAATAATAATAATAATAATGGGCGTCACAGTGGCTCAGTGGGTAGCGCTGTCGCTTCACAGCAAGAAGGTTGCTGGTTCAAGCCTCCGCTGGGTCAGTTGGCGTTTCTGTGTGGAGTTTGCATTATAATAATAATGACGATAATGATAATAATAATAATAATAATAAAATAATAATAATAATAATAATAAAAAAAATAATAATAATAATATAATAATAATAAAATAATAATATACTAATAATAAAATAATAATAATAACAATAACAATATAATAATAACAAAATAATAATAATAATAATATAATAATAATACTAATAATAATAATAATAATAATATAATACTAATAATAAAATAATAATATAATAATAATAAAATAATAATAATAACAATAACAATATAATAATAATATAATACTACTAATAATAACAATAATAATAATAATAATAATAATAATAATAATAATAATAATAATAATATAATAATAGTAATAATGATAACAATATTAATATAATAATAATAATAATAATAATAATAATAATAATAATAATAATAATAATAATAATAATAATAATATAATAATAGTAATAATGATAACAATATTAATATAATAATAATAATAATAATAATAATAATAATAATAATAATAATAATAATAATAATAATAGGGCAACCCAGTGGCGCAGTAGGTAGTGCTGTTGCCTCACAGCAAGAACGTCGCTGGGTCGCAGGTTCGAACCTCGGCTGGGCTGGGTCAGTTGGCGTTTCTGTGTGGAGTTTGCATGTTCTCCCTGGGTTCGCGTGGGTTTCCTCCGGGTGCTCCGGTTTCCCCCACAGTCCAAAGACATGCAGTACAGGTGAATTGGGTAAGCTAAATTGTCCATAGTGTATGAGTGTGAATGTGTGTGTGGAAGTTCCCAGAGATGGGTTGCGGCTGGAAGGGCATCCGCTGCGTAAAATCGTGCTGGATAAGTTGGCGGTTCATTCCGCTGTGGCGACCCCGCAAGGGACAAAGCCGACAAGAAAATGAATGAATGAATGAATAATAATAATAATAATAATAACAAAATTACTGACCATTTTAACTGTTTATTTACAATGAAATGGCTCCAGATGAACATATTTAGTATTTTTGGGATTTTTTTTAAAGAGAGGGGTATCCTTTATTTACACATCCCAATGTTGAACTGTATTGAATGTGTCTTGTAATGTACATCATACCTACCTTGGTTTAAAATGAATAAAAATCAACAGCAACAACAAACAAACACATATTAAAACCCCTTTAAATCTGTAATGAAACAAATATACATAATACAAAAACCTAAACAAGTTCACGATGACGTAACACTCAGAAATACAGGAGCTCAGCATTTACACACACACATAAACACACACACACACACACACACACACACACATACACACACAATTTAGGGAACAAGAGCAATTTTAATAGACAAATGGAGACTTGGAAGGGATAATCGAGCACGCGCACACACACACACACACACACACACACACACACACGGCAGGTGTTCTGGCAACGCCCACTGCAGTAATTGTATTTCTGGCTTGCACAGGAGATTGATTTAGTTAATTAAACAGAATGTATGTGGAGACATTTAGCTGCTGTCCCTGCTAACAAATGGCTACGCTAAACACCGAGCAGCTGACAATGTCCAAAAAAACTGGACACGCAGCAGCACCGCGCACCAACTTAATCAAACACACACATACACACACCTTCAGTCTCTAACACACTCAATAATTCCTCCAACTTCATGCTTTTTAACCCCTGGGTTAAGCAACATTTCACACTTGTCATTCAGAAAGCCAACAAACTGAGAAAGCAGAGCGGTGAAAGAGCAAACCGTGAGATAACAAAGCAAATACTGAGAGATGTACATATTAAAATGTAAATAAATATACAAATGCAGGAACACAAGTGTAAAAAAATAACACTTATGCAAGAGGTCACATGATTACATATACAAGCAACTGTACGAGGATGGATAGGTGCACGACGGACGGACGGACGGACGGACGGATAAAATGATGGATGGACGGATGAATGGATGGATAGATGGATCGATAAAACGATAGATTGATGGATGAATGGGTGGATGGATAGATTGGGGAGGGGTGATGGATGGACGGACGGACGGACGGACGGACGGACGGATGGATAGATAAAATGATAGATCGATAAAACGATAGATTGATGGATGGATAGACAGATAAAAAAATGGATGGAAGGATGGATGGATCGATCGATCGATAAAACGATGGATTGATGGATGAATGGGTGGATGGATAGATTGGGGAGGGGTGATGGATGGATGGATGGATGGACAGATAAAATGATGGATGGACGGACGGACGGACGGACGGACGATAGGTGGATGGATGATAGGATGGATGGACAGATAAAATGATGGATGGATGGATGGATGGATGGATGGATGGATGGATGGATGGATGGATGGATGGATGGATGGATGGATGGATGGATGGATGGATGGATGGATGGATGGATGGATGGATGGATGGATGGATGGATGGATGGATGGATGGATGGATGGATGGATGGATGGATGGATGGACAGATAAAATGATAGATGGATGGATGGATGGACAGACAGATAAAATAACGGATGGATGGATGGACGGACAGATAAAATGATAGATGGATGGATGGACAGATAAAAGGATGGCTGGATGGATGGATGGATGGATGATAGGTGGATGGATGATAGGATGGATGGACAGATAAAATGATAGATGGATGGATGGATGGACAGACAGATAAAATAATGGATGGATGGATGGATGGAGGGATGGATGGATGGATGGACAGATAAAATGATAGATGGATGGATGGATGGACAGACAGATAAAATAACGGATGGATGGATGGACGGACAGATAAAATGATAGATGGATGGATGGATGGACAGATAAAAGGATGGCTGGATGGATGGATGGATGGATGGATGATAGGTGGATGGATGATAGGATGGATGGACAGATAAAATGATAGATGGATGGATGGATGGACAGACAGATAAAATAATGGATGGATGGATGGATGGATGGATGGATGGATGGATGGATGGATGGATGGACGGACAGACAGATAAAATGATAGATGGATAAATGGATGGATGGACAGATAAAATGATAGATGGATGGATGGATGGACAGATAAAATGATAGATGGATGGATGGATGGACAGATAAAATGATAGATGGATGGATGGACAGACAGATAAAATAATGGATGGATGGATGGATGGATGGATGGATGGATGGATGGATGGATGGATGGATGGATGGATGGATGGATGGATGGATGGATGGATGGATGGATGGATGGATGGATGGATAATTAAGTTAGTTATGAACGTGCATTGAAAAATGAAATGCATCACTAATAAGTATTAATAAACACAGCTTATAACCGTCATTATAATACAGTATCAGGTATTATAGATGCATTAAGAGTTATAAACAGAGCTTTGATTATTATAAGCATGGGCTTCATAGAAAGTGTTACCGAAACTTTTCACATGGAAATTCAGAGCTCAGAGAAACAAAAAGCCGTGTCTATAAATCTCTAAGATATGTTTGCTTTATCAGTCGGTGGAAAAGGGAGTCTCAGCGCAGCGCAGTGACCTTGATCTGAATGCAAACTACATCTTATCATAGCACTCCGAAAAAACCCCTGCACAAACGCCCTCACGAATGATTCCAGGCCTGTGAGAAGCACACAAAAGCGTCTCTGTGAAGCCAGTCGCTCCGCAGTTCACATCACCGCAATGCAGAGCCATTATTTAAAACAGATAAAGACTTTCTCATTCAACTGTGTCTGTCAGAAGGACGAATGAGTGGGATTCCCAGCCTCCAGCCGGTTGGTCGGGTATATCAATGTCTTCTTGAAGAAAAAAAAAAAACTACAAAATAATGCGGTACTTCCCTTAGGGGACACTCCGCTCGCATTAGCGGGGCCATGAAGTCAGGGCCGTCTATGATAGTTAATTGAAGAGCCCGTGTCTCCTACCGTAATGCAACAGTCCATCGAAAAACAACATCCACAGGGCAGAATCAAATGAGCCAACAACTGCAGTCTAAAAGTGTGCCAGCAAATAAGCCAATCAGATCAGTCCATATGGAAACAGGCAGTGCTGCTTTAACCAATTGTTAAGTTAAAGAATCAAAGGTCATCATCAAATCAAGTTGTATTTTGGCACCAATATGGCACTGATACCTATGTAACGGGTGCCTAATTTCGACAAGGACGTAAGAAGCATCAAGGGGTATATCAAAGGCACACTTAGGTACGCGTTGCGTTACACCATCTCTAAACATTTCATTCTGAAACAACTTTGAGGGATATGAACGCCGCCGTCCATGTTAGCCGTTTGTTCTAGTTGTTTAAGGTATAGAAGGCAACGAACAAGTGAGCGACTCCCTTCAGAGTCATCAACATGCATGATCGCGTTCATCACATTTCTGACAGAGCAACATGAAGCAGATGCTTTACAAAAGTTGCATGTAAGAGGGGGAAACACGTCAAACTTTATGAAACATTTGAGGGCACATGGAATCAACTTAAAGGAAGAGGAATTGACAACTGAGTCAATTCAATGACGCGAGTATGAAATAAGGACTGGTGGAAGAGTGTTGTTTTAATGGAATTTAATTCCTGCACGCCGAATGGAAAGAAAAAAACGTACGCATTTCACAATTCGGGTGTTTGTGGTCCTTTACTGACTAGGTGCAGAGAATAGTGTCAAACAGCCGTGTGTGCATGGAATATCCTGTCGCTAAATATAGCGAAAAGTCCTACATGACGCTAATGGTTTATTTGTGGTGTTTACATATCTGTACTGCACTTCAATAATGCCACTAAATAGGCACACTCCACATGTCTTAATTAATTTGATTTCAGTTTTGACTATGACATCAAAAAATAAATAAATAAATTAATTAAAAAATAAATAAATAAATAAATAAATAAATAAATAAAAAAAATCGCTGTTAGCATGGTAGACTCTTAATCAGAGTATTGTCTTAATCATATTAAAATCGGAGTATTGGTGTCCATGAAAACTCAATAACGACTCAAGCCTCAACCCTAAATAAAAGGTGTTCCCTGATTTTGATGACAGCCTTTCCACAGGTTAGTGGTCAGCTAATTTAATGTTAACTGCATAATGCAAAAGTATCGGTTCAGGCACCGCTTTGGCACCGGTACCATTTTAGAAGTTTCAATTAAGCACCGTTATCCAAATAACCCCAAACAATACCCAACCCTACTCATAAAAGCATGTGCTCCTGTAATCTTTGATCAAAATAACTTCCTTTCCACTCTTTTCTGATTGGTCATTACTGGTGTGTGGGCGGGATCAAGCTGTCACTCACAGGAGATCCACCAATAGCAAACTTTAAACATCATGATCATCATAAACAGCCCTTATTTGGCCATAAAATACAATAAAAAGAGCAAGCAGAAGAGATAAAACACATATTTGCCAATGCAATCATGCCATTTTAACTTGCATCTAAAATTTGTGTAGGAATGGCAAAAGAACCGACTTCAGCAAATATACCAATGCATTTAAGTTATTTAAATAGCAACAACATGTTAAATAGACACAGATGAAAGCCACAAGCAAACATCATTCAAGAAATCGATTCTTCATCGAAGATAACAAAATCACTGGACGAAAAAAATTAAAAGTCACCATCAAATTAAGTTGTGTTTGTATGAAATACTGCAGTGCTTATTACTAATTAATGTGCTCTTGTAATCTTTGATCAAAATAACTTCCTTTCCACTCTTTTCTGATTGTTTCGTTACTGGTGTATGGGTGGGATTAAGCTGTCACTCCAAGAAGATCCACCAATAGCAAACTTTAAACATCATGATCATCATAAACAGCCCTTATTTGGCCATAATATACTATTCAAATAGCAAGCGAAACAAATAAAACACGTTTTTGCCAACGCAATCATGCCAGTTTAACTTCCATCTAAGATGGTTTGTTTAGGAATGGCAAGAGAACCGACTTCAGCAAACACACCAATGCATTTAATAAATTAAACAGCAACAACATGTTAAAGAAATGTTTCTTGAACAATATGTTCAAGACATCGATTCGTCATCAAAGATCTAACAAATCACCGGACTGAAAAATCAAAAGTCATCATGAAATCAAGTTATATTTTTATTGAATACTGCAGTGTTTATTACTAATTAATGTGCTCTTGTAATCTTTGATCCAAATAACTTCCTTTCCCCTCTTTTCTGATTGGCCATTACTAGTGTGTGGGCGGGATCAAGCTGTCACTCACAGGAGATCCACCAATTACAAACTTTAAAGATCATGATCATCATAAACAGCCCTTATTTGGCCATAAAATACAATAAAAAGAGCAAGCAGAGGAGATAAAACACATATTTGCCAATGCAATCATGCCAGTTTAACTTCCATCTGAAATGTTTTGTGTAGGAATGGCAAAAGAACTGACTTCATCAAACATACCAATGCATTTAAAAAATGTAAATAGCAACAACATGTTAAATAGACACAGATGAAAGCCACAAGCAAAAATCATTCATGAAATCGATTTTTTATCAAAGATAACAAAATCACTGGACGAAAAAAATTAAAAGTCACCATCAAATCAAGTTATTTGTATGGAATACTGCAGTGTTTCTCATAAATGCATGTGCTCTTGTAATCTTTGATCCAAATAACTTCCTTTCCCCTCTTTTCTGATTGGCCATTACTAGTGTGTGGGCGGAATCAAGCTGTCACTCACAGGAGATCCACCAATAGCAAACTTTAAACATCATGATCATCATGAACAGCCCTTATTTGGCCATAAAATACTATTAAAATAGCAAGCGAAACAAATAAATCACGTTTTTGCCAACACAATCATGCCAGTTTAACTTCCATCTAAGATGGTTTGTTTAGGAATGACAAAAGAACCGACTTCAGAAAATATACCAATGCATTTAAGTTTTTTAAATAGCAACAACATGTTAAATAGACACAGATGAAAGCAACAAGCAAACATCATTCATGAAATCGATTCTTCATCAAAGATTTAACAAATCTCTGGACTGAAAAATCAAAAGTCACCATGAAATCAAGCTGTATTTGTATGAAATACTGCAGTGTTTATTACTAATTAATGTGCTCTTGTAATATCTTTGATCAAAATAATGTCCTTCCCCTTCTTTTCTGATAAATAGACCCAGTTGAAAGCAACAAACACACTGACAAACTTTTATTTTGAAATGCAATTAATCGTGATTTATTTTTGCCCAGCACTAGTTTTTAGGTATGTTGTTTGTTATACAGAACTGTAGGTAAATGCATAATAAAATGAGCAAGCCTGAAATAGAAAGAGTGGCAAATTTCCGCCCAATGAGAGTGCTTCATATGGAAACAGTCAATTCTGCTTTAACGAATAGCAGGGCCTCGGTGTCGCCCAGGCAGTGTATTAACCGCCCGGTTATAAATTTCCTTCATTAAGGGCACAAAACACACAGCGGCCAATGAGAAGGCCAACTCCCTACGGACCCGAAGGAGACGCACAAATTCATTTCAGATGCTAAGAGAAATCTGGCAGAAAAATCACAACACACACACACACACACACACAGGGAGAAAAAGCGAAATGTTTTCAGGGCAGCAGTTCAGCTGACAGGAAGACAAAACGAGAAAAGCAATATCTCACCTGCTCTTCAGAGAAGTAAATAGCAGATCGCTCTTACAAAGGAAACCCTCAGCTCCCATTGCATCTGAAGTGACAATCTAACAGAGCTATTGGATCACTATAATAAACCGTTTTCAACATCTCAACCCGTACCTGCACAGGCACACACACGTACACATAAAGCACAGCACACCATAAGCTGAAGACTGCCTCGTGTCTGGGATAATTTTATCATTTGTATTTATCATAATACAAATGATAAAAATGATGCATTGAATTAATAAGGGCGGCACAGCAAGAAGGTCGCTGGTTCGAGTCCCAGCTGTGTCAGTTGGCGTTTCAGTGTGGAGTTTGCATGTTCTCCCCGTGTTGGCGTGGGTTTCCTCCGGGTGCTCCGGTTTCCCCCACAGTCCAAACACATGCGCTATAGGGGAATTGATGAACTAAATTGGCCGTAGTGTATGAGAGTGTGTGTGAATGAGTGTGCATGGGTGTTTCCCAGTACTGGGTTGCGGCTGAAAGGGCATCCGCTGTGTAAAACATATGCTGGAATAGTTGGCGGTTCATTTTGCTGTGGCAACCTCTGAAATAGAGACTAAGCCAAAGGAGAATGAATGAATGGATGAATGAATGAACTATATTTTGTTAAGGTAAGGTGGTTGCAAACAATATATGGGCTAAATTTAAAGAAACAAATTAAATGTAGTAATGTTCAACCCAATAAATAATTTTTTTTCAATGTATATGGTTTTACTATTGGGTACAGTATATATATATATATATATATATATATATATATATATATATATATATATATATATATATATATATATATATATATATATATGAAGAGTTTAGTTACAAAACGAGATATATCCATTTTGAGAAATGTTGGTTATTTGACATTATTATGTAAGACATCAATAGTCAAGTTCCTTCACAATTTTTGTTCATTAAACTATTACTTGAGCTCAGTGAAGGCCAGGAACACAATATTCTTCAAATCCAGGATATTTTTTATTCAATTTTATGTCTATAAATAGTTAAAAAAATAGTTAAATAAGTCAAAAACCATGCCGAAATCCAACATATTTATCTTAACATTGTCAAACATCTTAAATTGGTTAAAAAAAACAATACATCATAAATATATGGAATAATATATACAAAGATTGATTAATATTAAGAAGATTCTGAGTTAGTTTTGGCCAGAACGTACACAACACAACATAGCATAACTTTTTTTTTTTGCAAAATGCTCTATATCCACCTTAGGCTATATTTTACTACTGTAATACCATTAAGAAAAGCTAGTGAATCAATGTTTTGTTTGATAAGTAAGATTACCCGATCACACCAGTTGCGTTTCCAGGCACAGCTTCATGCAAGGAAACGGGAGCGCGCACGCGTTTTAAACAGTCGCGCGCATCACATCAGCTGTTGGATCGAGTGATCATCCTCTCATTCGGTATTCACCTGCCCGCTCGAACAGTTATCTCTGTCAGTCGTGCTGCTTCTCGATTCTAAGATCGCATTTGCCATCCTTATTGTCGAACCCTGCTTTTAAGAAAACTACATCGAAATCCATGACGTTATAGCTTGACTCTGAAGCTTTGATTCCCTGACTGACAGACAGCAGCTGATCAGTGATGTAGCCTACGTGACTGACAGCTCGCCTACAGTATAAACAATTAAATAGTAAACGTTTTTTAGTTGGCCTATTGAATCCTCTTTTTAAAAATATATGTTTTTTGTTTTGATATTATCATTAAATCAATGAGCAAACTCGGAGCACTTCACCGGCGGTGACTCTCTTCCCAGGGGATTCTGAGCTCGCGCAGCATGCTGAACGTTCTATTATATCGCACTTTGTAAAGAAACTGGTCTGGCGGATATCGCGTTTTGTGAAAAAATACATTTTAAAGTAGGCCTAAAATGTACATTCTTCAATGTTATTAATGGCAGCAATTCACACATAGATTAAGGCACATCTGAACAGTGATTTCCAATAATAAAATCCAAATCTCAAAAAATGGCGTTTATCGCGTTTTGCAACCAAACTCTTAATATATATATATAGAAGCCGTTTCTAAAATAAAAATTTCAGGTGTTATTTAGGACAAAAACTCCTTTTAATATGGAAAATATTCCGTCTATCGTAGAACGTGACTTCAATCAGCCTTTAGGCTTGATAGTCTGGCTTGATCCTGTTAATATCGTCAATCTGGCAATCTGTGCTTGTGTGTGTTTCAAACCAGGAGTGCAATACCTAGTTCAACCACTGGGTGTCAAACTTACATACTGCACCTTCAACAACCCATGCATCGATGGAAAGCTTATTTAAAGACGCAATTGTTAAATAATTTCCAATAATTGACACTTATGACTGGTTTTGTGGTCCAGGGTCACATTTACAATTTTACGCAACCTTACACCTTTAATGCACATAACTCATCGCCATTGTCCTACAATTCAGTGACCAACTATAAATTCATCAATCAAACATCGAAAGCATTTTGAGAAACATTGTACTGTTCATAAAGTTAGAAATCTACATCGCCAGCAAAAACGTATCATGAATATTTGATGTATGGCCCAGCTGTAGGTCACTGTAATGGCAGATCACACATTGCAATTCAACCCCGTGACCCAATAGTTATTGATTAATGCGTTTGGTTGATTTAATTTGAGAGCGCTCGGGGTCAAAGGATCGCCTGTAATCAATCAAGCCTCTGAGGAGCTGCCGAGGATGCAGGAAAAATGAAGTGATGCGGGGGTTCATCAGAGAGGTGAGCGGGACATGAGCGGGGTGACTGGACTAATCTTATTTAGAGCCAGCCAATCATTTCTCTGAAGCCCGTATCGGGTGAATCCAGTCATTATGAGCCCGTGCTCCCCTTTATCAGACTTAATGAGGAAACTGTATTTCCAGCTTAGTGAAGTAGTACACTCAAAAGAATGACGTTAACTGTTTGTTTGAACTACACTGTACAAAATGCAGAGTTCCACACAATTCCTTCATGTTGTGCCAACAGAAATCGATCAAGTTAACCTTTTACAAATTTAAAGGTGCTGTATGTAAGTCTTTGACTCTTCTAAAGCATAAAAATACAATAATATGTGTGCAGATATTTAAGAAACATCCCAAGTGAACATACTTGTTTAACTGACAAACAATGCTGAAGTCAGATATTCTGCTTTGAAAATGTTTTTTTCCGTGCCGGAACGCTGTCTTTGTTTAGGTAATTTTCACATGCACATGCCAGTTTAGACAATTATAATTCAGCACCCCGGGTTGCCTTGTTGGAAAACAGCATATTTCATTCATTCATTCATTCAGAAAGACTCTGAAAGCATGCGTCCATGAGCGAAATGCTACAGTGTAGTGGAAAGTATCAGATGTCAAAATGAGACAGATTCAGTTCCACATGACGTTAATTAGCAAATGACATAAATATTAGGAACGTGAGCAGGTTACATCGCGTGTCCTAACAACACGCTGTGACAAGATTGTTATGAGTGATGAGCCATTTGGCTGTTTGCACCACAAAACACGGCAGAAATTTAAATACAGCCTTTCAGAAGCACAGAATATGCACTCACTCACAAAACGGTAAGGTTTAGAATCTATTTAATACATGTTAACCCTCTTTAACATCATTAAATGTACATGCTGAATCACTCATATGTGTTTAGTTCTAAAGTTCAATTTCAAACGGTTTATTGTATTTTCCAGATCTGAGGTGAACTTTCTGCTTTCAGTATATGGTAATACACGTCATGTAAAATGCATTCAAACTCGCACTGTTAGCATTTAGCACTGAATAAAGCACACGAGGCTTACCTGAGGTGATCTGTCATAGGTTTCTGTTGTTCAGCTGTGAGAAATAGAAGCCGCTTCTAATAAATCAATTCGAGGTGTTGGTTAGAACCAAAACTCCTTTTAATATGGAGAATATTCCCTCAATCGCGTGTCGTTGCTTTTATTTAGAACACAGTTTAAAATCACTCAAACTGGCAACCCGGCGTACCTTTATTATGATTCATGACTGCAATACCTAGTTCAACCACTGGGTGTCAAACTTACATACTGCACCTTTAAGTGAACTGATCATAAAATAATTAAGTTGTCCCAGAAAAACTCCAGAATTGTGTTGGTTCAGCTGTAAAAAATGGCCGTAATCTCAACGGTAAAAAACTGTAAAAAAGCTACAGTATAAATCCGTAACCTGGTTAACTGTATGATTCCTTAATATACAGGTATTTGTATGGCGCATGCCTTTTTATGCTTTTTGCTGACATTACTATGGATCTTTTTAGTTGTTTCCCCATCAGTAATGCATATTAGTGAGTTATTGTCATGAGTCAGGTTTGATCTAATCATTTTCTGTTCACTTCAGCTGTTCCCTCTTACAATCAGCATTAGCGCACATGCATTGATCACCTGTTTCTATTTTGGATCTGATTCGCGGTTGTTGCTAGATCGGATACGTTTGCGGCCGGAAGTTAACGAGAATTATTTATGTTATTTATGAAATTTCTGATTTATTGTATTTTATTATCGTCTACTCCCACCCCAACCCTAAACCCAACCGTCACAGAAGCGTAAAAACAGTAGTTGTACCCAGTGGCGTAGCGCAAAATGCGGGGGCCCCCCTGCAAGAATTATTGACGGGGCTCCCTGGTGAAGTGGCCGGGGATTGGGGGGGAGGGGGGGGGTTGTTGGAACTATCACAAACGTCATTTTTTTCATGCATGACTGCAGTCTTCATAAACAAGATAATTAATTTATATATATAAACAAGATAATTAATAGTTAATTTATTTGACAAGTAACTTTGTATTGTAGTGGATAACACATTTCTAACATTCTAGTACATCAAGGCACATTTTTACACCTGTAAACTTTGAAGTCAATTTTTTTTGCCCTCCCATTAATTTAAAATAATGTTTTCCAAGTGATCTTTAACAAACCAAGGAATTTTTCACAGTATTTCCTGTAAAAAAAAAAGAAGTAATAATAATAAACATTTTTTCTTTCTTATAGTTTATTTCTTAAATAAAAGCAGTTTTTGTAATTTTTAAAAATACAATTTTAGGTCAGTATTATTAGCCTCCTTAAGAAATATTTAATGTATAATTCTGATTGTCTACACAACAAATCAGTTATACTATAGCTTGACTAATTATTCTAACTTTCCTAGTTAACATAACCTAGTTAAGTCTTTAAATTACACTTTTATTTAAATACAACTATCTTGCAAAATAACTAGTAAAATATTATGCACTGTCACCATTGGAAAGATAAAAAAGGTAGTTATTAGAAATTAGTTAGTTAAACTATTATGTTTAAAAAACGTGTCTAATATAATCAACAGTGGACATTTTGATAGTGTTTCACAACATGAACATGACTCAAGTGAATCTTTTTTTTTACCTGTGTCAATTTGGGGGTTAACTTCTGAATGCGGGGAACTAATGCGCACAGCGCCGTTACAGAGAGAGCGCGCGTGAAGGCAGGGAGAGAGAGTGCACGTGAGAGCGAGTGCGCGCGACATCTAGAGCGCGCGAAAGAGGCCCCAGTCATTTCTTCGCAGTTTGCCGCCAATGGCTGATATCACTTCTCCGTGACGTTTTGACACAAAAATATCCCGCGGGGGCCCCTTATCATGCGGGGCCCCCCCGCGGTGCGTGCCCTGCGGGCCCGTCCGCTACGCCACTGGTTGTACCGAGTTTTATTTATCTTATCTATTAAATTACCCAATAAATTGTATTATTTAACCCCTACCTCCACCCCAACCCTAAACCCAACCGTCACAGTTCTGTAAAAATATTCATTATTGTTATACAGTGTCATGAAAAAATGCCGCTTTATTAATGTGCATATCGCACTTCCGGCCGGCCGCGTATACGATCTAGACTTTACCCTGATTCGCCTCTCTACTTATACCTGTCTTATCTTATCACACTTTGTCAGATGATTGTGTTCATTAAAGTTACGGACGCTCTCTCTATGCATGAATAACCCCTTCTTCTCCAGTCTAGTCTAGTACAGTTATTTGTTCTCCTCTTAATCTTTATTTTTTGCCTACCTGTAATCTGCGCAGTCATCTCGCTGTTGAGACCCAGCTCCTCACCTGCGCTCGCCAGCTCCAGCCCTCGCTCCACGCCGAGGGAGCCGAGGTGGATTTTCCACACCCATTTCCCAGCCTGCGTTCTCCCACGGGTGGTCGAGGAACGGCAGCTGCCTTTGTTATCATTTTATTGAATAAACTCTTTATTTGAACTGCAAACCTCTCTGTTTTCTGTCCGAGCCCTGACAGTTATGTTACATCTAATGTTGATAAACATTGTTTATTTCATGACTTTCATTTTATGCGTGTTACCATACTGGTGTTTAGTAGCTGTGTGAATGACACTGAGCACCTTCTTTACACTGATACGCTTTTCTGATTGTGGGAAAAGTTGTTTGCGATGAGCGTTGGTTCGTTATGTATGAACATTCTCATCACCACCTGCATATGGCTGTGTTATCATGTCTATGTGTGTAGCAAAAGATGTGTAGATGTTGCTAATTTAAAATACAGACATATTACCAGAGATGTATAGCAACGAAGTAGAACTACTTCACTAATGTACTTAAGTACTAAAAGGTTGTATCTGTACTCTACTGGAGTATTGTTTTTTTCTCCTACTTCTACTTTTACTTCAGTACATATTTTCGATGAGCTTAATACTTTTACTCCAGTAGATTTTTAATGTGTTGCATAGTTACTCGTTACAATTATACAAATGTTACGAATCAATCATTCATTGATCAGACGATCAAAGAAGACAGTGCTGCCTGCCTGCATTGAGAGCACTTTAGTTTGTTGTTTGGAATGTGGGGGAAACTGGACCACCCAGAGGAAACCCACGCCAACATGGGGAGAACATGCAAACTCCACACAGTTTGCATGAATGAATATGAATATTAATTGTGTAATGAATGTGAATATTAATAAATGTGAGCGCATTAATTCTGTTCATTGTAGTGTGATTGCAACCAACACTACTACAGTGAATGTGATGTACAGAAACATTATGATCAGTTGACTTGTTGAACATTATCAGCTGTAATGACTTTCAAATGAAGCTTCTCTCTTTTTGATTTGACTCGTCTCTGACTCAGACTGCGGTTTTTAATCACATTGCTGCTTAATTTAACAAATTAATGGGAGGAAAAAAGGGCAGATAAAAATGCTTTGCAATGTCACACTTCATTTCAGTCGCTGTAGGAATAACATCCAATCAATTTTACAACTTTATGAGCAGCGCGTTCTCCTAAAAATCACAAAACTTGAAATTAGTTCGGCTCCTGTTTAATGAATGAGTGAATTGTTTTGTTTCTGCTGTTTCTTTCTGCGTTGAATATTCTTTGCAACAGCTGGTCAAAATGACCGTTTCTCTAAAGAAGATGAGGAGGACAAGAAAATCAAGCAGCGTTTGGTGTAATGGGTTACAAAATAACTAACCAATACAAAATAACTACGACTGCACAGTGGCGGACAAAAGTGACATTACATTGTAAAAGAATATACAGGAATTAATAGATTGTGAGGTGGCTTGGTGGCTTAGTGGTTAGAACTGTTAGACGAACTATTATTAAAATGTTCAATACAGCAAGAGCTGCGCAGAGCGTGAGTCACCTGACAGTGGCGAGAGCAGCCGAATACATTTGAATATGTTTGTAGAAATGTTTTTTTGTACAATGCACTGATATCGTTATTAGGGATGCAACGATTAACCGATTTCACTATTAACTGCGCTTTAATTCGTCACGGTTAATTAATCGTAAAGACTTCTCTAAGCCGCATTTCTGCATTTCTGTTCTGCCGCACGAAACGAAACTGCTCACCAAAGTTACGCCAAGTTGCCAACTGTGCGCTAGTTTAAAGTTCCGAGCTTGTCCACCGAAGCTAATACGCACGCACACTGTAATAACTATAGCCGCGGGCCGTTCCCATATCACGTCTTTCCCGCGCGCAAGTTTGTTATGTCGTAAGAATATATGCCAATATGCGGGCGCAAGTGGAGCAACACGCTCGCGGCTGTCTGGGCGCACGCAGTAGAAAACATCTCATGCTGTAGCGGTGAGAGTGCTTAGCTTTCAGTGCAATGTAAACAAAAGACATGTTAGACGAACTATTATTAAAACAATTATGTATGTATGAACGCAGATGATAACAACAGTTAATCTAAATATTGGCGCCGACCTTCATAACAATTATTATTATATTATTTTCTCCCCGTTCCTCTCTATAAACTGTTATGATTGATATTAGTTTTCTTTTCTTGTGTATTTATTTTTCTCACCCTACTCTCCGCTTCTTATTCTTAGGTTTCCTATTGGTTAAGTTATCTGTCAATCATCGTTATGACTGTGCCAGTTCCACCAATCCCTGGACGAGCCGTGGGGATTTAAAGCTCCAGTTGATCAGTGTCTGGTGTGCGCGCTGCCTCGGCGTACCTTTTGTGCTCCACGCAATTTGTGTTATGCTCCATACAGCTTGTGTTTGACATGCTTAGGCGGTGTAGTGAGTTATTATCTCAGCTTGCTGTGATAATTCGAGTTAGCTTGTTGCTCTTTGTTGGCTTTAAGTAAAATAGAGTGATGATTGTTGTGTGATTCTTAACTGCGCATTTGACCGTCTGGTTAGGTTTGTTGTAGTTTAGACTAATCTTTGTTAGATTTGTTTGAGTGTTTTGCCGCTTGTGTACTTTTGAGTTTGTAGTTTAATTAGTTTAGTTCGGGTGTCGTGTACACTGAAGTTCTCGGTTTTTATTTGTGTTTTCTTTTTGTCGCTTAGATTAGACTTTAGATTTAAGGATTGTTTGTTTTGTTAATTTCTTTGCTTTGGCTTACACTCTGTTTTTGTTGAAAGTAAATGATTGTAAATGTTTGGTTATTTCTTTTTTTTTTTTTCATCTTATCATTGTTATATATTGCTTAAACCATGAACTAAAAAGTTTAAATGGAAAGTTGATTCTTGCCTCATCCTTGATCTGCCGCACACATTACACCTGTCTCACTTAAATGTTACAGCATCCCACTTAAACATCTTAAACTCGTAACAAAACACACACATAATTAAATTGTGTAGCCCTATAAGCACAGAAAAACCTACAGCATAAAAACTATTACTAATGAAAATGCCTTTTAAAGGTTTTTTAATATTAGTTAGGGATGTCCAGATCTAAATCTAGCTAATATAAAGCTTAAATTTACATTAGACGTGATAACTGTGAAACCCTGATTATTCTTCACACTATATAATCGTACAACCAAAATCTATAATTGTTGCATCCATAATTGTTATGCAGTTCAAAACACAGCATATGAACGTATGTGAATGTAGAAGAAGCCTACTGTACTTCAGCAATACACTGATTTTGTTGTGCTGTGAAATACAACATTTGAATGTTTGTTAAAAAAAACTTATTGTACAATGCAGTGATATTATATAGTTTCAAAATACAATATATTAACATTTTAATGTAGACAAATACAACGTGGGTGTCTAAAGGAGCAAAAATACATCATTGGCTCTTATATGCAGTTGTGTCATCATTTATATTGCAAGTCATATCTCTCCGGCTCTTCGTTTGGGATGCTTTTCATGAACTGGCCCCTGTGACAAACTAATTGAATAGCCCTGGGTTAAGATAAATAATCATGTCAAATAGAAAAATAAGATTATTTTGCTTACTACTTTTAAGGAAAAACTCACTCAAAGTTGCTTATTTCTTATACCTGAATGTTTCAAACTATCTCCTAATTGCTCGCAGGCCTTAAAAACACATGAAAATGATCTGCTTTCACTTCATATGCAGCAACTGCACAAATCTTCTATGTGTTGAACTGTTCTGCTGATTATCTATAATCCAGACTCAACACTGAACATCCTGTGATGTGACTATTGCACATGCTCACATTACAATCTCAATGCCATATATACTATGCGGCAGCATGAAGGTTGTAAACAGCAGATACGAGAGCAGACATGTACAGATATGAGGTCAACGGCTCCTCGAACAGGCAGGCTTTACAAACGACAAAGCGAAAAATCCACCAAGACAGGTTACGTTGTAAGCAAAGCTCAGGTTGACAAGCTGCATTACATGTCTCCGCTCTTCGAGGATGACATCAGCGTTCAGGAGGCCACACACACATAGACACACACGTCAAAGTCTTGTGAATGATAATCATATTATCATCCACACCAGTAAACAATGCCGTTCTGTTTATTATGATGGCACTGCAGTTATAGTGTCTGCCGCTTTAAATGCTTGAGCTTAAAAAGGTGGATTCTGATTGGCTGTCAGTGACTTTATTCATCAGATGGAAACATTCTTAGCTTAACATAACGTTATAGTTATTCTTAAGTATAACTGCATCAATACCTATATTTGTGCAAACACACTGCAAAAAATGCTTAAGCAGAATGATTTTGAGTGATTTTGAAGTCAAAAAGAAAAGCTAAATTGTTTTGCTTACCACATTGGTAGATTATTTAGCTTGTTTAAAAGGTAAAACTCGCTTAAGTATGGCATATCAGTTCTTAAAACAAAACAATGTGTTTGCTTGTCTGTAAAACGGCTCTTGATTTAAAAAATTGTAGATATTTGGACTAGAAACGAGACAAAAACTAGAAGAAAAGCATTTTTGCAGTGCATTATATTAAAAACGCTTATCGTAATTTGTTTGTCATAACATTGTTTCCATTTTTAATAACGATAAATATTATAAATAATTTCTTATGTCTTTAGAATATACACCAGTCGACTTCCCTGCCTGGCAACTCTGTTTCTAAGGCAAATAAAGTGCTCGCAACGTGTTGTTTCTAGTCCTAATATCTAAAAATTATTAAATCAAGAAGCATTTTCTAGACAAGCAAACCATGTTCTCTTGTTTTAAGAACAAATATGTCAAAATTAAGTAAGTTTTATCATAAAACAAGCTAAAAAAAAAAAAACAGGCAATAGGGCAAATAGGGTAGGGTAAATAATCTAGCTTTTCCTTTTGACGTAGTATTATTCTGTTTACCCCATTTCCAAATTATTGTGCTTGTTTTACGATTAAACTCGTTCAATTTCAACTCATTATTTCTTAAAACAACACAATATGTCTTGCTAGTCCAGAAAATGCTTCTTGATTTAGGAATATTTAGATATTTGGGTTAGAAACAAGACCAAACTCTCGGTAAGAAAAGCTTGTTTTGCAGTGTGCTAACTCTAAGGCAAATGAAGCCAGTAGTTGATACACAAATATTGCATAGTTTTAACCATCTGAGGGACCAACCACAAACCATGACAAAATTTTAACCACAAATTTAAAGACAGTTTAAAGGTTTGTTCACAATTTTTATTATTTTACAATATAAACTAGTCAACTTCCCTGCCTGGCAACTCTGTTTCTAAGGCAAATAAACTAAGTAGACTGCAAAATTGCTTTTCTTACTAGGTTTTTGTGTTGTTTCTAGTCCAAATATCTAAAAATTCTTAAATCAATGAGCATTTTCTAGACAAGCAAACCATGTTCTCTTGTTTTAAGAACAAATATGTCAAAATTAAGTAAGTTTTATCATAAAACAAGCTAAAAAAAAAAAAAAAAACAGGCAATAGGGCAAATAGGGTAGGCTAAATAATCTAGCTTTTCCTTTTGACGTAGTATTATTCTGTTTACCCCATTTCCAAATTATTGTGCTTGTTTTACGATTAAACTCGTTCAATTTCAACTCATTATTTCTTAAAACAACACAGTATGTCTTGCTAGTCCAGAAAATGCTTCTTGATTTAAGAATATTTAGATATTTGGGCTAGAAACGAGACCAAAACTCTAAGTAAGAACAGCTTGTTTTGCAGTGTGCTAACTCTAAGGCAAATTAGGCCAGTAGTTGATACCCAAATATTGCATTGTTTTAACCATCTGAGGGCCCAGATGGTTGACACCATGACAAACCACTTTAGCCATCAATTTAAAGACCCAGTTCATAGGTTTGTTCACTGATTTTATGACTTCAGAATATGAACTGGTCAACTTTCCTGTCTGACAACTCTAAAAAGCAAAATTGCTTTTCTTACTTGGTTTTTGTGTTGTTTCTCGTCCAAATATCTAAAAAATCTTAAATCAAGAAGCATTTTCTAGACAAGCAAACCATGTTGTTTTGTTTTAAGAACAAATATGTCAAAATCAAGTGATTTTATCATAAAACAAGCAGAATAATCTGCCAATGGGTTCACAATTTTTAGGACTTTACAATATAAACTAGTCAACTTCCCTGCCTGGCAACTCTGTTTCGAAGGTAAATGAAGCAAGTAGACTGCCAAATTGCATTTCTTATTTGGTTTTTGTCTTGTTTCTAGTCCAAATATCTAAAAGCAATCTTAAATCAAGAAGCATTTTCTAGATAAGCAAAACATATCGTCTTATTTTAAGAAATAATGAGTGAAAATTAAGTGAGTTTTATCTTAAAACAAGCAAAATAATCTGCCAATGGGTTAAGCAAAATAATCTAGTTTTTCCTTTTGAGATACAGTAAGACTTCTTTTCTTAGCCCATTTCCAGATTATTTTTCTTGTTTTAGGATAAAACTCGCTTCATTTTGACTCATTATTTCTGAAAACAACACAATACGTCTTGCTGGTCTAGAAAATGCTTCTTGATTTAAGAATATTTAGATATTTGGGCTAGAAACAAGATGAAAACTCTCAGTTAGAAAAGCTTGTTTTGCAGTGTGCTAACTCTAAGGCAAATGAAGCCAGTAGTTGATACACAAATATTGCATAGTTTTAACCATCTGAGGGACCAACCACAAACCATGACAAACCATTTTAACCACAAATTTAAACACAGTTTAAAGGTTTGTTCACAATTTTTAGGACTTTACAATATAAACTAGTCAACTTCCCTGCCTGGCAACTCTGTTTCGAAGGTAAATGAAGCAAGTAGACTGCCAAATTGCATTTCTTACTTGGTTTTTGTGTTGTTTCTAGTCCAAATATCTAAAAGCAATCTTAAATCAAGAAGCATTTTCTAGATAAGCTAAACATATCGTCTTATTTTAAGAAATAATGAGTGAAAATTAAGTGAGTTTTATCTTAAAACAAGCAAAATAATCTGCCAATGGGTTAAGCAAAATAATCTAGCATTTCCTTTTGACATGAGATAATTTTTCTTAGCCCATTTCCAGATTATTTTGCTTGTTTTAGGATAAAACTCGCTTCATTTTGACTCATTATTTCTGAAAACAACACAATACGTCTTGCTGGTCTAGAAAATGCTTCTTGATTTAAGAATATTTAGATATTTGGACTAGAAACAGGGCAAAAAACTCTCAGTAAGAAAAGCTGTTCCTAAGGCAAATGAAGCCAGTAGTTAATAATACCCAAATATTGCATTATTTTAACCATCTGAGGGCCAAACCACAATCCATGCTAACCACCAATGTAAAGACCCAGTATAAAGGTTTGTTCTCTTTACAGCTAAAAATGTTCCGCTGAGAGCAAAGTCACCACACGAGCGCTCCAGGCATCAATGCAGAACACATTCGCCCATTCAATCTGCCTGTTCTTCCTCCAGAATGTCAAGCAGCAGCTCTCCAAGGAAAGCAGGCATTCAGGTGAGACTAACAGAGGGCTCCTAATGTCCCTACAGAGGCTACTGCAAAAAAGGCCAACTCCACATTACGCATTTCACGCAGTTTCCTTCCAACAACACGCAATCTCCAGGAACTATTAGAGCGCAATTGGTTGCAAATGACATTCTCTCCGCCGACTGCGTCAATTTGCACGCCTTGCGTAATTCATTTAGGCTATCCATTTTAATCCGATAACTTCTGGAGGAAGTTGATGTGAGTGTTAATTACGTAATCCATGTATGAAAACAATAACCCAGCACATAATTTAGAAAATGTGCGCGCGGCACGTATAATGAAGCACTGCGGTGCTTAAATCACTCCATCAACAACGCAGACTGATATGTCGGATAACCAACATTTTTGTGTACGCGTGTGTGTTAGTGAATGAGTGTGTGTGCGTGTAAATAAATACACACACCACACACACGCACGAACCACTCATGATCATTATAGCTCGACACTAAAATGACTTAATAAACAGGAACACGCACGCACAGAGGTGAATCATATTAATAACCAGCAGCCGCGCGCGCGCACCATCCAAACAACCTTCATATTAAACAACACCACAGCAGCAGTTGCATGTTCGCTAAATTAAACAGCTTTTAATTAAATCTAAAAGATTTCATATTGAACTTACCCGCGTGTCCGCGAAGCTGTTGGTGATGGAGGGTCTTTTTTTTTGCGCACCGACTCCGCACACGCGTCTCCGGACACAATCAGTCTCTTTTATGCGATGAAAAATCGTCCTTGCGCGCTGGAATAAATGACAACACTGTACGTCTCCAATGCAGGAATCCTTCTCTATCCTCAAAGGTTAACTCCAAAACAGGCGCTCTCTGGGTCACCAATGTCCTGATATCCGAGTGTTTTACAGGAGCTTCTAAGCAGGAATAAAAAGGCTCCTTGTTTGGATCCCCATCATCAGTCTGAGTGCCACCTCGGCACGCCGTGTCCCCATATCGCGTTCTTATCACTCCTAAAGAAATCAAATGTCGTAAATGAGTGTGTAGATCCAAAAGTTGTCCAGGTGTTTGTTGAAGCGGTGTGCTGGTGAAGTCCAGGTATAATGCGCCGATCTGCGCGCGGTGACAGTCCGAGCTCAGCGCACACACCGGGAGAAATGCGGGTTGGATGAGGGTTGCCAGATACTCGTGCGAAATGACACGCGAGAGAAAACGGCGGAGCAAGATGTCTTTTTAAAAGGGGGATTGCAAAGCCGATATAACCAATGCTACACAGGATAAATGGATATTTTAGTGTATTATCAAGAATGGGTCTGAATTTAGAAACAATCTGTTTATATGTAGCAAAAGATGCTTCTAGAATGCGACAAATTAAATATGTTGTTTTTTTTTTTATTGTTTTTGAAACGAGGATTACAAATGCCAACATAACCAGAGCTATAATATGTTAGAGGTTAAATTAATATTTCATTATATTGTCTAAAATGGGTCTAAAGTTGGATCAGACCTGTTAAAATGCAACAAAAGATGCTTCATTAATACAATATTAATGGATTTTTGTTGGATTTATTTTGAAAGGTGAATTCTAAACACTTAAAATAGGTTACATAGGTTAAATTAGGTTAAATATTAGGTTAATAAGGTTAAATATGTTATTATATTGTCAAGAATGTGTTTGAATTTGGATCAGATCTGTTAAAATGCTACAAAATATGTTTCATTAATACTAAATATGCCTTTATAATATTACATTTATTTATTTATTTATTTATTGATTGATTGATTGATTTATTTATTTATTTTGAAAGGTGAATTCTAAATACCTAAAATAGGTTACAAAGATTAAATTAGGTTAAATATTGGGTTAATAAGGTTAAATATTTTATTATATTGTCAAGAATGTGTCTGAACTTGGATCAGATCTGTTAAAATGCAACAAAATATGTTTCATTAATACTAAATATGCCTCTATAATATTAAATATATTAAATTTTTGGACCCCATAGCAAATGATGCTTCTAGAATACGACAAATTAAATATGTTGGATTTCTGTTTGATTTTTTTGTTGTTTTTGAAAGGTGGATTACAATGCCAATATTAACAGAGCTATAATATGTTAGAGGTTAAATTAATATTTCGTTATATTGTCAAAAATGGGTCTGAATTTGGATCCGACCTGTTAAAATGCAACAAAAAAATGCTTCTATATCACAATATTAATGGATTTTTGTTGGATTTATTTTGAAAGGTGAATTCTGAACACCTAAAATAGGTTAAATATAATAGGGTTAAATATTTTAGTATAGTTGGGAATGTCTCTGAATTTGGACCACATAACAAAAGATGCTTCTAGAATACGATAAAATAAATATGGTGGATTTCAGTAAGATTATTTTACGGATATTGTCAAGAATGTGTCTAAATATTGACCCGATCTATTAAAGCAAATTATGCTTTTAGAATATGACAAAATAAATATGTTGGATTTCTCTTAGATTTTTAAAAGTGTATATAATTATTTATATTGTCAAGAATGCATCTGAAGTTGGATTTCAGTAAGATTATTTTTAACTGTATATTTTATATATATTGTTAAGAATGTGTCTAAATTTTGACCCGATCTATTAAAGCAAAAGATGCTCCAAGAATATAACAAAATAAATATGTTGGATTTTTGTAAATATGTTGGATTTCTGTCCCACCTATTAAAGGAAGGCTCTACAGAAGACGCTTGTAGAAGATGACAAATAAAATATGCTGGATTACTGTTATTTTAAGTGAAGTTTCACAAACTAATTTCGAGAGGAGCATGTGATATAATTGACCGCAGCTGGTCTCTCGTCTACAATCATTAGTTAGCCAATCAGATTATTCCAAACTCACTATAAGTAGCCTAGCAAATATTACTCCCTTATCTTCGTTTTCTGAAGAAACCCCCCATCCACCCCTTCTCCACCTTTCTTTCTTTACCACGGGGAGCTCTCGAGAACTACCTGATCTCGTTCTCCCCGTACGTGCTCAATTGACCAGGCGGGAGCCCTGGGCTCAATTATCTCCGAGCTCAGGGTTCTCTCCCGGGACAGCATGCCAAATCTGCTAATAGCGTCAAGCAATATCTAAGTGTGAACTCTTGAAATGTATATATTGGCAAGAATGTGTCTCAATTTGGAGCTGATCTATTTAAAATATAAAAAAAGATGCTTTTAGAACAATACCTGAAGAACTCCCACATCCCTACACAATTTAGTTCCAGCCCTGCTTCAACACACTAAAGCCACAGTCACACTAGAGTTTGAGCTTGCGAAATTCTGTCGTACGGCGCTGCAAAAGGAGAGGGATTAAACAAGATGATTAGACATTAAGCCGCGGTCACACTGGACTTTTCCCTCCATAGACTTCCATTCATATGCATGCGAATGCGTCAGACCGGAAACGCAGGGTCATGCATCAGATTTCGCAGGTTGCTGCGGTGAAAGTTCAATTCAGAGTTCATCAAGTTTGAACTTTGCAACGCAGCAACCTGCGAAATCTGATGCATGACCTTGCGTTTCCGGTCTGACGCATTCGCGTGCGTATAAATGGAAGTCTATGGAGGGAAAAGTCCAGTGTGACCGCGGCTTTACCTGTATTTCAAACAAGCCTGAAGGACTCAATTAGTATGATCAGGTGTGTTTAATTAGGGTTGGAACTAACTACTGGGTACTGTTTGATTTTTGATTTTTTTTTATTCATTATAAGTGCCAATGTAACCATGCTATTAAAATATGTCACATGTGTTTAATGTAATTAAGTATATTTATATATATTGTCAAGAATGTGCCGGAAGTTGGACCCAATCTATTAGATGCTTCTTGAATACGACAAAATAAATATGGTGGATTTCAGTAAGATTATTTTTAATTGTATATGTTATATATATTGTCAAGAATGTGTCTGAATTTTGACCCGATCTATTAAAGCAAAAGATGCTTCAAGAATATGACAAAATAAATATGTTGGATTTCTGTCCACCTATTAAAGCCTCTACAAAACATGCTTGTAGAAGACGACAAATAAAATATGTTGGGTTACTTTTATTTTAAGTGTATATTGTCAAGAATGTGTCTGGAATTGGAGCCGATCTTTTTAAAATATAACACAAGATGCTTCTCAGTGCTGGGTTGCAGCTGGAAGGGCATCCGCTGCATAAAACATATGCTGGATAAGTTGGCGGTTCATTCCACTGTGGTGACCCCTGATTAATAAAGGGACTAAGCCGAAAAGAAAAAATTAATGAAGAAAAGATGCTTTCAGAACACAATTTAATTTCAACCCTGCTTCAACACACTTAAGCTGCGGTCACACTAGAGTTTGAGCATGTGTAATTCTGTCGTACAGCGCAGTGAAAAGGGGCGGGATTAAACAAGACGATTAGACATTTAAAAACAGTGAGAGATTGGTCAATATTTTAAATTTTTGTTCAGAGAGCTCATTGATTGGACTCACAGAGTCACATGATACGATTTCGAAACTTTGCAATGCAGCGAACTGCGAAACTTTTATTTTTTTTTAATTAACAATGCTTGAACAATAAAAGAAAGGCATTAATACTTTTTAAAATTACAGTACAATTATAATAAAATTATTAGTACAATCAGGTGTGTTTAATTAGGATCGGAACTAAACTATACAGAGTTTGACACCCCTGTTCTAGAATATGACAAATCATTAATTTTCCTTCGACTTAAACTGTAGTCACACTGCACTTTTCTCCCCGTAGACTTCCATTCATACGCACGCGAACGCGTCAGACCGGAAACGCAAGCTTGTACGACAAGTTTCACAGTTCGTTGCGTTGCAAAGTTCAAGCTTGGTGAACTCTGACCTGCGAAATCGCATCACTTGACTGCGTGAGACCAATCCAGGATCAAAACATGACCTCTCTGAACAGAAATTTTAAATATGGACCAATCGCTCGCTTTTTTAATGTCTGATCATCTTGTTTAATCCCGCCCCTTTTCACAGCGCCGTACGACAGAATTTTGCAAGCTCAAACTCAAGTGTGACCGCAGCTTAAGCCGAAAAGAAAATAAATGAATGAATGAACAAATTATTCATTATATAAGACATCTTTTATCCTTAAGTTTTAAGCCAAATTTAATAATGTCCCATAAGAAGAGAAGTCTTACAGATATTTTCTGTAGTATCCAAATTAATACTAACTCATACCAAATTACATTGGAAAAAACAGCAAACTGCTTAAATTGTCGCACAAGCTTGCGTTTCCAGTCTGACGCATTGGGGAAGTCTATGGGGTGAAAAGTCCAGTGTTACTGCAGCTTTACCTGTATTTCAAACAAGCCTGAAGGACTCAATTAGTACAATCAGGTGTGTTTAATTAGGATCAGAACTAAACTACATTCATTCATTTTTATTTCGACTTCAGCTGTGGTCACACTGCACTTCTCTCCACATAGACCTCCATTCATACGCACACGAATGCGTCAGACCGAAAACGCAAGCTTGTACGACAGTTTCGCAGTTCGCTGCATTGCAAAGTTCAAGCTTGGTGAACTCTGACCTGCAAAATCGCATCACTTGACTGCGTGAGACCAATCCAGGATCAAAACATGACCTCTGTGAACAGAAATTTAATCCAATTGCTCGACTTTATTAATGTCTAATCATCTTGTTTAATCCCCCCCCCCTTTTCTCAGCACCGTAGTACCGAATTCCGCAAGCTTAACTCTAGTGTGACTCTAACTCGCAGCTTTAGTCCCTTTATTCATCACAGTGGAATGAACCGCCAACTATTCAAGCACATGTTTTATTTAGCAGATGCCCTTCCAGCTGCAAGCCAGTACTGGGAAACACCCATTCACATTCATTCACACACTCATACACTACGGCCGATTTAGTTAATCAATTCCCCTATAGCGCATGTGTTTGGACTGTGGGGCAAACCGGAGCACCCGGAGGAAACCCACGGCAACACGGGGAGAACATGCAAACTCCACACTGAAATGACTACTGGCCCTTGACTTGAACCAGCGACCTTCATGTTTTGAGGCGCTTGTGCTAAACACTCAGCCACCGTGTTGCCCGATATGACAAATTAAATATGCTGAATTTCTGTTCGATTTTTTTAAAAGAGTCATTTTAAGTATCAATACCATGCTACCTACACTCTCAGAAATAAAGGTACAGGATCTGTCACTAGGGCAGTACCTTTTCAAAAGGTACATATTTGTACCTGAAGGGTCCATAATGTACCTCAAAGGTACTTTTTAGGTACATTTGGGTACTAATATGCATCTTTGAGGTGCCATTCTGGGGTGCGTTTCCCAAAACCATCGTTAGCCAACTAGGTCGCAAGTTCCGTCGTTACAAACATAGTTCGTTGATTTGCCGTTTCCCAAATCCATCGCTCCAACGAACATTCGCAAACTGCGTCGCAAACTTGAGCACTTGAAACGACACCTCGGGAGCTGTAGTTAGAAGCATAGTTCCTGGCTGTGTTCTATTCCCACTCATCCCCCCTATGCCCTATTCATTTAGAACATTCTAACATTCAAAGTTGGAATTATTAATAATAAAAAAGCATTAAGTTAATCTCTCTTAGGTGTAATTTGCTTTCAAAGTATTTTTACAGTTCAGTTTTAGCGATCTTCATGTTTACAATTGTGCTCCCTTCGCAGTGCACTTTGAAAACATTGATATCATTTTGAACACAGCCTCATGGCGAAAGCTATAGGTATATTTAAAAGCGGAAATTATGTTACGTCTCCAAAGCTTGTGAAAATAAAAACATAGCATACGTTAATTCTTTTATTTTATAGTGGGTTATTTATTAAGTTTCTCTGCTGTATATGACATGGGTCTGCTGGTTAGAACTTTCTGCTGTGGTTTGCATGTGTCAAATTGTCATTTTTTTAAATAAATAAACAATATTCTAAATAATAATAATAATAATCATCATCATCATCATTAATATTAATAATATTATTATTAAAGTTAATATATTGATAATAAATCGCCTCATTATTTATTTATTTATATGATTTATATATGATATTAGAATAGTGTTAGCTTTTGTAAGTGATTTTATGCTATAGAATAGAATATGTAATGTTCAACTTCTCAATAATATTAGTAAAGCAAACACAGGCCCTATATGTGCCATTTACATATATTTTATTTAATATGGAAAGCGAGTGCATGTCTTTACCAAAACTAATATTGGAATTTATTGTAAATGCGTGTGTGTAAAACAATATAATTTGCACAAAGAAATGATGGGGTTGTTCTCTAAAGAAGTTACTCCACCCCATTTAGAACATCATTATGGGCGTTTTACGTTATAACTAATGTGGTTCAAGCGATGGATCTGCGACAGAGAAACTACGGGTTTTGGGAAACACTCGTCACTACATCGTTCTTTTGCCAAACGATGCATCGCACTATGATAGTTCCTGATAATTTCGCATATAGTTAATAATGCTTCTGAATTTGGATCCTCCAACTGACTTAAATAAGATTGTAAGAATACAAAAGATGCGATGAATTAAATATGTTGGATTTATGTTAGACTTTTTTTAACTGTTTATTTTATGTAAATTGTCAGAAATGTGTCTGAACTTGGAGTTAATCTATTAAAAGATATCCAAAGATGCTTCTAGAACAGGACAAATAATTAATGTATCTAATTAATAATGTTCTAATTAATGTATCTAATTAATAATGTTCTAATTAATGTATCTAATGAATAATGTTCTAATTAATGCATCTAATTAATAATGTTCTCATTATTGTATCTAATTAATAATGTTCTAATTAATGTATCTAATTAATAATGTTCTAATTAATGTATCTAATTAATAATGTTCTAATTAATGTATCTAATGAATAATGTTCTAATTAATGCATCTAATTAATAATGTTCTCATTATTGTATCTAATTAATAATGTTCTAATTAATGTATCTAATTAATAATGTTCTAATTAATGTATCTAATTAATAATGTTCTAATTAATGTATCTAATTAATAATGTTCTAATTAATGTATCTAATGAATAATGTTCTAATTAATGCATCTAATTAATATGTTCTCATTATTGTATCTAATTAATAATGTTCTAATTAATGTATCTAATTAATAATGTTCTAATTAATGTATCTAATTAATAATGTTCTAATTAATGTATCTAATGAATAATGTTCTAATTAATGCATCTAATTAATAATGTTCTCATTATTGTATCTAATTAATAATGTTCTAATTAATGTATCTAATTAATAATGTTCTAATTAATGTATCTAATTAATAATGTTCTAATTAATGTATCTAATGAATAATGTTCTAATTAATGTATCTAATTAATAATGTTCTAATTAATGCATCTAATTAATAATGTTCTCATTATTGTATCTAATTAATAATGTTCTAATTAATGTATCTAATTAATAATGTTCTAATTAATGTATCTAATTAATAATGTTCTAATTAATGTATCTAATTAATAATGTTCTCATTATTATATCTAATTAATAATGTTCTAATTAATGTATCTAATTAATAATGTTCTAATTAATGTATCTAATTAATAATGTTCTCATTATTATATCTAATTAATAATGTTCTAATTAATGTATCTAATTAATAATGTTCTAATTAATGTATCTAATTAATAATGTTCTCATTATTATATCTAATTAATAATGTTCTAATTAATGTATCTAATTAATAATGTTCTAATTAATGTATCTAATTAATAATGTTCTAATTAATGTATCTAATTAATAATGTTCTAATTAATGTATCTAATTAATAATGTTCTCATTAATGTATCTAATTAATAATATTCTCATAATTGTAAACAAATAATGATTTTGTGTGATATATAATAGTATACAGTATACTGTAGTAGACATGTATATAGTACACTATAATAGACATGTGTTGGCACTAATTTCAGTTTTTGATATGAGATCTGTGCTGAGATCTGTCTCTCTGTGGCTGTTCATCAATAATTAAGTATTGATTTTTGACAGTATCAGTTGGTGTATGAAGATCAATGTGCTCGTTACCTTCTAAACTTCACAAACTGATCAATAAAACATACGATTTGCTCAAAAAAGAGAGTAATTATGAGTTGTTTTGTGTTTAATGTCACCTACTACAGATTAAACCCTCAATTCAAGCTTGTTGTTGGTAAAAGGTAAGACGTGTTTGTTAAAATATGACCATCATCATCATCATCATGTCAGTTATTATTAAAGCACTTCATATGTCAGGTTTCAGCCCTAGAAAGAAAGCAAGAAGAGGATTAAAATCATTACCTCAATCTGGCAACCCTACAGCGAGGCACAAGGTGGATGAAAAGTCTAGAGCTCCCCCTGCAGGCAAGCCAAAACTCTCTTTTTCTCTTGTCATTCTTTCAGTCGTGCTGTAAAAAGCACTTCAGGATGTGTTATTGTAGCTTACAGTATTTTAAAAGTTCGTCATTTTACTGGCTCACTGACTCTCCAATGAGTTTTTACACCAGCAAACATGCCTCAGTCTTTAATCCTCATTATTATGGCCCTCATTCATAAACAGCTCCAGCTGAGATCTGAGATTAGCCTGTATACCTGCAGGGTGACACTCGGTGTTTTGGGGGAAAGTGTGCAACATGAAACAGTGTGAGGACACAGTACAACATCCACTTAACATGGAGATAAACAACTGAACAAACAGCTCGTGTCCACTGAGAGAAGCAGATATAGACTGTGGGGGACGGAGCCTGCGTTCTGTCCTTCATTCTTTCTTCCTTACTTTTTATTAATTAATGGATTGATTGATTTATTCATTTCCTTCTTTCTTTCTTTCTTTCTTTCTTTCTTTCTTTCTTTTTTCTTTTTTCAT
>LR812525.1:87395992-87426942 GCA_903798195.1 Danio kyathit | reverse complement strand
AGCGCTTTGGGTGTATGGCCATACACAATAAATGCGCTATATAAATACACATTACATTACATTACATTACCTTACAAAGCTACACCAATAATGATGTACAGCTGAAGTTGAATTATTAGTTCTCCTGAATTATCAGCCCCCCTGTATATTTTTCCACAATTTCTGTTTAACAGAGAGATTTTTTTTCAACACATTTCTAAACATTACAGTTTTAAAGCAGCATTTATTATGTCGTGTGACCATGTCTGAACGAATGCATCAGATTTCATTACTCCCAAAAGGATAGTGCAAATGAAAGATTTGTAAAGCAAATTAGACTGGTGTTCGGTGTAAACAAAGACTTCTGACTTCTCAGGAGAGCATAAATTGGAGCAGAAGTCTGTTGTAATGGGCTGGATGCCTAAAGGCCATGATTACTCTTCGGTAGACTTTTGCCGGCCAAGTTAATACTCTGAATCAAAGAGAAAGGAAGTGAAGCCATGCTCGTCTCCTAAGGTAATGAAGCGACTTCTCACAACTGCTTTCAACATTTCTGCTAAAATATTTAAGAAGTAGAAGAACAGGCCCAAATCACAAATACTTACAGTCGAAGTCAGAATTATTATTATTATTTTTCCCTTTTGCAAATATTTCCCGAATTATGTCTAACAGATTCAGGAATTTTTCACAGTATGTCTGATAATATTTTTTCTTCTGGAGAAAGTCTTATTAGTTTTATTTCGACTAGAATAAAAGCAGTTTTTAATTTTTTTAAAGCATTTTAAGGTCAATATTATTAGCCCCTTTAAACAATATTTATTTTGGATTGTCTACAGAACAAACCACTGTTATACAATGACTTGCCTAATTACCCTAACTTTACCCTAATTAACCTAGTTAAGCCTTTAAATGTCACTTTAAGCTGAATAGTATCTTGAAGAATATCTAGCCAAATATTAAGTGCTGTCATCATGGCAAAGATAAAATAAATCAGTTATTAGAGATGAGTTATTAAAGTAAAATACTATTACTTTGAGAAAAAAGTAATGTTTTTAAGTTATTTAGGGTGTTTGTCTTTTGCTTTAAGCCAGGGGTGTCCAAACTCAGTCCTGGAGGGCCGGTGTCCTGGATATTTTAGTTCCAACCCCAATTAAACACACCTGAACCAGCTATTCAAGCTCTTTCTAGGTATACTAGAAACTTCCAGGCAGGTGTGTTGAAGGAAGTTGGAGCTAAACTGTGCAGGACATCGGCCCTCCAGGACTGAGTTTGGACACCTCTGCTTTAAGCCAACAGGAATAAAACAGTTTATAATTAGAAACCCTAATATTTCCCTTAATCCAATATAGAAAATATAGTTTCAATGAAAGACACTGTAGCTTTACTTTTTTAGTACAGAGCTATGTCAAAGCATCTTGATCAAGCAGTGCACTTAAAATGACCAATGCATATACTATGTTCTATACAAATAAACATTGCTTCATAATATTTCATGAATAAATCAGATTTAAGTCAACAAAGATATGCAGAAAGTCATACAACAGCCACAATGGCTCGTTCACCCCAGGGCTTGCTATACTGGGACTCTGTCATCTATGTTGCCAATCGCCCTGGAAATTGGAAATGTTTTGTTTGGCCTCATCACTGGATTTCTCCAGGGTTTGTGGAGAAAGCTTATCGTGTTTGGAAAAAGCTTATGGTAATCCGTAACAGCAAAGGTGTTACATGCTGTTCCAGCCCATGCTCACTGAAGACTTGCCCATGTGCACCCTTTAAACATCCAAATTCATTCTTAGAAATTCATGCAGCCCCAGGTGAACATGTGTCCTTCACAATGGCAGACTATGGACTCTATTTTAACGATCTAGGCACAGAGTCTAAAGCTCATGGCGCAAAAGCACTAAGGGCGTGTCCAAATCCACTTTTGCTATGTTAAGGATGGATAAATACGCTCTGCGCCCCGGCGCATGGTCTAACAGGGTTGTGCTTATACTCTTACTGAGTTCTGGGTGTGTTTTAAAGCATAACAAGCATTAAACCAATCAGAGTCTCATCTCCCATTCCCTTTAGGAGTCAGCTGCGCTGCGCCATGTGCATTTGCTATTTACATGGCGCTTTTGTAAGTGTTAAAACTGAACGCTTCACTATTGAGAAAACAGTTAAACAGAGCATCTGCAGTGCGAGGATAAAGAACGAGCCTCCTCCATTCAGCCTCTTTACTTTA
The DNA here is from genome assembly GCA_903798195.1 of Danio kyathit. NCBI lineage: Eukaryota > Metazoa > Chordata > Actinopteri > Cypriniformes > Danionidae > Danio > Danio kyathit. Next base: position 87,424,739 of record LR812525.1, on the reverse strand, counting down.
CTTTTACTCTTTACTCCTTTACTTTGGTGGAGTAAGGAAACGGTGGAAACTCTCTCCACTGAACACATCCATTAGCCCACATAATTAATTTAGTTTGCCAAGCACAAAGATTTGTGTCTAAACTATTTGTAAATTCAGTTCTAATTTCCAGCAAAGGAATAAATAAACAATAATAATGAAGTGTCATCAAAACACTGAGTTATATCCAAACACACGTCCTGTTCTTATGCCCCATATGATGATGCAGACGTCTCCAAAATCCCACAGCTGGACAAATCTGCACTTGTGTTTATCAAAACAAATATAAATATGCAGATCATAAATAATATAGCTAATAATAATATTATACTAATGCAGATTGTCATGAATAATCAGACTACAACAGAGCCAGATTCCACCAAAGCCTCCCTGAGGTGAAGAAGACATGGAGGTAGTGGTTTTTATATATTTATGTAGAATTTTTTTCATATTTTTTTTTATATTTCGTGAATATATATGTTTATTGCTGTCAGTGTTGGGCATGTTGTTTTAAAAGAGTAGTTATAGTTACTAGTTACTTATCAAAATAGTAAGTGAGTTAGTAACTAAGTTACATAATTATAAAAGTAACTAATTACCAGGGGAAGTAACTATTGCGTTACTTTAGAAAAAATCTAATTTGTCAAACGAAATAAATATTAAAACACAGGATGTCCTCAACTATATATCTAGATATTATTTTCAATAACATAGATAACAATTTTATTATTAGTTTTAGTTGCTTTGTGGCTTCGTCTCCTCCTTTGGTAGCAGAGCTCACGTTATCACCTGTGTTCTAGCCACTTTTGTGGCAGTGTGTAACGATGTGAGGTGCTTCATTAGATTAGAATTACTTGTCACCTCTTTTCACGTGGGCATAAGTTGCACAGTTTTTGGACCCACATAGGTGCATAGCTAACATGCTCTTTAAATATTAAAAACTCTGCTCCATTGACTTTAGAGCAGCTTTTAGTTGGTCAATGGTGCGGTCTATTTCAGTTTTCTCAAAATAGCAACACAACAATGCGCCTTAACACACCTCCTTTCTAGACCAGCACACCCATGAGGCCACAAAGTGGCGCATATGGATTTACTATGTAAACAACGTGGCGCAAAACAGGAAAACTGCAATTGCGCTGGTCTGAAAATAGCAAAAAAAAAACACTTATTGCGTCAGGTGTCTCGCTACAACCCAACCCGCTCTTTACGATCTCAAAACTCAGGGCTTCTAGTAGTACCTAGAATAGCAAAGTCGAGTAAAGGAGGTCGAGCCTTCTCATTTATGGCCCCTAAACTCTGGAATAGCCTTCCTGATAATGTCCGAGGCTCAGACACACTCTCGCAGTTCAAAACTAAATTAAAGGCCTATCTTTTTAGCAAAGCATACACTCAGTGCATTACATAGCGGTATGACGTATGATGTGCCCCACACAGGATTTTGCTTCTTGTTTATATACACTATGAACAGCAGCTACGCTAATTATTCTCCTTATTCTGTATTTCCACCTGGGGGTACTCATCCCGAGGCCCTCAGACTATGCAGTGCCATTGATGCGATCCAAGACCAGCGACGAGATGATCCCAAGGTTTTCATAATCCTGGACCAGGCCGTATCCTGAGCAGCTGCTGTGGTGGTCATGGAAGAGTGGAGAGCATGAGACTGAGTCTTCACTGAGGTCCAGCTTCCTGCGCCTAGACTGCAGCTCTGCACAAGACGTTTGGCCATAGGAGAAATGGTCGTGCCCAACTGAGCCAGGTTTCTCTCGAGGTTGTTTAAATCTTCACATTCGCCAATTGGTGAAGTTTTTTCCTCGCCGCTGTCGCCACTGGCTTGCATGGTTCGGGATCTGTAGAGCTGCGCATCGATGGATTTGCTCTTCAGTGTTTGGACTCTCAGTAGTGATTATTAACCCACACTGAACTGAGCTAAACTGAACTGAACTTAATCTCTGAAAACTGAACTGACACTGTTTCAATTCACTATAATCTTCTATGTGAAGCTGCTTTGACACAATCTACATTGTATAAGCGCTATACAAATAAAGATGAATTAAATTAAATTGAAAAAGTGTACGATAGGGACCTTTGTCGTCCTTTATTTGTTTTTAAGGTCAGGATTAGACTAAAGTCACGGTTTGGTATACTTCAGTTTTAAGAAAAAATTAGCTTCATTTTGGCATATTATTTCTTAAAACAAGACAATACTTTTGCTAGTCTAGAAAATGCTTCTCGATTTAGGAGTTTTTAGATATTTGCACTAGAAACAAGACCAAAAAGGGTGGTGCGGTGGCCTTGTTTTCATAGTTTTTCCAAGGTAAGTCATTTGTAAATCTCCCACTGATGCGCCTGAGTGATGAATGGAAACACTTTGCTCTCCAATAATCAGGAATCGAAAATAACTAGCAAGACATGAGTGATTCGTCAATTACTTGCGATGGTAATAAGGCACAGTTTAACTGGATTGTTTCAGGCGTTGTAATTGCATTCTTAATAGTTTGTCAATGGTAAAATAGCTCATGCTCTTTTGTCATAGTAGGTAATGAGAGAAGAGAACAGCCAAAACCGTCTCTCCATCTGCAGTCAGTCTTATTTTGCTGTAGCCTTCTGTTTTGTGACACTGGCAAAGTCTCTCTGCCCCCTCAGTGCTTCTTATGTGTCCACGGCCAGCTGTTGTTTTTCACCGCATCAAAACCTCTTTCATTTTGCTCTCGTTTTAACATCATTTTAGTCTCATTTCTTTGGTTCACGACTTGTATGGCAAGAGCACTTCAATTTATATTCATTCATGCATTTTCCTTTGGCTTAGTCCCTTTATTCATCAGGGGTCGCCACAGCGGAATGAACCGCAAACTATTCGATCATGTGTTTTACACAGCGGATGCTCTTTCTGCTGCAGCCCAGTACTGGGAAACACCCATACACACCCATATTTTTTTATGTATTAAAAAATAATGTGGCAACGCAGTGGCGCAGTAGGTAGTGCTGTTGCCTCACAGCAAGAACGTCGCTGCTCACAGCAAGAACGTCGCTGGGTCGCAGGTTCGAACCTCAGCTGGGCTGGGTCAGTTGGTGTTTCTGTGTGGAGTTTGCATGTTCTCCCTGCATTCGCGTGGGTTTTCTCCGGGTGCTCCGGTTTCCCCCACAGTCCAAAGACATGCAGTACAGGTGAATTGGGTAAGCTAAATTGTCCATAGTGTATGAGTGTGAATGTGTGTGTGGAAGTTCCCAGAGATGGATTGCGGCTGGAAGGGCATCCGCTGTGTAAAATCGCGCTGGATAAGTTGGCGGTTCATTCCGCTGTGGCGACTCCGCAAGGGACAAAGCCGACAAGAAAATGAATGAATGAAAAAATAATGTGTTTCAGCATGAATCATAGAATACAGACCAGCATAAAAGCAAGGCAATACATGTCTAATCTAATGTGTTTTGAAGAAAATTACTGAACACCAGGGGCGGACTGGGAAAGCATTTTCAACCGGGCAAAAGTAACTGTCAGTCAGGACATCTGATGTGATCTAGAAGTGGGGGTGCGCGGCAGGCCAGAATCATGGTGGCTGGCCAGATTGACCGTCAGGCCACCGGGAAATGTCCCAGTGCTCCCTATGACCAGTCCGCCCCTGCTGAACACTGATCTGTAGGTCACTGATTCATTTTTATGCATCTATTGCTTAAAATTGTCTATGACATAAATTGAAGGGCTCAGTGGTTAGCACTATCGCCTTACAGCAAGAAGGTCGCTGGTTCAAGTCTGGGTGAGTTGGTATTTCAGTTACCTCCTGGTGCTCCGGTTTCCCCCACAGTCCAAAGACATGCGCTATGCAGCGATAGGTTGCAGCTGGAAGGGCATCCGCTGCGTAAAACATATGCTGAATAAGTTGCCGGTTCATTCCGCTGTGGCGACCCCGGATTAATAAAGGGACTAAGCCGAAAAGAAAATGAATGAATGAATGAATGAATGAATTTTAATAACGTCTACCCCAACCCTAAACCCAACCGTCACAGTAATGTAAAAACAGATCTGCATCTGGAGTCTTCTCTATAGACCAATTACCAACCTACGTCACACATGACGTCACACGGGTCACCGGTTGCAGAAAAAGACCGGCTGCAATACCAAACATGTCGTGTTTTGCGGTAGGATGCCAAATTCGAAGCCAAAAAATAGAAAACTTAACTTTTACCATACACCACACTGCTTTTAATGCCGCCTGCAGACGTCTTTGGCTAAAAGGGAGCTGAATGAAGTGACGACCTAATTATAAATGCTGGACTCTGCAGTTCTCATGTTATATCAGGTCAGTTCACGCTATGCTGAATCATACACATTACTCGTTTTTGATTGCAGCAATGATTTCGGCAAAACAGTTACATTTGGTTAATTAAACTGCCGACACTGAATGCTGAGAATGAAACGTGAAAGTGTAAGTTATTAAAGTTGGTTTTATATTCACACATTCATTCAGTGACAACTTGTGACACACTCCCTATATTGTTTACCACGGCACTTTGAGTATTCGGTCTGAATAACCTGCAAGTGTGACTTGAAAACAACATGAACACTGTTTATTTGACCGTGAACAATGTTGGACTTTGATAGTCATTGACTGCTAATATGATTTCGCTATTTAGAGTTTGCAAATAATACTTTTATGAAATTATATTATTAAGGAGAAAGTCTGAATGTGCCGTAAGTTCAGGTGTAGTTTGCTGTCAGAATGCAGTTGTTCTTCTTGTTGATGATCACCCTGGCCTTGTACTGTATAACGTTAGCTCCGTCTTTTTTTCCTTGTCTTTGGCTCGGCAGATCCTCGGTTTTTAGCACTACATAGTTTTGAATCTGGTAATCAGGGAACATTATTTCTTGCACATGACCACACAGAACACAATTGTTGGCATCCAAACACTTGTAGGCCTTTAACTTCTCTCGTAAAATCCCTTGGAGCTTCAATGACATTGTATATTTGGGGCTGGATGCTTGGTCATTTCGTCTTATTCAATATCTATTGGGAGGGTGCTATCGCAAATGGACCTGTTAGACGAGTGCTGCTCACTTTAACGTTAATTTTGCAGAATCATTGTGCTTATTACTGGGTGACAAGCTGTTATAATATGCTTAAAGCATTATGTAAATAATATATATAATATGTAATCAATATAACTTATTTCTAAGACAAGAACAAACTCTGTACCGCATTGGATGTCATTCCCTCGCTGTAAATGTTAGCGCTCCCGGTTTTTTTTCTGCCACCTCCCTGCGCGCGCATCCTGAATGTTTACAAACATGGTAATAGGTCTTTTAGTATAGCTGATTAACCATGTGGATGGCAGAGCAGAAGAGCCCTACTGGCCCATATCAGCTAATAACCACTGATAACACCTATTCAATCGAGTGATAACATTCAAAGTAAGTGCATTAGACGGGTTAAAGGGACCAAAACAATGACAGACGTTTCAGCATGGATTATTTGACTTCAACATTGTTTTTTTCAGATAAACAAGTATGTTCACTGAGCATGTTTCTTAAATATCTGCAAACATACTAGGGTATTTGTATGCTTTAGAAGAGTCAAAAACTTACATACAGCACCTTTAAAGTCTAAATGAGTCTCATTCAGGACGGTGACGAGTCTGCTTACAGACAGGAGGTTGAGGAGCTGGCTGTCTGGTGCAGTCACAACAACCTGGAGCTGAACACGCTCAAAACAGTGGAGATGATAGTGGACTTCAGGAGAAACCCCCCTGCTCTCCCCCCACTGAGCATCATGGACAGCACTGTGGCATTCAGTCATTCAGGTTCCTGGGCACCACCTTCTCTCAGGACCTGAAGTGGGACACTTCAGTAGAGCTGCTGAAACAGTTCTACACCTCCATCACTGAATCAGTCATCTGCACATCAATAACTGTCATGGTTTAGCTCAGCTACCAAATCCGACCTCCGAAGACTACGTCGAATCGTTCGGACTGCTGAGCGAATCATTGGTACAACCCTCCCTACTGTCCAAGAGCTGTACTTATCCAGAGCGAACAGAAGGGCTGCCAAAATCACTCTGGACCCCTCACACCCAGCACACTGCCTCTTTAAACTGTTACCTTCTGGTCGACGCTACAGAGCACTGCGCACCAGAACAGCCCGACACAGAAACAGTTTCTTCCCTCAGGCAATCCATCTCATGAACACTTGATGATCGTAATTGTGGAACCAACATCACTACCTGCTGTACTCTTTTATACACACATACACTTATTTAACAACACACTTTACATGCCAGTTTGCACACAACAGCTGCACATATAACGCTGTATATAGTAATATACCTGTACATACACTCCTCAATTTGTATATTTGCATTCACTACTTACTTCTATTCATTCATTCATTCATTTTCTTGTCGGCTTTGTCCCTTGCGGGGTCGCCACAGCGGAATGAACCGCCAACTTATCCAGCACGATTTTACGCAGCGGATGCCCTTCCAGCCGCAACCCATCTCTGGGAACTACCACACACACATTCACACTCATACACTATGGACAATTTTAGCTTACCCAATTCACCTGTACTGCATGTCTTTGGACTGTGGGGGAAACCGGAGCACCCGGAGGAAACTCACGCAAACGCAGGGAGAACATGCAAACTCCACACAGAAACGCCAACTGACCCAGCCCAGCCGAGGTTCGAACCTGCGACCCAGCGACGTTCTTGCTGTGAGGCAACAGCACTACCTACTGCGCCACTGCGTTGCCCCTTACTTCTATTGTTAAAATATATTTATTATCTGTTTTTTAGTCCTGTCTCTGTAATTCTGTTGCACTGTAGAAGCTCTGTCACCAAAACAAATTCCTCGTATGTGTGAACATACCTGGCAATAAAGCTCTTTCTGATTCTGATTCTAAATGGCCCTTTTAAAATTCCATAACACACTTTAATAATCCAAATACCAGTTTCTAATTGTCTTTTCTGAGGTTTTAAATATCTCTTTTGAGATTTTAATGTTGCTGCAAATTTCCAAATGTTTAAAAAATTATCTCTGGCAATATAATCTGGCACCAAATTCTGTTGCATCTCTTTTCAAGGCACAAACACTAATCCATCACTCCACCTGATACCTGTCAACACTTTCAGCTGCTCGATCTCTGCAGAATTTATTAATACCCCATATGATATCCCAAGCAGCACTGTTCAAAATCAGCATGACTCAAATGATGCAGTTACTGTGCTTTTGGGGAAACAGTCATTACTGCCTAAAAATAGAAGTGCATTAGTCCTGATACTCAAAAGGAATTGCTGGAAGATGCTGTAGAGTTCAAACATTCAGAGGACATGACCGCAGATGAGATCAAAAAATATTCCTGATGTCTAGCAAGCACTCAGTCTTGACCCCGAGATGTGCGGTGGATTCAGTTTTTTTGACCGTGCATCACATATGCTTGTCCACAATCCTGATGGAAACCTTTCAGAAGGCTCCGTGTGCTTATTGTAATTCACAACCTATATATCGCAAAGCGTTTTGATCATTTTAGCTTCTTCAGCTTTTAACAGGCACCGTATGGCTCTCTGCAAAGCCAAAAGTATGTAAGATCAGATACACTACCACACGAAAATGGTCTGCGATTCACAAAAGTGCTTTCTGTATGACTCACTTAGTAAAATATTGACACTTTTTGAGACTTTATAAGGAATGTTAGATGGTTGCAATTGTCAAACAAAGAGTATGTGCTTCTTCTTATCAATTTCTGCATATTTCCACAATGACACTTGTTAAATTCCTCATCCTCTTTATTAAAGAAATCACAGATGTGGCAATACATGCGCATTACAATTATGGCATGCAAGTTCATATTTAAATTTTTCCTATATAAAATATATGGTTTTACGTAACATATATTTAAAAAATGTTGCAAAAATGGCTACTTTCATTATTTTTCCACCATCGGAATTACAAATATGTGCATATGTTCAAATATATTAGATTTATATTTATGTTTGTGCTCCAGATATAAAGCAGCACCTATATATACAGTCATTCACATATTCATGCCCAAACACAAATGCAACTTAAATGAAAGTTAAATTATCATGAAGAATAAAGACAAACGCCTTCCTATTAAAGACTTCAAATGAAGAAAAGATGTGTTAAGTGGAAATATGTTTTTGTATATGCTGTAAACGTGTGCTTGACTGATGAAAGCTCCATCTACAGGTATTTATCTGAACAGTCACAGGTCCGATTTTCCACCACAGGTAATACTTATTAAAGTAGCCATGAAACGGAAATAAAGATTGTCCTTTTTTCTCATTTCATGACGTAAATCCAATAGAAATGGTCATGAAATGAAAAATTAATGTATGGCAGTGCAAGATTTTGTCCATTGGAAACTGATTGGATCTTTTGAAGATGGCCACGCCCTAAAGTAATGAGAACCACGCCCTAAATGACAGATAGCCACACTCTAAATGACTGATAGCCACGCCCTAAGGAACTGATAGATATGTCCGAAATGTCTGATAGCCGCGCTCTAAATGCATAATAGCTCCACCCTAAATAACTGAAAGATACGACTGATAGTTCTGCCCTAACGGCCCATTCACACGGGGCTTCAGCGTCAACGCTTGACAGAGGGCGTGTCTGAAGTTGGGGCTGACGCGATCATCATAACAGCGTCAGCCAATGAAATTAGTCAGCAATAGGCCACTATCTGAGCTGTTGCATTTGCATACAGCGATCTGATTGGCTGACGCTTCCGTCGGCGCTTGAAAAGTTGAGCAAGTCCCAACTTCTGCAGCGAGCAACGCCTCTGAAGTGGCGCAGACGGATCCACAATGCAGTTCGGCAACGCCTGACTTCATCCATTCAAAGTGAATGGGAAGCGTTGAAGCTGTCGCCCCGTGTGAATGGGGCGTAAGGGATTGATATCCCTGCCCTAAAGAACTAATAGCTCCACCCTAAAGAACTGATAGATAGGTCCTAAATGACTAAGGGGCTGATAGCTCCACCCTAAAAGACTGATAGACCTGACTTAAAGGACTGATAGCTCCACCCTAAAGTACTTAAAGCACCACCCTATAGTACTGATAGCTCCACCCTATAGTACTGATAGCTCCACCCTAAAGTACTGATAGCTCCACCCTAAAGTACTGATAATCACGCCCTAAAGTACTGATAGCTCCACCCTAAAGTTCTGATAGCTCCACCCTAAAGTACTTATAGCGCCACCCTATAGTACTGATAGTTCCACCCTAAAGTAATAATAGCTCCGCCCTAAAGCACTGATAGTTCTGCCCTAAGGTACTGATAGCTCCGCCCTAAAGCACTGATAGTTCCGCCCTAAAGTACTGACAGCTCCACCCTAAAGCACTGAAAGCCTCACCCTAAAGTACTGATAGCCCCACCCTAAGGGATTGTTAGCCTCTCCCTAAATTTCTAATAGCCCCTCCCTAAAGAACTGATAGCCCTGCCCTAAATCACTGATAGCCCCGCCCTAAAGCACTAATAGCCTTGCCTTAAATGACTGATAGCTCCACCCTAAAGTATTGATAGCCCTGCCCAAAATTACTGATAGCCCCGCCCTAAAGGACTGTTAGACCCTCCCTAAATTACTGATAGCCCTGCCCTAAAGCACTGAAAGTCACACCCTAAATTACAGATAACCCCACCCTTAAGAACAGATAGCTCCACCCTAAAGCACTGATATCTCCACCTTAAAGATATTTTAATACTGAAAACAATCAATATTTTTTGCTCATTGTTATTCGATTGCAGTTCAGTTCTTCAGTGACTGTTGTTAGTTTCAGTTTGTTTACAATTATTAGGAACTTTTCATTTTATTTCAGTTGAAAAAAGTGATGTTTGACCAGTCATTTTATTCTTCGTTTTAGTCTTGGTTCACTAAAAGGCCTCAAGGAGAGTCTGAGTGCCTGCAAAGCTGATTAAAACAATGACTTTGAAGACAGCAGCTTCACCTGATGGTGAAACATGACATCTGGACGTCACCTGCTTCTGTTCAAGAATAAAGTGTGCAGGATGACACCTATAGAGAAAATGTCTCTAGTGAAGGACAAATGGGACCGGACAGGACTGTGTAATGACATATTGGCCAGGCCGATGATGGCACTGAAATGCTGTTTTCAGCCTAATGGGAGCCGCGAGCCCACCTCCAGCACATTTGTTGTCATTTGTTGTCATTATTGTGTGTTGTTGCTCTTGCTGCCGCTGCCTCCAGTCTGAAAATATGTATTTCTTTTGGCCTTTTAAGCTTTTGGCTGCAACAATATTGGAATGAGTTTAGTAATTGAGATTAGCTTTATATTGACTTTACAGTTTGGATTCTGTGTGTGGGTTGGTGTGTGTATAAATAATAAAATTCATAAATTTTTTCCCCTATTAGAGGCTGGTTATATTCACACACTGTGGCCACAAAACTGTGTTTAAACCCCTTATAAAAGTAATTTTTGCATAATAGGTCCCCTTTAAATACACTGTTAGACATTCATTCATTTTCCTTTTGGCTTAGTCTCTTTATTAATCAGGGGTCGCCACAGTTGAATGAACCACCAACTTATCCAGCATATGTTTTACGCAGGAGATGCCCTTCCAGCTGCAACCCACCACTGGGAAACATCCATACACACTCATTCACACACTGTCACGCTGATAGACAGAGATGGTCATCTTTTCACAGTATTTAGTCAACGTAAAGTCAATAATCACACAGGGAGTATATCAGGCTGAATATGTGTGCACTCAGGGGCGTAGCAACCGGGGGGGGACGGGGGGATATGTCCCCCTCACTTTTAGAGAAAGACCATTTAGAAACAGATGATTAAGAATGTAAACTTTTGGATTTCATACAGCTGTCCCCCCCACATTTAAAATGTTCACTCCGCCCTTGTGTGCACTTGTGATCTTCGCTCACAGCACCGAAGGTGTCTGCATTGGATGTTATCCAGCTCGCTAGCAGTTAGCTCACTGTGACACTGCAGGTGAGCGTGTAGAAACACACAGTTCATCAAATAGATCGTAGAACTTCAGGGAAACACAAGACAAGTGTAAGCACTCCTTATTCACTGTGAGAGGGATCGTGAAGCATTGTAAACAATCATCCGTTGGATAGGATAAGGCACACAGCTCATGTGAGTGAATCCAGATCTTCTAGTGAAACTCAGATAAGTAATATCAGTGTGAAGAACTCGAAGACTCATAAGGAACATCCATGGAAGAAGAGGAGAAGATGATGGAGCGTGGAAGGATAAGGTAAGTTTATGTAGTGTCCTTGATAATGGGGAACAGGAGCAGACCATTAGAAGGCGGGCGGGAGTTCACGGGATTGGATGGAGGTGGTTTGGGATGGTGATCGCTGATTGGGTGAGCAGGAACGAGCCGGGGATGTGACACACACATACACTATGGACAATTTAGCCTACCCAATTCACCTGTACCACATGTTTTTGGACTTGTGGGGGAAAACCGGAGCACCCGGAGGAAACCCACGCCAACACCGGGGAGAACATGCAAACTCCACACAGAAAAGCCAACTGACCCAGATGAGGCTCGAACCAGCGACCCTCCTGCTGTGAGGCGAACGTGCTACCCACTGCGCCGCCTTGCAGCCTACTGTTTGACATTTTATTGTATTTTTGTGGTAACTTAAGGCCCGTGCACACCAAGACTTTTTTTGCTCGACTTTTAACGCCTCGTGACTAAATAAAGGGCGTCAAATGAACGTACACACCAATGCGCAAAACAGCAGGCGCAAGATGCCCAGAGGCGATATGAACGTAAAGCTGCTTATTGCACTGGTGAACAATAATCATTTCTTCATCGCTAGAGCTGGAGCTGCTACTTGAACCATCCATAACAACAAGCGTGTCAACTTTGTCTTCTTCTTCTGTGTTACAAGCGGGTGTCAGAAGCTTAAAGTTGTGTAGCGCCATCTAACGTCAAGGAGTGATTTTGCATACTCTTCTGCTCGACGCCTGTGGAAATCGCTTGAGTTTGAATCCAGAAAAACGTCTTGAAAAACGCTGACGATAAACGCAAAACGAAAAAGTGTCCCGGTGTGTACGAGCCTTTACTAGCAGCACTGTCAACTGCCCCTTTACAGTAACTTAACTGTACATGTGTTTTACAGTAGCAGGGCACTACCACAGTTTCATTCCACGGTAAAATAGCCCTACCGCACCTTTTTTAAAGGGTCACGAAACACCAAACCACATGTGTTGAGCTGTTGACAGTCATATATGTGTCCCATGCTGCTATAAACACTATTAGGACACATATATTGCACTTAAAAAGTGAAAATTGGTTGTTTTTGCGTTATTTTGAGCAAATTCGTTCTTCCGGTTTGAAACAAATTTTTGAAGCTGCGTCACGGCGATGAGATACATAGGTGTAAATCCAGCCTGGAGAGTGGCTGTCTGTCCTTTCCAGAACATTGTGACGTATCTGAGTGTGCGGCATTACTTCATGACAAAGACGTGCTTCAAACCAATCAGCGCGCTCTATTGTGTATGACGTGAAACTTCATTAATATGCATGATAGCTCCGGAGACTGTTTACCTGTTTACAGCGTTCAGACGGCAGAGAGACGCCACGTTGTGTTGCCAAAACAAGTGAAAGAACAAGAATTTGGAGACAAGAGTCGTCGGTGTTGCGTTTATTAATGTGCTGCAACGAAGGTTTTGTTTTCATTTTCCCTCTATAAGAGAGCTGCTGGACTCACGTGTGGATTACAGTGCACGCGACAGCAATGCGTTTGTAAGGAACATTTTTACCCGAGAGCTTTTCGCATCTGGAAATGGTGAAATCAATATTTACTACTGAATTCATTCATTCATTTTCCTTCAGCAAATTACACCTAAGATACATGACTTTAATGCTTTTTTGTTTTTTATCATTGCAAGTTTAAATGTTAGAATGTTCTTAATGAATAGGGCATAGGGGGGATAAGTGGAAATAGAACACAGCCAGGAACTATATTTCTAACTAAAGCTCTAGAGGTCTAGTTGCAAGTGCACAAGTTTGTGACGGAATGTTCGTTAAAATGATGGATTTGGGAAACGCCAAATCAACGAACTATGTTTGTAACAACGGAACTTGCGACCTTAGTTGGGTAATGATGGTTTTCAGAAACGCACCCCTGGGCTTTTTTGCAGTAAGTAACTGTAAAATAGCGGTATAGTCTAACAATGTACTTGTTAGCGTTATAATATTGAATATTTTTAATCCATATGCAGCTTAAATCGGTGTGTAACAGAATGTTTTAAAGAATGCATGAATGTAAATGTAAGTGTTTCACTGCTGATGTTCTTGTCACAGATGAACTAGCTAGTAAATGTTTTCAGTCGGTGTGTGTGTGTGTGTGTGCGTGTGTGTTGCATTGTTGTAATTTCCTGCAGAGTGATTAATCACATGGCTTGCACAGCTCAGGTTATTGGCTGGAAAAGTCATGAGGAAAGATGATATTGTGATGAATGGGAACGTTGATACATGTTTTTTCTCCCAGGTAATGGTCTCCTCGTTCGGCTCTTCTCCTCCTCATCATCCATTCTTATTTCTCAGCCATCATTTCTTCTCTTTCTCCACCCATTTTTTCAGTCCTGTGATTCTTCTTCTTCTCCTTCGTCTCTCGGGGACTCATTTTCTTTGCTCTCGGTTTGTAGACGTGACCTGTGTTGATGCATAGGGAAATCATGACAATGCTGTGGAAATTGTGCTCAGTTGTGCTGCTGTTTAAGTTTTGGCTTTAGCCTTAGTTGGTGTCAATGGTTTTGAAAAGATTCTTGGCTTACACTTGGCAATAATTTTCATTAATGTATTTACTAACATGAACTATAATGAACAAATACAGTTAAAGTCTAAATTATTAGCCCTCCTGTATATTTATTCCCCAGTTTCTGTTTAACAGAGAGAAGTTTCAACACGTTTCTAAACATAATAGTTTAATAACTCATCTCTAATAACTGATTTATTTTTTCTTTGCCATGATGATGTAACCAGGAATAGATGCTGACAACAGGATGCGGATCCAAATGCAGGTTTATTTAAAAGGAATGGTCAGGCAAGCAATGATCAGTACAGGAGCAAACAGATGTATGAGGATAATCCAGAATCGTTGTCAATATAGCAGGCAGACGGTCACAAGGATGGCAGCAGACAGGGAGAAACAGGTAAACAAGGCGAGGGTCTAAACACGGCAAAAACAAGACAAGGAAACGCTTTGAATTGAAACTGGTAACAGACGACAAGACTCGGCAACTGGGGTGAGTGTGTGTGCTGTTTATGTACTGAGTGTAATCTGTGCTTGAGCGGCTTCAGCTGTTGGATGTAATCAGTGAAGATATGGAACCGGTTGTGTGTGATGTGAGAGTAGTGCATGTATGGAGATGTAGTCCATAAGATGGCGGATTTGTAGTCCAATAGTGAATGTGCATGTAAACCAGCGATCTATGGGGAGAAGATCGCTGGTGATTGTGACAGATGACAGTAAATAATATTAGACTAGATATTACTCAAGATACTAGTATTCAGCTTAAAGTGACATTTAAAGGCTTAACTAGGTTAATTAGGGTAACATTAGGGTGGTTTGTTCTGTAGACAATCCCAAAGTAATTTTGCTTAAGGGGGCAAATATGGGCTTAAAATGGGTTTAAATTAATTATTTTGGTTTTATTCTAGCCAAAATAAAAAAAAATAGCCCTTTCTCCAGAAGAAAATAACCAAAAATGTCAATACAACCCTCTGTGAATGTAATGTAATTGTTCAAAGATGCACTTCTAATTTGATGTTTTGTTGAAAAGTCACACTATTGATCTCCTTTTTTCCCACCTTTGCTGAAACTTTTGCATTTCTTTTAACAAAATAACAATAAATATGACTTTAGCATGCATTCATGCTCAACTTTTAAGTAGGAAATGTTTAATTCTAAACTTTTAGAAAGTATTATCCATCACTTTTGGATAAAATTGTCTGCTAAATTATTAAATGTAATGTCTTATTTTTCAAAATCCATATTTAGAGATTTATAATATTTTGAAATGTATAAATTAAAATTCATGTACTTTAAAGGGGACCTACAAGATGTAAATTAGGACTGTCTCTAGAGCAGGGGTGCTCAACCCTATTCCTGGCGATCGACCTTCCTGCAGTTTCCAGTTGTAGCCCTTATCAAACACACCTGCCTGTAATTATCAAGTGCTCCTCAGGTTCTAAATAATTGGTTCAGGTGTGTTTGATCAGGGCTGGAGCTGAAATCAGCTGGAAGGTCGATCTCCAGGAACAGGGTTGAGCACCCCTGCTCTAGAGTATGTGTGAAGTTTTAGCTCAAAATACCACACAAATAAAGTTTACACCCCAATGTTTATCCTAAATGTGCTGTTTTGGTGAATGTGGTGTTTTGGTCGCTTTAAATTCAAATGAGATTGTGCTCTTTACAGAAGAGGGTGGAGCTACAAATGCCTGTGTGTCAGCATAGTGGCAGATTTAAAACTCTAATGGTGGACGGCTGTTTATGCTAATGAGGGAGAGATGGTCACTAGTAGGCGGGGCTTTTTGACACGTACAAAGTGAGAATGTCAATCAAAGTGTTTCTGCAGACTGTTTTTATCAAGTCTGATTATAAATAATAACATTAATAACCCTTTACCATTAGAAGCTGGTTTTGTTGTGGACTAGATTACCTAACAACTTGATCCAAAACAAACCCTCTTTTGACATATCAAAAGATTTTACACTGTGAAATATTAGCACTGATTTCTGCAGCTGACCTTATTGCATCAGCATTTGTATGAGTTTTCCTTTCGGACCAAAAATTTATCAAGGGAACGATTTTAAATGAAACACGCAATTGAGTTTTATGACTGATATTGGACTCATTATTTAATGCAGAGCTGCTCATAATAAACTCAGGCTGCGTCCGAAACCGCATACTTCCATACTGTACAGTACGCTAAAATCAGTATGCGAGCCGAGTAGTATGTCCGAATTCATAGAATTCAAAAATCAGTATGCGAGAAGTACCTGGATGACTTACTACTTCCGGCGAGATTCTAAAGTGTGCATCCCATGCATGCTGCGCTATCCCATGATGCCCCGCGAGAGAATTCATGAATGGGAGTGAAGCGACGCAACTGACTCAGGTAGGTCACATGACCATGACAAAATGGCGGATGTAGTACGTCCGAATTCCATTCATACTTCTTAAATTCATACTGTATAGAACGTACTTTTCTAATGGCTGAATAATACTTTTAAATTCAAATGCAGTACCTACTGAGTAGTAGGCGGTTTCAGACGCAACCTATGTATATTCTTATGCATATGCAATAATGTCAGTCTCAACAATCCAACACCAAAAGAGAGTTTTGCTTTGGTGGAAGCTTTTGAAGCAAGTATGTATTTCCAATGAGCCGGTGTTGTATTAAGCTCCATAAACAGACCATTCCTGGCTCTTTTGTTATGACGTCTGAACAGCAGAATGGATCCAGAATGGCCGATTTGAAGCAGAATTTGGGCTTCGGGATGAGCCGCAGGAGAGATACAGCTGTCTGACTGCATTCACCCAGAACAAATGGTGAAAGTGACCCACGCTGAGAGCCAATATGAAGGTGTGAGAGTCTGTGGCTTCATACGGAGCTCGAGGAGAAGGACTTGTCACTAATATACACAGACAATTTCACTGTGACTGACACGGTTACTGACAAAGCAAACACAGTGGAGCTATCGCCGGTGAAAAGAGGTGCAATAATTGCACTTAATGCACACTTCAAATCTTACAAGTGTGTTTCTGACAAAACTACTTGCAGTTAATATGTTACTGAGATATAATCCAGATAAAAGCAGTTTAGAGTATACTTTCATGACCGTGTTTTAACAGATTTAACAATTATATCATATTATGATTCAATAACTATTATGCATGCTTTAACTAACATGCATGTACAGCAGGGGTTCTCAACCTTTTTCACTTTGTTGGCCCACTTCTTTCTCCGAATAATTTTTGAAAGCCCACCTGTCTAACATTTTTATTTATTAATTTATGATATTTTATTTATTATACATTTGCTGGGCCTTCTATTATTTTCTATTATCAGAATTTTATTAAAAAAAAATATAATTTTAACGTTTATCAGATTTGCACAAATGTAGACAGCGCCCTCTAGTGGAATTTTCATCTGAAATGTACAACAAAACGTACCCAGAGTAAAGTATATCAGACTTGCACAAATGTAGACAGCGCCCTCTAGTGGATTTATCATCTAAAACATATAAAAAAAGCGAACCCAGAGTAACGTATTTCAGATTCACACAGATGTAGACAGCGCCCTCTAGTGGATTTTTCATCTGAAATGTACAACAAAACGTACTCAGAGTAGCGTATATCAGATTTGCACAAATGTAGACAGCGCCCTCTAGTGGATTTTTCATCTGTAATGTACAACAAAACGTACTCAGAGTAGCGTATATCAGATTTGCACAAATGTAGACAGCGCCCTCTAGAGGAATTTTCTTCTGAAATGTACAAAAAAACTAACCCAGAGTAACGTATTTCAGATTCACACAGATGTAGACAGCGCCCTCTAGTGGAATTTTCATCTGAAATGTACAACAAAACGTACCCAGAGTAACGTATTTCAGATTTGCACAAATGTAGACAGCGCCCTCTTGAGGATTTTTCATCTGAAATGTACAACAAAACGTACCCAGAGTAACGTATTTCAGATTCACACAGATGTAGACAGCACCCTCTAGTAGATTTTTCATCTGAAATGTACAAAAAATGTACCCAGAGTAACATATTTCAGATTCAGACAGATGTAGACAGCGCCCTCTAGTGGATTTTTCATCTGTAATGTACAACAAAGCATACCCAGAGTAACATATTTCAGATTCACACAGATGTAGACAGCGCCCTCTAGTGGAATTTTCATCTGTAATGTACAACAAAACATACCCAGAGTAACATATTTCAGATTCACACAGATGTAGACAGCGCCCTCTAGTGGATTTTTCATCTGTAATGTACAACAAAACATACCCAGAGTAACGTATTTCAGATTCACACAGATGTAGACAGCGCCCTCTAGTGGATTTTTCATCTGTAATGTACAACAAAACGTACCCAGAGTAACATATTTCAGATTCACACAGATGTAGACAGCGCCCTCTAGTGGAATTTTCATCTGTAATGTACAACAAAACATACCCAGAGTAACATATTTCAGATTCAGACAGATGTAGACAGCGCCCTCTAGTGGAATTTTCATCTGTAATGTACAACAAAGCATACCCAGAGTAATGTATTTCAGATTTGCACAAATGTAGACAGCGCCCTCTAGAGGAATTGTGATCTGAAATGTGCAATGAATCAAACCCAGAGCAATGTATTTTACAGGACCTGTTTCTTTCATGAACACTCTTTAAAAGAAATGGATGGAAAGACCTCTCTTTTTTACCTCCTTAGAGATCCACTGATCATTCAGCTCCAACGGTGAAATAATGTGAAGGAATGTGTTTGTCTGTGATAGAAATGAACAGCCATCCTGCAATAACAACGATTTTCCATGGTGTGGTCCAACTTTGGCTATTCCAACACAGCTGCAGTTTAGAAAGCTTTGCAGTTTAATCTGAAAAGTCCTGATTATACGACAAGCAGCGCTGCATGGGTGTTGGAGTCTTATAAATTCCTAATTACACTACCAGCGAGGCCAAGAATTTACAGTTGCATCAGGGATTAATGTAAGTCGTCAGCAGGGGTTTAATGAGGGATGTTTGCTGCTACATATCACGGTTTTGGCAGACCCGCTTCGCATCACTCTTCAAGCCAGGCCAGTGGAGAAAAGGCTCCTAAAATGATCTACAGTCACATTTGTAGTCAGATGACATGCCATGGGAGGCAAATGACCCAGTTTTTCCTGTAGTGTTCGCTACCACCAACAGTTCTTGGAGACTACCTGTTGATTTTTTTAAAGGGAAAATGCAGGTGCTCTTTTAGAAGCTGTTAAACCCTGGCTGCAGGTGCATTTTTGCAAGCCAAAATACAAAAAAAAAAAGGATTTTGGCAACTACCAAACGCATCGCTCAGAAGTCAGAGCTTTTTTGAACAGGTTTCTGGTTAGATGCCTGAAATAAGGTCTGCTGTTAAAGGGACAGTTCATGTAAAAAGAAAGATTCTGTCACCATTCGCTCAGCTTCGAGTGGTTCTAAACCTAATTCAAAAGTAGATATTTTGAAGAATGTTACAGTTTTTCTCCATTGGTTTGGCGCAGTTCTTGAAACTGGAATTACATTCTCAATACTCTAAGATTGTTTAGCAAAACAGTCTTACAGTTCAGCACAACACTGTAGCTCACTCGCAAAAGCTCATATCTTTCCCAAAACTGTTCGTTCATGTGTCAAAACTAAATTTCCTTCTCATTTAAACAGTCAGTGCCCCCAAAATGCTTTGTCCCACTGCAAGTCTAAATGTTCAGATGTTTTGTCACTATGACAGAGGACCATTGAAATATCCCTCATGTCCACCTTTCAGTCTTAGCCCAGTTTTTGAAAATGGTTACTGAACTGTTTTTATTTTTGTCTTTTGACAGAATGTAATTGTGTAAAAAACTAAATAAAATAAATTGATAAGATTTTAAAAATGATAAGAAATAAGGATTTTCAGCCTGATCTCATGAGGAAACGTAACTATTTTACGTTTTTACAGTTCAGTGGCTAATTTGTACGTGTTTAGTCGTACGAAAATGTACGATTTTTAAAAGGAGGCGTGGCACCCAACCACACCCCTAAACCCAATCATCATTGGGAGATAAGCAAATCATACTACATTGTATGAATAAGATTGTACAAATTCATTCGAATGAGCCACTAAATCAAAAAGTTACGAATTGTCATGAGATAGTGTTGAGATTTTAGGTTAAAAGTAGCCTCCAAGGTTTGACATCATGCTGTACACTGCACTCATACTGCCAATGAAATTTTAACTATTATCAATCACACACACAAAGTATTTACAGTTTTCTCCATTGGTTTAGTGCAGTTCTTGAAACTGGAATTACATTCTCAATACACTAAAAGAAAATTTGCAAAACAGTCTTACAGTTCAGCACAACACTGTAGCTCACTCGCAAAAGCTCACATCTTTCCCAAAACTGTTCGTTCATGTGTCAAAACTAAATTTCCTTCTCATTTAAACAGTCAGTGCCCCCCAAAATCCTTTGTCCCTTTGTCATTGCGTGAGCACTGCAAGTCAAAATGTTTAGATGTTTTGTCACTATGACAGAGGACCATTGAAATATCCCTCATGTCCACCTTTCAGTCTTAGCCCAGATTTTGAAAATGGTTACTGAACTGTTTTTGTCTTTTGACAGAATGCAACTGTGTAAAAAACTAAATAAAATAAATTGATGAGATTTAAAAAATTTATAAGAAATAAGGATTTTCAGTCTGATCTCATGAGGAAACATAACTATTTTACTTTTTGTCAGTTCAGTGGCTAATTCGTACGTGTTCAGTTGTATGAAAATGTACGATTTTTAAAAAGAGGCGTGGCACCCAACCCCACCTCTAAACCCAACCATCATTGGGGGATAAGCAAATCATACTAAATTGTATAAATGAGATCATACAAATTTATCAGATTTAGCTTCTAAATCAAAAAGTTACGAATTGCCATGATATAGTGTTGGGATTTTAGGTTAAGAGTAGCCTCCAAGGTTTGACATCACACATTTATCATGCTGCCAATGACATTGTAACTATCAATCACACACATAAAGTAATTAACATATATCAGAATAAAAATGTACAGTAATATACTGTAATATAAACACACAAACAAAAAAACAATGAAAATGATATGCAGCCTACAGTGCTGGATTGGTCATTAGATTAGATTAGATTAGATTCAACTTTATTGTCATTACACATGTACAAGTACAAGGAAACGAAATGCAGTTTAGGTCTAACCAGGAGTGCAATAGCAGCAAGTGCAGGATACAGGTATAAGTTATAAAGTGCAGTTATAGAAAAACTATGGTGATATTTACAGATGGATGTACTATGAACATTATATACAGGTTGTGTTGGCTATGAACAGAGATTTACAATAGATGGATATATGTACAGGTTGCTATTAATAATCAGAAGTGTGCAGATATATAAACATAATTACAAATGTATATGTACAGTGGGTGTGTACATAATTACAAATATACATGGGTATGTACAGTTAGAATAAATGAATCAGTGCAATGAATATGTGCAATTTTTAAATGTGCAAATGTTAAATAGTTCAGTGATTATGAGGAGTCTGAGTTATGAGGATAGTGGGGGTGTATCAGGGGGGCAAAGAGTCAGTGGGGGGCAGAGTTCAAAAGGGAGACAGCTCTGGGGAAAAAGCTGTTCCTTAGTCTGCTGGTTTTTGTCCGGGGGAGCCTGAAGCGCCTGCCAGAAGGCAGGAGAGAAAACAGTCTGTGAGCAGGGTGAGAGGAATCCTTAAGAATACTGCGTGCTCGGCGCAGACAGTGTTTCCTCTGGATGTCCTCTATGGTTGGCAGTGTGGTCCCTGTGATGCGTTGGGCAGTTTTCACCACCCGCTGCAGTGCCTTACGCTCCGCAACAGAGCAGCTTCCATACCAGACTGTGACACAGTTCGTCAGGATGCTTTCTATTGTGCAGCGGTAGAAGTTCACCAAGATGGCTGATGACAGCTGGTTCTTCTTAAGTTGCCTTAAGAAAAATAGGCGCTGGTGAGCCTTCTTGACCAGGCTGGAGGTGTTGGTGGTCCAGGAAAAGTCCTTTGAGATGTGGGTCCCCAGGAACTTGAAGGATGAGACAGGCTCGACGGCCATCCCATTGATGTGGATGGGATCATGTGAGCCTGTTCGTCCCTTCCTGAAGTCCACAATGAGCTCCTTGGTCTTGTCGGTGTTAAGGAGCAGATTATTGTCGGTGCACCAGGTGGCCAGATGCTGTATCTCCTCCCTGTAGGCAGTCTCATCATTGTTGCTGATTAGACCAATCACTGTGGTGTCATCTGCAAATTTGATGATGGTGTTAGAACTGTTCACAGGCCTACAGTCGATGGTAAAAAGGGAGTAGAGGAAGGGGCTCAGCACACAGCCCTGTGGTACACCAGTGTTGAGTGTGATGGTGGTGGAGCAGATGTGGTCTGATCTCACATTCTGAGGTCTGTTAGTCAGAAAGTCCATAACCCAGTTGCAGAGAGACGTGTCGATATCCAGGTCTCTAAGTTTGATCATTAACTTAGAGGGTATGACAGTGTTAAATGCTGAGCTGAAGTCAACAAACAGCATTCGTGCATAAGTGTTTTTATTGTCCAGGTGTGTGAGTACAGAGTGCAGTGCTATGGAGACTGCATCTTCTGTGCTCCTGTTGCCACGGTAGGCAAACTGATGTGGGTCCAGTGTGGATGGCAGAGAGTCTTTCAGATGTGCCAGGACCAGCCGCTCGAAGCACTTCATGATGATGGGTGTGAGTGCTACAGGGCGGTAGTCATTCAGGCATGTTGGGCTGGAGTGTTTCGGCACTGGCACAATAGAGGTGGTTTTAAAGCATGTAGGCACAGCTGCTAGGTTAAGGGACAGGTTGAAAATGTCTGTGAATATCCCAGCGAGCTGTTCTGCACATGCTTTGAGGACGCACCCAGGAATACCGTCTGGTCCAGCAGCCTTACGCACATTGATCCGACTCAGTGCGGTGTGGACTTCTGCCGAGGTGAGTGTGATGGGTGAGTGGTCGGTTGAGGAAGTGATCCTGGTGTAGGGTTCTTTATTGTCTCTTTCAAAGCGGGCATAAAAGTCATTAAGCTCGTTCAGGAAGGAGACATCTGAGATGTGTGAAATTCCTCCTTTGTTAGTCAAGTTCTAGTGACACCTGACTGCCAGTTACTGTAATAAATGCATCAAATGTTCCACAGATTCACATATGATATTCATGGTAATATGTTCTTGACTACTTTTGACAATTGAACAGACTGTTGTGCATGTGATGACTTATACAATGAAATGACGCTGACACATTTTTGAGAGAACAACCATTAGACTGAGAATTAACACTTGGAAATTGTGCTAAATGTAGGCTAGATGTACTCAGACATTTGCAATTTGATGAAATGAATGAGAAAAATCAATTCTGTTGTGAACAATTGCCAAGTGGTTTGGAGGTTTGTCCATGTTGTTTTGAGAATGTGATTCCAGTTTCAAGAAATGAGCCAAACCAATGGAGAAAAACTGTAAAAACCTGTAACCACTGACTTCCACTGTAAGAAAAACCAATACTATGGAGGTCAATGGTTAAACTTTCCAACATTTTTCAAAATATCATCTTTTGTGTAAAACAGAAGAGATAAATTCAAACAGGTTAACAACAAAATATGTATTTTGAGTAAACTATCCCTTTAAAAGATAAAGGTTTCAGATAATAGTGATAGAATTCATTTCACATTTCAGAATTCTGATGAAACACTTGACCACATGACCATCTATAATCACTTTAAATGTGTAGCTTAGTTTCCCTTGTTCCCACTTCTCAGGTGTTGTCATAGCTATTCATTATGTTCACCTGCCTCTTGTTTTTGTTTACTTATTGTAGTGTATTTAAAGGGCAATTGCAAAAAATGGTCATTTACAGAGATTCAACAAGGTACTGGAAATATTCCCCAGAGGTTTTGCTCCATATTGACATGATAGCATCACGCAGTTGCTGCAGATTTGTCGGCTGCACATCCATGATGCCCGTTCCACCACATCCCAAAGGTGCTCTATTGGATTGAGAACTGGTGACTTTGGAGGCCATTTGAGTACAGTGAACTCATTGTCATGTTCAAGAAACCAGTCTGAGATGATTCACGCTTTCTGACATGGTGTGTTGTCCTGCTGGAAGTAGCCATCAGAAGATGGAGACACTGTGGTCATAAAGGGATGGACATGGTCAGCAACAATACTCAGGTAGGCTGTGGCGTTGACACGATGCTCAATTGGTACTAATGAGCCCAAAGTGTGCCAAGAAAATATCCCCCACACCATTACACCACCAGCAGCCTGAACGTCAATACAAGGCAGGATGGATCCATGCTTTCATGTTGTTTATGCCAAATTCTGACCCGACCATCCGAATGTGGCAGCAGAAATGGAGACTCATCAGACTAGGCAACGTTTCTCCAATCTATTGTCCAGTTTTGGTGAGGCTGTGAGAATTGTAGCCTCAGTTTTGTGTACCCACAGAACCGCCCCTCACTGGATATTTCCTCTTTGTCTAGGAACATCCTACACTCTCAGAAATAATGGTACAGGAGCTGTCACTGGGGCAGTACCTTTTCAAAAGGTACATATTTGTACCTGAAGGGTCCATAATGGTACCTCAAAGGTACTTTTTAGGAACATTTGGGCACTGATATGCACCTTTGAGGTACCACTGTGGACTCTTTGGGTACAAATATGTATCTTTTGAAAAGGTACTGCCCCAGTGACAGCTCCTGTACCTTTATTTCTGAGAGTGTAGAGAAAAAACCTAGAGACGGTTGTGCTTGAAAATCCCAGTAGATCTGCAGTTTCTGAAATACTCAGACCAGCCCGTCTGGCACTAACAACCATGCCATGTTAAAAGTCACCTAAATCACCTTTCCTTCCCATTCTGATGCTGGCTTTGAACTGCAGCAGATCGCCTTCACCATGTCTACATGCCTAAATGCATTGAGTTGCTGCTGTGCTGCTGCCATGTGATAGGCTGATTAGAAATTTGCGTTAACAAGCAGTTGGACATCTGTACCTAATAAAGTGGATGGTGAGTGTGTGTGTGTGCATATATATATATATATATATATATATATATATATATGCTCATTTATGTCCATGTCAAATTGGTTTTATAGTGTGTTATCTCATCATCTAATTTGTCATTTTAATAAAGTAAACAACCTGCATTGCCTCAAAACACTTAATGTAGAGCATGGTCTGTAAACTATCTATGTAAATGTGCAGTATGTGGCTCTTCTGGTAGTAAACTTGTGCGGTAGACCCTCTCCTACAGCATTAATCCTGTGATATGAATTGCCTGGGTAAAAATGTGTTTTTATCTCACTTTTGCTCGCACCATCTGTTAGGTTTATGGTATAGTTTAGCGTAGGTGCATTGTTATTTTCCACTGTAGCAGAGCAATAAACCTATAGCTGCACTTGCTAGAACCAATTCATTATGCTTTGCAAAAATGAACCAATATGGGTGCTTTTTTTCAGTGAAATCGGGTTGTTTATTAATCTAACTTCTGCAAGGGAAAAAACAATGCATTGCTTGTTTGTGGACATGTCACCTGAAAACACAGCGAAATACATAATGCATATTTTAGGTTTTATAGAAATGTAAAGCTTGAGTCACGTACAGTAATTCCACAGAGCCTTGGATGGTGTGTGTGTGCGTGTCTGAAGAGGTGTTTTTATAGGCCCTAAAGGAACTGTTATGCATTTAACTTTGAGTTCCCTCAGCCGCATTGTCACTTAATTTGATTTGATCAAAATGTCACAACTGGTATAGAGAGGAGACGCTAATCCTGTAAAAGAGTGAGTGCAAAGGACAAATCTGTCTCTCAAGACCTTCTCCAGGTGTCCCAGCACCACTGAAGGAAAATAAATCTGACAAAACATACTTTTGGGGACATCCTAATTTGTAATAACTAAATACAGTTTTGGGGCTGCACGGTGGCGCAGTGGGAGGAAGAATTCAATAAAAAGACTTGTCTACTACTACAACTGAATAACCAGAGATGTATAGTAACGAAGTAGAACTACTTCACTACTGTACTTAAGTACTAAAAGGCTGTATCTGTACTCTACTGGAGTATTGTTTTTTTCTCCTACTTCTACTTTTACTTCAGTACATATTTTCGATGAGCTTAATACTTTTACTCCAGTAGATTTTTTATGTGTTGCATAGTTACTTGTTACAATTATAAAAATGTTGTGAATCAATCATTTCAATAGTTCACACTTAGCTGATGACTGAATATAAAGCAGTTTTGGCATGCTGTCCCGGGAGAGAGCCCTGAGCTCAGGAGATCCCTGAGCCCCGGGCTCCCTCCCGTTGCGGGGCGTGAGGGGAGCTCCGAGCTCAGGTAGATCTCGAGAACTCCCCCCTCGAGGTAAATGATGATCAGCTAGTGCTTCTCTTTGGAGAGATAGATACTAAGTAGGAAGCAAGTCTATGAGTTGATTAAACCATGACTTAAGTTGCATGTTTTGCATGGGAGGAAACCGGAGAACCCGGGGGAAACCCACGTGAGCACGGGGAGCACATGCAAACTCCACACAGAAATGCCAGCTGGTTTGATAGAGCTTAGAACCATTGACATTCTTGCTGTGAGGTAACAGTGCTAAGCACTGGGCCACCGTGTCACCCGTCTAGGAAGGAGGAGGAATAGGGGTGGAAGGAGGGGAGGTTCTTCAAATCGAAGATGACTGTAGTGAGAAAACCCTGGCTCTTTATAGTGCGCCAGGGATCATCTGATTGGATGAACATGAGTGGTTCATGAGTAACCAGCCGTGTTCAATCATAATCACGTGCTCCTCTCGAAATTTAGTTTATGACTAAACCCCATTTATTGATCAGACGATCAAAGATGACAGTGCTGCCTGCCTGCATTGAGAGCACTTCAGTTTGTTTTAGAAATGGAGAACCCAGAAATTCCACCTTCAACTCCTTCACTTTCAACTGTTCGTGGCGATGAGGAAAAAGACCACCCGTGACCCTATTTAAAGCCAATGTTTGCATTTGTCGGAGTGAAAGACAGTTCATATAGAATGAAGTGCATACTCTACCGTCGGATTTGAAGAAAAATGTCAAGTTAAGGATCATATAATACACAAAACAGCAGTTTGAGCTATCCATAAGAGCTAGATAAGTTAACTACTGTTAGCTACCCGCGGTTCATATCATGCTGCAATGTTCACATAACGTTAACTGTCTATCATAAAGGCTGTCACGCTGAATGGTGTTTTTGACCCATCAAATATATATATATATATTTATTTATTTATTTATTTATTTATTTATTTATTTATTTATTTATTTATTTATTTATTTATAAATCGTAAACCATGGTTGTTTTTGTTCTGCTTAATCCTGTGCCCTAAAAAAGCTATTTAAAATAAACAAAACAATATGTCTTTTGACTGCTTTTTTAAAAATAACTACATAACGCAATACTTATACTTTTACTTTCAGTACTTGAGTAGTAAATTTTTAAATAAACTACTTGCAATACTTAAGTACAAAAATGTTGAATACTTTAGTACTTCCACTTAAGTATTGTGCTTAAAGAGCACTTCAACTTCTTCTCAAGTCACTTTTTTGATAGAGCACTTGTACTTTTACTTAAGTCTGGGTCTCTAGTACTTTATACATCTCTGTAAATAACTTATTGAGTAACTAAGTTACTTTTCAGACAAAGTAATAAGGAAAGTCATTTAAATACATTTGTAATGATGTAATTAGTAATTCAATTCAATTCATCTTTATTTGTATAGCGCTTATACAATGTAGATTCAAAGCAGCTTCACATGGAAGATTATAGTGAATTGAAACAGTGTCAGTTATGAAGGGCATCACGGTGGCGCAGTGCGTAGCACGATCACCTCACAGCAAGAAGGTCGCTGGTTTGAGCCTCGACTGGGTCAGTTGGCGTTTCTGTGTGGAGTTTGCATGTTCTCCCCATGTCGCGTGGGTTTCCTCCGGGTGCTCCGGTTTCCCCCACAAGTCCAAACACATGCAGTACAGGTGAATTGGGTAAGCTAAATTGTCCGTAGTGTATGTGTGTGAATGAGTGTGTATGGGTGTTTCCCAGTGATGGGTTGCAGCTGGAAGGGCATCCGCTGCGTAAAACATATGCTAGATAAGTTGGCGGTTCATTCCACTGTGGCGACCCCAGATTAGTAAAGGGGCTAAGCCGAAAAGAAAATGAATGAATGAATTAATAAATACAGTTTTCTGGTCGGTTGTTTTTAACAGGATGTACATTACAGTTTGTCTCAGTCACTTTGGTCCATTTCTCAGATAAGAATTGAAATTCTCAAAACGACCTGTGTTCAATGTTCACATCATTGTGTCGCTTGTGCACATCCAAAAAGCAGTTTCTCATTCCTTTGAACAAGTTGCAAATACTTTTCTTTCAAGAGTTCACACTTAGCTGATGATTAATTATAAAGCTTGTTTGCATGCTGTCCCGGGAGAGAGCCCTGAGCTCATGAGATCCTCGAGCCCGGGGCTCCCTCCCGTTGCAAGGCGAGATCGAGCTCAGGTAGATCTCGAGAACTCCCCCTTCGTAGTGTTTAAGAGCAGATAGTAGTTCTCTTTAACGAGATAGGTACTGCATAGGGAGCAAGTCTATAAAGTTGATCAATCAATAATTTAGGTTGCGTGTTTTTATCGGTGGGAGGAAACCGGAGGACCCGGGGAAAACCCACGTGAGCACGGGGAAAACATGCAAACTCCGCACAGAAAATGCCCGCTGGTTTGGTAAAGCCTAGAACCATTGACATTCTTGCTGTGAGGCAACAGCGCTAAGCGCTGGGCCACCGTGTCACCCATCTAGAAAAGTGAAGGAGTAGGGGTGGAAGGGGGGATTCTTCAAAGCGAAGATAGTGGTGATATGAAACCCGGAGTATTTATAGTAAGTTAGGGATCGTCTGATTGGTGCATGGTGATTTGGATAATGTGGGTCCAGCCGCT
>LR812525.1:87323492-87390992 GCA_903798195.1 Danio kyathit | reverse complement strand
TCTGCATTTGACACAATTTTCATGCAGAAAATCTCTTGTTTTCACAAGGAACACACTGTCATTCACAATTGTAGTCAGATGTCCTACTTTGCATACTAACTCATCACATAGGTAAACACCTGTCACATATAAACGCAATTTAGAAATCAGAGCTCATCTCTTATTCTCCATTTCTCAATCCTATTGAGGATTTTTTTGCTGCCTGGGGATGGAAAGTGACCGAAATCCACACTTTTTTGTTGTTGTTGTTGTTGTTTTTTTTACTGTAACTATTCTGTAAATACTTCTGTTGATGGCATATGTAGACCACGTTATGTGCAACTTTGTGTTGGTTGGGATTACAGTTTTTTCTGTATGCTTAAACTCTAACCGACAATTTATAAAACGATTAATTCTTACAGCAAAAGCACTCACTGAGTTTGCTAAATTAAAAGCACAAACACTGCTTTGCACTAAGTTTGCAATGTTGTAACACACACTTTTCAAAATTGTAGGTGCAATCCACTGCACAGCACTCTTTTGCAGAACTGTAAACACAACTTACTGCTTTACACTGAATTTCCAAATGTTCAACACACTCCTAACAAAACTATACACATGTCTGGCTATTATTTACACTATTTTGCCCTCTGTCTGGCACACGGTCACATGTGAAAACTGATTTAGATCATTAGTTCACTTTGCAATCAGATACTTTCCCCGGTGCCTTGGACTAGAGGACATTGCATGTGATGTAGATGAGATTTTGTGGCCGGACCAAGAGAGACAACACGATGTAGTCTGATTATTTTTTTTCTCAGTAAAATTACTATTTTGTGTTTTGATTTGGAAAAATTCTCGTGTTTGTTTTGATGTGTGTAAATAAACACCAGTACTTGAAGTTTGCATCCCTGTATGTTTACAGAACTATGAGAAAGGTATGACCTCAAACTGACATAGCCTAGCTTGTGCTCAGAGAAGGCAAAAGCCAGACGTTTTTCTTTATTTTCTTTATAATTTTTATATTTGCCTTTCAAAAACACAACAATTTAGGCCAAACTCAATTCAAACATAATCTTGCACACACTGACTGAGACATGTCATACAGTGAATCCAATATAAAGCCATAAAATTACACACACAAAAACAAAACAAACAAATAAACCCACAAAAAAATAAAAAATAAATAACTTACTGTAACAAAAAAGAACAACATACAGTGCAGACATCAAATAAAAACTCTGTAAGGGGTTAAATACTGTAAAACCATATTCTTGAAACAAATCATACAATGGTTTAGTCTTCTCACTCTCTTCTACATACAGTAGGTGGCAAACTCCTTTTTAAAGATCAGTTGAGGAGCTGTTTTTAAAGCAAAAGCCAGATGTAGTGTTTATTCATTCCATCAGTGTGTAGTTGGAGCATTGTGTGCTTATTATTGTGTTAAATGTTTGATACAAAAATACCATTTTTACGAGGGTTTGAAGAGTAAAACAAGGTTTATCAGCTTTTGCAAGAGAACTAAACTGTTTTGCAGATTTGGTGAAGGGTTTTCTTATTGGTGTGTAGAGTTTTGCAAAAATAGCCAATAGTTACAAAAAATGTGCTTAAGCATTCAGAAAAAACTGTAAGCACATCAGTGATCAACTGGCTCTTATAAATGTCTGTTCATGTGATGGTTTGTGTGTGTCATTTAAAAACAAAACAGCATTTTGAGAAGAAATCACTTTGTTTTGAATGTAAAGTTTGATTTTGCAGGAGAATTGAAGGGTTTTGCCCAATGTGTGTGTGTTTTGTGATTTGTGTGTAGAGTTCTGACAGTATGAGACACGCTTTCAGAAAATGTGTGTAAACAATTGGGAAAAACTGTAATGTAAAACTCTATGACCGCTTCTTCTCTATTCATCATAATGACTTACTGTAAGCGTTTTTTGTTTAGTGTTACACTACAGACAGTACACAGGCCTACAGAAGTGCATTGTAAAATATTTCAGAATATTATTTTTATACAAAACACACAAATACACGGTACCAAATATATTTTACTATAATTTTCCCACAAAAACAGGGTACACGGTGTTCATCCCAACCAACACAAAGTTGCACATAATGTGGTCTACATATACCATCAACAGAAGTATTTACAGAATAGTTACAGTAAAAAAATAAATTAAAAAAGTGTGGATTTCGGTCAGACACTTTCCATCCCCAGGCAGAAAAACATTCCTGAATAGGATTGAGAAATGGAGAATAAGAGATGAGCTCTGATGAATTGCAATTATGTGTGACCTGTGTTTACCTATGTGATGAGTTAGTATGCAAAGTAGGACATCTCACTTCACAATTGTGAATGGCAGTGTGTTCCTTGTGAAAACAAGAGATTTTCTGCATGAAAATTGTGCCAAATGCAGAGAATTGTGTGTAGTGTTTTGAAAAAAAGTGTGTTTTAAATCTGCAATGTGAGTGTAAAGCAGGAATTGTGCTTGGAGTTTAGCAGAATTGGTTCAGGGGGTTGGTGCATCAGTTACATGTTGTAGCCATTAGCTATGTTTCCATCCAAAAATGCGAATGAACTTTATGCGCAAAACTGGATTATCGCATAAAAGACGTGCGAATAAAGAAGCGTTTCCATCCAACGAGTCAAAGCGAACAAAATCGTCACTTCCTGGTTATCTGGCGCCAAATATCAACAGTAAAAACTGAATTTGCTGCAGTAGGAGAAGCTGCGTCAATCTTTTCTTCATTTAATCAATGACTTGCGCCTCAGAAGGAAATCCTGACACGCAGTGAACGCGCTGTGGCATTTGAAGGTGTCAGATGCGGAGCACAGACGCTGTTGATTCTGGAGGTCATTAATAATATAATAACACTAATACTGAAACGGTAAGGCGTTTTAGAATGACCAAAACAACATTTCAGATGGTTTATAATGTGCTCCGCCTGCTGGTTTGTCCATTTACACACATTTTTATCATCACATGACCTTTTTTTTAATGCGCACACTGGAGTTTGTGCGGTAAAAGCGTTTCCATCGTAGTTTATGCGCATATTTTCTTATCGAATAAAAAGTTTATCGTACTCAGTTATGCGCGTATGCTTTTTATGCACATTTTCCAAATTTATGCGCATCATGGCGTTTACATCAACTGGTTTTTTATGCGCATCTCCAAAATGTGCATAAAAATAGGTGGATGGAAACATAGCTACTGTGTCTGAAGTACAAGTAATTGTGTGTAAACAATTGGGAAAAACTGTAGGCACATCAGTGATCAACTGGCTCTTATAAATGTCTAATTATGTGATGGCTTGTGTGTGTCATTTGAAAACAAAACAGCATTTTGAGAAGAAATCACAGTGTTTTGAATGTAAAGTTTGATTTTGCAGGAGAATTGAAAGGTTTTGCCCAATGTGTGTGTGTGTGTGTTTTGTGATTTGTGTGTAGAGTTCTGACAACATGAGACATGCTTTCAGAAAATGTGTGTAAACAATTGGGAAAAACTGTAACTCTCTACTGCATGCATTATGATAGATCTATAAAAATATTTGACTGTTTTTCTTTTCTTATAATGGCTTAACTTGAAGTAGTGTAAAAATAAATGGGGAATTTTTTAAGGTACTTCATGATATGTTGCCATATGGCAACCATACCTGTCAACCCTCCCGTTTTTCCCGGGATTCTCCCATATTTTACAGTTCTATCCCGCTGTCATCCCGTAAAGGTATTTTCCCGTATTTTCCCGTATTTTTTCTCTTTCTGAGAAGAGCCGATCCTCCCTATATGCAACCCATACCGCCGAACCACCAGGGGCCGCCCTTGCTCTTAAATGTGAATCGGTTCTGTGCTTTCATTTTATTTAGGCGAGGAAACACTATTAAATAAACATAAAAACGGCGCGATTCATTTCCTTTTCATCACAGGCGCCATTACCCCTATGCAATCCTCAAAACGGTCAGTTCATATAACAATGCATGACTGTCAGCTGATGCGCTCCATAGTGATAACAGACGCTGTTTCCCAAGCGGATTCTGTACGTACGCGATTTGATGCTGAGCTCAAGTGGACACTGGGTCTTGGGTGCGTGTTTGAACAGACATATACACATCATCATCATCATAATAATAATGATAATAATGGTGGTTCATTCCACTGTGGCGACCCCAGATTAATAAAGGGACTAAGCCGAAAAGAAAATGAATGAATGAATGAATGAATGAATAATAATAATAATAATAATAATAACATCTAGACATGTCGATCTTGTTGGGTTTTCTTTTAAACACAACAAATTTTGTCTTAAATGAGCATAAACAGTTAGGAAAAAAATCAAATGCTTTCATTATAGATGTGTGCAGTTTTAAAGTGACAGCTCTGTTATTTAATGTAATCAAAAAAATCTAAATGAGAGATTCATTCGCTGCTCTTTAATCAGAATGTTTAAATTATACAGTGAAGAAAAGATGAGATTTGATAACTTGATTCTATTTCTTTATAATAGCTAATAATTTTAATGAGCTGAACTGTTTGCTAATTTATTTGCAGCTTTTTCTAATGTATAATTATTATATCCTTCGTAAATAATAATAAAAACGTATTACTGATCGTTTCAGCAGTTTATTTACAATGAAACAGCTCCAGATGAACATATTTATTTTTGGGGGGCTTTATCCCTTATTTTTACATCCCAATGTTGACAGGTATGATGGCATTGACGTCCAACAGTGAATCTAATTTAGACATTCCTAATTGAGAACTTTCCTTATAGTTAATAATTTTGTTGTATGAAATGTTGCTTGTTTTGATTTATTTGGTGTTGCAGTATCATAAGCTTTAACACAGAACTTATACAGTAAATGACACCTTCCAATTGATTTTCCTACAGCTTTCATTTATTCCATTCTATTTGCTGAATATTATTGAAAACAAATATAATATTGCATTATCATGTATACAACATACAGTAGGTATAAATATTTCCTCCAGTAAATATTATAACAAATAAATAACAAGTGGGCATCACGGTGGCGCAGTGGGTAGCACAATCGCCTCACTGGTCAGAGTAGAGCCGCTGTTCCTCCACATCCAGAGAAGTCAGCTGAGGTGGATTTGAGATGCCTCCTGGACGCCTACCTAGGGAGGTGTTCCAGGTATGTCCCACCAGGAGGAGGCCTCGGGGAAGACCCAGGGCACGCTTGAGGGACTAGGTTCAATTTAATTCAATTCACCTTTATTTCTATAGCGCTTATACAATGTAGATTGTGTCAAAGCAGCTTCACATGGAAGATTATAGTGAGTTGAAACAGTGTCAGTTCAGTTTTCAGTGTTTAAGTTCAGTTCAGTTTAGCTCAGGTCAGTGTGGTTTAATAATCACTACTGAGAGTCCAAACACTGAATAGCAAATCCATCGATGCGCAGCTCTACAGATCCCGAACCATGCAAGAACTTCACCAAAAAAACTTCACCAATTGGCGAAAGTGAAGAATTAAAAATCCTCGGGAGAAGCCAGGCTCAGTTGGGCACGACCATTTCTCCTATGGCCAAACGTCTTGTGCAGAGCTGCAGTCTAGGCGCCGGAGGCTGGACAATGCTGGACCTCAGGGCTATGTCTCTTGGCTGGCCTGGGAACGCCTCAGAAAGTGTCTGGGGAGAGGAAAATCTGGCGAGGCCCCAGAAAAGCGGACAAAAATGAATGAATGAATGAATTTTGGGCCTGCATTGTGTGTATATATACATATAAATAAGACCCATTTCTGTGACTCAGCGTTTATTTGCAGTATTTGTCCATCCTTTATTGATAATGTCAGTCAGTGAGTTCATTAATCTTACATCTTCACTTAATGTCTGCAATTATGTCTCAAACAGTAGAGTTTTGAAGTAGTCTGGTGACCATTTCTTGCTCTCTTTATCAGACCAAAATGTTTCCAACAGCTGCTGAGGGAGCGGGGTGTATTTAATATGCAGATAACATGCCAGCGACATCTGTGTAACTACAAATAGGGATATTTCATGGTGGCGCAGTGGGTAGCACGATCGCCTCACAGCAAGAAGGTCGCTGGTTCGAGCCCCGGCTTGGTCAGTTGGCATTTCTGTTTCGGAGTTTGCATGTTCTCCCCGTGATGGTGTGGGTTTCCTCCGGGTGCTCCGGTTTCCCCCACAAGTCTAAACACATGCGCTATATTGATGAACTAAATTGTCCGTAGTATATGAGTGTGTATGGGTGTTTCCCAGTGATGGGTTGCGGCTGGAAGGCCGTTTCTGCGTAAAACATATGCTGGATAAGTTGGCGGTTCATTCCGCTGTGGCGACCCCAGATTAATAAACAGACTAAGCCCAAAAGAAAATGAATGAATGAATCTATTTTTGGTGGAAGTGGTTTCTTGCTCTTGTAGAATTATCTCAGCGGACTTCAGTATATGTGTAGGAAGGAAAGACTTGATCTTCTTGTTTAGCTTCTTGCTCTAGATGTCACCGCCAACATTAATTAAAACGGCAGGGAAGCGTCACAGGACGACGTTAATCCTCACGTAAGAGCATTAGCCCGTATAAAGACAGCAGTCAGGCTAATGTACAGAGGGCATTTAGAGCAGAGGAGAGTACACCAGTCAGTCTTAAGTTACAGTTTTTTCTGAATGCTTAAGCACATTTTTTTATAACTCATATAACCCTTCACCAAATCTGCAAAACAGTTTAGTTCTCTTGCAAAAGCTGATAAACCTTGCTTAACTCTTCAAACTTTTGTAAAAATTGTATTTTTGTATCAAACATTTAACACAATAATACGCACACAATGCTCCAACTACACACTGATGGAATAAATAAAAACTACATCTGGCTTTTGCTTTAAAAACAGCTCCTCAACTGATCTTTAAATAGGAGTTTGCCACCAATGTAGAAGCTTTAAAAAATAATGAAGAGTGAGAAGACTAAACAGTTATACGATTTGTTTCAAGAATATGCCTTTATTTAACCCCTTACAGAGTTTCTCTTTGATTTCTGCACGGTATGTTGTTCTTTTTTTGTCAAGTTATTTTACAGTTTTTTCTGAATGCTTAAACCCTAACCGAGATTCTCATAGCACAATTTATAAAACGATTAATTCTTATAGCAAAAGCACTCACTGAGTTTGCTAAATTAAAAGCACAAACACTGCTTTGCACTAAGTTTGCAATGTTGTAACACACACTTTGCAAAATTGTAGGTACAATCCACTGCACAGCACTCTTTATGCAGAACTGTAAACACAACTCACTGCTTCACACTGAATTTCCAATTGATCAACACACTCCTAGCAAAACTATACACATGTCTGGCTATTATTTACACTATTCTGCCAACTGTCTGGCACACTGTCACATGTGAAAACTGATTTAGATAATTAGTTCACTTTGCAGTCAGATACTTTCCCCGGTGCGTTGGACTAGAGGACATTGCATGTGATGTAGATGAAATTTTGTGGCCGGACCCAGAGAGACGACACGATGTAGTCTGATTATTTTTTTTTCTCAGTGAAATTACTATTGTGTGTTTTGATTTGGAAAAACTCTTGTGCTTGTTTTGATGTGTGTAAATAAACACCAGTACTTGAAGTTTGCATCCCTGTACGTTTACAGAACTATGAGAAAGGTATGACCTCAAACTGACATAGCCTAGCCTAGCAAAAGCCAGACGTTTTTCTTTATTTTCTTGATAATTTTTTTATATTTGCCTTTCAAAAACACAACAATTTAGGCCAAACTCAATTCAAACATAATGTTGCACACACTGACTGAGACATGTCATACAGTGAATCCAATATAAAGCCATAAAATTACACACACAAAAACAAAACAAACAAACATACAAATAAACCAACAAACAACAAAAATATATATAAAATAACTTGACAAAAAAAGAACAGCATACTGTGCAGACATCAAAGAGAAACTCTGTAAGGGGTTAAATAAAGGCATATTCTTGAAACAAATCGTATAACTGTTTAGTCTTCTCACTCTTCATTATTTTTTAAAGCTTCTACATTGGTGGCAAACTCCTTTTTAAAGATCAGTTGAGGAGCTGTTTTTAAAGCAAAAGCCAGATGTAGTGTTTATTCATTCCATCAGTGTGTAGTTGGAGCATTGTGTGCTTATTATTGTGTTAAAGGTTTGATACAAAAATACAATTTTTACAAAAGTTTGAAGAGTAAAACAAGGTTTATCAGCTTTTGCAAGAGAACTAAACTGTTTTGCAGATTTGGTGAAGGGTTTTCTTATTGGTGTGTAGAGTTTTGCAAAAATAGCCAATAGTTACAAAAAATGTGCTTAAGCATTCAGAAAAAAACTGTATATATTTTTTTGTTGTTTGTTGGTTTATTTGTGTGTTTGTTTTGTTTTTGTGTGTAATTTTATGGCTTTATATTTGATTCACTGTATGACATGTCTCAGTCAGAGTGTGCAACATTATGTTTGAATTGAGTTTGGCCTAAATTGTTGTGTTTTTGAAAGGCAAATATAAAAAATATAAAGAAAATAAAGAAAAACGTCTGGCTTTTGCCTTCTCTGAGCACAAGCTAGGCTATGTCAGTTTGAGGTCATACCTTTCTCATAGTTCTGTAAACATACAGGGATGCAAACTTCAAGTACTGGTGTTTATTTACACACATCAAAACAAACACAAGAGATTTTCCAAATCCAAACACAAAACAGTAATTTCACTGAGAAAAATAAATAATCAGACTACATCGTGTCGTCTCTCTGGGTCCGGCCACAAAATTTCATCTACATCACATGCAATGTCCTCTAGTCCAAGGCACCGGGGAAAGTATCTGATTGCAAAGTGAACTAATTATCTAAATCAGTTTTCACATGTGACAGTGTGCCAGACAGTTGGCAAAATATTGTAAATAACAGTCATAAATGTGTATAGCTTTGCTAGGAGTGTGTTGAGCATTTGGAAATTCAGTGTAAAGCAGTGAGTTGTGTTTACAGTTCTGCAAAAGAGTGCTGTGCAGTGGATTGTACCTACAATTTTGCAAAGTGTGTGTTACAAAATTGCAAACTTAGTGCAAAGCAGTGTTTGTGCTTTTAATTTAGCAAACTCAGTGAGTGCTTTTGCTATAAGAATTAATCGTTTTATAAATTGTGCTATGAGAATCTCGGTTAGAGTTTAAGCATTCAGAAAAAACTGTAATACTGTGCTCGTTCAGTATGCTTTTAGCTGTTTTGATTCTGGACATGGGGCGGCACGGTGGCTCAGTGGATAGCACTGTCGCCTCACAGCAAGAAGGTCACTGGTTCGAGTCCCGGCTGGGTCAGTTGGCGTTTCTGTGTGGAGTTTGCATGTTCTCCCCGTGTTGGCGTGGGTTTCCTCCGGATGCTCCGGTTTCCCCCCACAGTCCAAACACATGCGCTATAGGGGAACTGATGAACTAAATTGGCCGTAGTGTATGCATGTGAATGAGTGTGTATGGATGTTTCACAGCTGGAAGGGCATCCACTGTGTAAAACATATGCTGGAATAGTTGGTGGTTCATTCCGCTGTGGCGACCCCTGATGAATAAAGAGACTTCGCCGAAGGAAAGTGAATGAATGAATGAATACTATAGTATTTTGGTTTACAGTCTTTTTACTGTGATTGCAGCAGACACGTCTGAACCAGCAGAGCATCTCGAGCTATATCAGTTCTCTGATAACACACTGCAGATGCTGTCCAGACCTCTGATAGGAGAAGTTTATCTGAACACACACTTGGCTGTTTCACATCTCGTCCTCCTCCCGGTGTGGCCAGTGATGATAAAAGCTCACGCTAGTTTGTGCTTAAACCCACAATGGCAGCTTTTCACTGTAGTGCCATCGCTATGGGAACCAACAAAGCCCTTCTGCCCATGAGTCACCTGACCACTCTGAGACATGCAGATGCACAGATCAAAAAGTCTTATCAGAAATGTCCAATAATAATATTATTGTTATTTAGGGATAGGTGGTACTGTAAGATGTTATATTTTGTAGCCGTGGAATTAATTTTCGTATTCTGTATACATCAAGTGTGCCACACGCCTGCTTTTGAGTGAAGGTCTCGGCCCTTAGATCGCCCCCTGGGGGCTGCCTGCAGTACAAGTCATAAAGCCCGCCTCCTCCCTGTTAATGAACGAGACTTGAGGCCAAATAAAAAAAAATAATTACACTTGCAATAAAATGTCCCAAAATATGGTTCTGGGGTGCGTTTCCCAAACAACGACGTAACTCGCGGCTGAACTATCATAGTGCGATGCATCGTTTGGCAAAAGAACGATGTAGTGACGAGTGTTTCCCAAAACCCGTAGTTTCTCTGTCGCAGATCCATCGCTTGAACCACGTTAGTTATAACGTAAAACGCCCATAATGATGCTCTAAACGGGGTGGAGTAACTTCTTTAGAGAAGAACCCCATCATTTCTTTGAGCAAATTTTATTGTTTTACACAAACACGCATTTAAAATAAAATCCAATATTAGTTTTGGTTAAAACATGCACTCGCTTTCCATATTATTTAAAATAAATGTAAATGGCACATATAGGGCCTGTGTTTGCTTTACTAATATTATTGAGAAGTTGAACATTACATATTCTATTCTAAAACATAAAATCACTTACAAAAGATAACAAATATTCTAAAATCATAAATAAATCATATAAATAAATAAATAAATAAATAAATAAATAAATAAATAAATAAATAAATAAATAAATAATGAGGCGATTTATTATAAATATATTTACTTTAATAATAATATTAATGATGATGATGATGATGATTATTATTATTAATATCATTATTATTATTATTTACAGATGTGTATTATATACACAGCAGAAATTTCTAACCAACAGGCCCATGTCATATACAGCAGAGAAACTTAATAAATAACCCAGTATAAAATAAAATAATTAACGTATGCTATGTTTTTTATTTTCACAAGCTTTGGAGACGTACTGTAACATAATTTCCCTTTTTAAATATACCTATAGCTTTCGCCATGAGGCTGTGTTCAAAATGATATCAATGTTTTCAAAGTGCACTGCGAAGGGAGCACAATTGTAAACATGAAGATCGCTAAAACTGAACTGTAAAAATACTTTGAAAGCAAATTACACCTAAGAGAGATGACCTTAATGCTTTTTATTTTTAATAATTCCAACTTTGAATGTTAGAATGTTCTAAATGAATAGGGCATAGGGGGGATAAGTGGGAATAGAACACAGCCAGGAACTATGCTTCTAACTACAGCTCCAGAGGTGTCGTTTCAAGTGCTCAAGTTTGCGACGCAGTTTGCCAATGTTCGTTGGAGCGATGGATTTGGGAAACAGCAAATCAAAGAACTATGTTTGTAACGACGGAACTTGCGACCTTAGTTGGCTAAGGATGGTTTTGGGAAACGCACCCCTGGTCAATTAAGGCTCTGGTTATCATCTTTTTTTTTTTTTGTAAAGAGTATGTCTTTAGCCAGTAACACATTTTCAGAAAGCATGTCTCATATTGTCAGAACTCTACACACAAATCACAGAACACACACACATTGGGCAAAACCCTTCAATTCTCCTGCAAAATCAAACTTTACATTCAAAACAAAGTGATTTCTTCTCAAAATGCTGTTTTGTTTTCAAATGACACACACAAACCATCACATGAATAGACATTTATAAGAGCCAGTTGATCACTGATGGGCTTAATGTAAAACACTATGACCACTTCTTCTCCATTCATCATAAAGACTTACTGTGAGCCTTTTTTGTTCAGTGTTACACTACAGACAGTACACAGGCCTACAGAAGTGCATTGTAAAATATTTCAGAATATTATTTTTATACAAAACACACAAATACACGGTACCAGATATACACAAAAACAGTGTACACAGTGTTCATCCCAACCAACACAAAGTTGCACATAACGTGGTCTACATATGCCATCAACAGAAGTGTTTACAGAATAGTTACAGTAAAAAAACCTTTATCAGTGTGGATTTCAGTCAGACACTTTCCATCCCCAGGCAGAAAAAAAATCTTCAATAGGATTGAGAAATGAAGAATATGAGATGAGCTCTGATTTCTAAATTGCGTTTATGTGTGACCGGTGTTTACCCATGTGATGAGTTAGTATGCAAAGTAGATCAACTCACTTCACAATTGTGAATAACAGTGTGTTAATTATGAAAACAAGAGATTTTCTGCATGAAAATTGTGCCAAATGCAGAGAATTGTGTGTAGTGTTTTGAAAAATGTGTGTTTTAAATCTGCAATTTGAGTGTAAAGCAGGAATTGTGCTTGGAGTTTAGCAGAATTGGTTTAGGAGATTGGTGCATCAGTTACAAGTTGTAGTCATTGTGTCTGAAGTACAAGTAATTGTGTGTAAGCAATTGGGAAAAACTGTAAGTTAAGTGGCTGCAAACAATTCAAATGGGCTGAATTTAAACAAACTACTTATGCAAAAAGGCTTACAGTAAGTCATTATGATGAATGGAGAAGAAGCCGTCATAGTGTTTTACATTAAGCACATCAGTGATCAACTGGCTCTTATAAATGTCTATTCATGTGATGGTTTGTGTGTGTCATTTGAAAACAAAACAGCATTTTGAGAAGAAATCACAGTGTTTTGAATGTAAAGTTTGATTTTGCAGGACAATTGAAGGGTTTTGCCCAATGTGTGTGTGTGTTTTGTGATTTGTGTGTAGAGTTCTGACAATATGAGACATGCTTTCAGAAAATGTGTGTAAACAATTGGGAAAAACTGTAAAGAAATGTAGTAAATCCAATGAATAATTTTTTTTTCAGTGCATAAAATGAAATGTAAATAAGTGGGCGTGGCCAACTCACAGAGACTGGCAGTATTGCAGGCTGACTACAAGGTGTTTTCACGCCTGACCAGGAGTTTTTGTCAAATCAAATTTGTACACATTGAGTGTTATTACATATGAGTCTGTATGTTTTAAATTGGCAATTTTATTCATTCATTCATTTTCTTTTCGGCTTATCCCTTTATTAATCTGAGGTCGCCACAGCGGAATGAACCGCCAACTTATCCAGCACATGTTTTACGCAGCAGATGCCCTTCCAGCTGCAACCCATCACTGGGAAACATCCATATACACTCATTCACACTCATAAACTACGGACAATTTAGCATACCCAATTCACCTATACCACATGTCTTTGGACTTGTGGGGGAAACAAGAGCACCCGGAGGAAACCTACGCCAACACGGGGAGAACATGCAAACTCCACACAGAAATGTCAACTGACTAGGCATGGGACGATAACCGTTTTAAAGGTATAACGCGGTTTGGAAAAGTCAAGGTTATCATACCGCCAAAATTTTCTCTAATACCGTTCCTAAGGTATGTGTAAGATTTTTTTTTTTTTTAACAACAGCATCTCCAGCAGAAAACATATCCAAAGATGCTATTTTAAATGTGTGTTTTTGAAACTAATGAAGACAGCAGAGGTTAATGATTAATTTTCATTATTTAGCCTGGCACGTTTACTGCTCCAAAATATTATAAATGTTTCTCAAAATTAAATATATTGTGTTCAAAGGGGAAAAAATTTTTAGTTTTTTGCCCAGAAATTTAAAAAGAATATATTTTAGAGCCGTAATCACAATACTGTGAAGCCGTGATATTTTTATCCAAGGTTATCATACCGTCAGAATCTTATACCGGCCCATGCCTACAACTGACCCAGCCAAGGCTCGAACCAGTGACCATCTTGCTGTGAGGCGATCGCGCTACCCACAATGCCACCGTATATTTGACAAAAAAAGACATGAACTTATAATAATTACACTTGAATTTCGAATTATGCTATTAATATATGCACGTATTGAATTATATTTATTATTCCATCATACTTATATTGCTACAAAGTTAGGAATAAAGTACATCCAATCTGTGTTAGTCAGCGGTTGTTATCTGGGAATAACATACATTGGAATGTCACCAATCAGTATTGAGTATTCCAGATAGCCGTGTAATAAATTACAAGGAAAGTCCCTTTGACTATCAATTAGACAGCAGAAGGGATTTTGTCAGTTTAACAGGTTTTTTTCAGCACCACATCCTGT
Source organism: Danio kyathit (assembly GCA_903798195.1). Taxonomy (NCBI): domain Eukaryota; kingdom Metazoa; phylum Chordata; class Actinopteri; order Cypriniformes; family Danionidae; genus Danio; species Danio kyathit. The sequence continues at coordinate 87,376,943 of LR812525.1, read as the reverse complement.
CAGGGTTCTGCCACTCTGGTCTTGTAAATTCTTGTTTTGGTGGCAGAATCCAGACACTAGCTCTGTCTTGTCCTGTATGTCATTGTGTCTCTGTATGGGTGCCGTTGTGAGTCTGTGCGGGTCTGTGCTTGGGACGCCCGCCCTTGTACTCGTGTTTGTTCTGTTCTGTCGGCATCGCGCTCTCAGCGTCTCAGTCTGGTTGGTTTTGGTTTCGGTTGGCGCTGAGATGAAACATGCGCGTTGCATATGTGTGAGCGCACGGTAAGGTGTTTTCATCTATCGTGTGCTCGTGTCTTGCGTCTGTTTGTTGTCTAAGCACGTGGCTCAGTGTTTACACCGTGGCCGCGTGCTTCAGTATTGTGCTTTTAGTGTTGTCTTGTGAACACGCGGTTAATGAGGCTGCGTGTTCTTGTCCCGTTTTACGTGAGCACATGGCTTGTGGTGTTTTCTTGTGTCATGTGCTCTCCTGTCTATTGTCTAGTCCAGGGATGGGCAATCTTGATCCTGAAGGGCCGGTGTCCCTGCAGACTTTTGCTCCAACCCTAATCAAACACACCTGCCTGCAGCTTTCTAGTGATCTTGAAGACACTGATTAGTGTGTGCAGGTGTGTTTGACTACCCTGCTGAAAAAACCAGCTTAAACCAGCCTAGGGTGGTTGGCTGGTTTTAGCTGGTCGACCAGCCTGGTTTTAGAGGGGTTTTGGCCATTTCCAGGCTGGTCTTAGCTGGTCAGGCTGAAAAATGACCAGCTTAAACCAGCTAAAACCAGCTTGACCAGCCTGGTTTAAGCTGGATATGGCTGGTTTTGGCTGGTCAAGCTGGTTTTAGCTGGTCAACTCCCAGCCTGACCAGCTAAGACCAGGCTGGAAACCAGCCTGGAAATGGCCAAAACCCCTCTAAAACCAGGCTGGTCGACCAGCTAAAACCAGCCAACCATCTTAGGCTGGTTTAAGCTGGATTTTTCAGCAGGGTTAATGTTGGAGAAAAAGTCTGCAGGGACACCGGCCCTCCAGGATCAAGATTGCCCATCCCTGGTGTAGTCCCACCCTCCTTGTTAACCCATTATTAGTTTATCATGTTCACCTGTTTGTGTGTTAATTATTTCTGCTTATATTCTCCTCATGTCTGCTGTCCTGTGCCAGTTCGTCACCGATTATCTCCCTGTCCTGTTGTGTCCAGCCCTGTTTTTTTCCTGCCAGTCAAGTTTGTCTTTGCCTTATTATTAATGCTTTCCCCCTCGGGGTAGTTTGTTTTGCCCTTTTGTTTTATTTATATTTTATAATAAACCCCTTGATTTGTCTGCAATTGGGTCCTCGCTCCTTTTCCCCAACCCCCGATCGTGATGCATCCATCATTTTAGAAATTTCATCTTGTAAAAGGAAATATCAACTGTGATTTTGTATTTGTGAATAAATGAACTGAAGCACGTGTTCACTCTAACGTGCTAAATGTGATGATTTCAGATATGCTAATGAAGAGAGACCAACGAAGCACAATATGATCGAAACAATGGGTGAGTTGATTTGTTTATCTTGTATTATTAGTGTTTTTTATTGCTGGTTTCTGTTCAAAGTGCTGAAGAGTTACCTGTCTTTTACAATTCTCCACGCCACTGATGTGCCCAAAAACCACAGCAGAACTGCAAAATAAAGCGTGATGAAAGTCAGAGTGTTCTGAGTGTGTGTGCAAGTTTGCTGGGAGCTGCAGGTTGTTGTGTGATTGTTAGCTTTAGTCTGAGGATAGAAATATCCTGCAGGCCAAAGCTCCTCTAATGCGCAATAGTGTAAACTCACTGGCCATTTTATTATGTCCAGCTGCTCGTTAACGCAAATTTCTAATCAGCCAATCACATGGCAGCAACTCAATGCATTTAGGCATGTAGACATGGTCAAGGCGATCTGCTGCAGTTCAAACTGAGCATCAGAATGGGGAAGAAAGAGGATTTAAGTGACTCTGAACGTGGCATGGTTGTTGGTGCCAGACAGGCTGCTCTGAGTATTTCAGAAACTGCTGATCTACTGGAATTTTCACACACAACTATCTTTAGGGTATACAGAGAATGGTCCGACAAAGAGAAAATATCCAGTGAGCGGCAGTTCTGTGGGCGCAAATGCCTTGTTGATGCCAGAGGTCAGAGGAGAATGGCCAGACTGGTTCCAGCTAATAGAAAGGCAACAGTAACTCAAATAAGCACTCGTCACAACTGAGGTCTGGAGAAGAGCATCTCTGAACACACAACACGTCCAACCTTGAGGCGGATGGGCTACAGCAGCAGAAGACCACACCGGGTGCCACTCCTGTCAGCTAAGAACAGGAAACTGAGGCTACAATTCACACAGGCTCACCAACACTGGACAAGAGAAGATTAGAGAAACGTTGCCTGGTCTGATGAGTCTCCATTTCTGCTGCCACATTCGGATGGTCGGGTCAGAATTTGGCGTCAACAACATGAAAGCATGGATCTATCCTGCCTTGTATCAGCGGTTCAGGCTGGTGGTGGTGGTGTAATGGTGTGGGGGAGATTTTCTTGGCACACTTTGTGTCCATTAGTACCAATTGAGCATCGTGTCAACGCCACAGCCTACCTGAGTATTGTTGCTGACCATGTCCATCCCTTTATGACCACAGTGTCTCCATCTTCTGATGGCTACTTCCAGCAGGATAACACACCATGTCATAAAGCACCAATCATCTCAGACTGGTTTCTTGAACATGACAATGAGTTCACTGTACTCAAATGGCCTCCACAGTCACCAGTTCTCAATCCAATAGAGCACCTTTGGCATGTGGTGGAACGAGAGATTCACATCATGGATGTGCAGCCGACAAATCTGCAGCAACTGTGTGATGCTATCATGTCAATATGGAGCAAAATCTCTGAGAAATATTTCCAGTACCTTGTTGAATCTCTGCCATAAAGGATTAAGGCAATTCTGAAGGCAAAAGGGGTCCAACCGGTGCTAGTAAGGTGTACCTAATAAAGTGGCCGGTGAGTGTATATTAAAATGTCATATATTTCTGTGATTTTTAAGATGCAAGTAGCTCGGTTTGAACTGCAGCAGTTTCTGAAATACTCAGACCAGCCCATCTGGCACCAACAACCATGCCACGTTCAAAGTCACGTAAATCCCCTTTCTTCCCCATTCTGATGCTCACTTTGAACTGCAGCAGATCGTCTTGATCATGTCTACATGCCTAAATGCATTAAGTTGCTGCCATGTGATTGGCTGATTGGAAATTTGCGTTAATGAGGAGTTGTACCTAATAAAGTGGCCGGTGAGTATATACATATATATTCATTCATTTTCTTGTCGACTTTGTCCCTTGCGGGGTCGCCACAGCGGAATGAACCGCCAACTTATCCAGCACGATTTTACGCAGCGGATGCCCTTCCAGCCGCAACCCATCTCTGGGAACTTCCACACACTCATTCACACTCATACACTATGGACAATTTTAGCTTACCCAATTCACCTGTACTGCATGTGTTTGGACTGTGGGGGAAACCGGAGCACCCGGAGGAAACCCACGCGAACACAGGGAGAACATGCAAACTCCACACTGAAATGCCAACTGACCCAGCCCAGCCAAGGTTCGAACCAGCGACGTTCTTGCTGTGAGGCAACAGCACTACCTACTGCGCCACTGTGTTGCCTATATATATATATATATATATATATATATTTTAACTGTACCCTACTGAGGAGGTTATAGAAATTATTGGCACCAGTGCTCTCTTTATAATTTACTGGACTTATGATATTTTTTTAAATATATCACAGATTATTAAGTAGGCTAGTTATTAATCCAGATCATCAGTCATCACATTAGTTTTCTCATCACAGCCTAATATGAGTAAGTTCTCCTCACCCGTTTGTGAACTCTTGATTTTGTGAATATCTAGTGTGAATTATTGACTTGTCTTTGGCTCAGGTTTGTGTGAGAGGAATGTGCACTGTAGCGTTTTTACCCATGAGGCTTCAGTGTGTGCGATTAGAAGACGAAGCGGCTCCTCACGGCTATGAAATCCTCCACAGAAAACACTGTGAAGATGAATGGATGCCGGCCCACTCTTCCCTCAATTATTTAAATGCTCCCTGAATGCTGAAGCGGATGATCTACCTGAGAGAGAGATGGAGAGAGAGATGGAGAGAGAGAGAGAGAGAGAGAGAGAGAGAGATGGAGAGAGAGTGATAGAGTAGAGAGAGAGAGAGAGAGAGAGAGAGAGAGAGATGGAGAGAGAGCGATAGAGTAGAGAGAGAGATGCAGACTATCAGATCTGTTAAACTTCAGTCAGTGAGCAGAAACAGAAGCCTGTCAGAGCTGGAATAGTTTATGTGATTGGAAATCATCAGTGACGGTGATGCTGAGGGTTTGTGTGTGTGTGTGTGTGTGTGTGTGTGTGTGTGAGAGAGTTTGCGAGTTTTTAAGTGAGTGTGTGTTAAATGTGTTTGTGTGTCTGTGCATGTATTTAAATGAGTGTTCAAATGCGTGTGTGTGTGTGTGTTTAAGTGTGTTTGTTTGTGCGTGTGTTTAAATGAGTGTTCAAATGTGTGTGTGTGTGTGTGTGTCTGTTTGTGTGTCTGTGCGTGTTTAAATGAGTGTTTAAATGCATGTTTATGTGTGTGTGTGTGTGTGTGTGTGTGTAAGTGTGTTTGTCTGTACGTGTGTTTAAATGATTGTACAAATGCTTGTTTGTGTGTGTGTGTGTGTGTGTCTGTTTGTGTGTCTGTGCGTGTTTAAATGAGTGTTTAAATGCATGTTTATGTGTGTGTGTGTGTGTGTGTGTGTGTGTGTAAGTGTGTTTGTCTGTACGTGTGTTTAAATGATTGTACAAATGCTTGTTTGTGTGTGTGTGTGTGTCTGTTTGTGTGTCTGTACGTGTGTTTAAATGGGGTTTAGTCATAAACTAAATTTCGAGAGGAGCACGTGATTATGATTGAACACGGCTGGTTACTCATGAACCACTCATGTCCGTCCAATCAGATGATCCCTGGCGCACTATAAAGAGCCGGGGTTTTTCTCACTACAGTCATCTTCGATTTGAAGAACCTCCCCTCCTTCCACCCCTATTCCTCCTCCTTCCTAGACGGGTGACACGGTGGCCCAGTGCTTAGCACTGTTGCCTCACAGCAAGAATGTCAATGGTTCTAGGCTTTACCAAACCAGCTGGCATTTCTGTGTGGAGTTTGCATGTGCTCCCCGTGCTCACGTGGGTTTCCCCCGGGTTCTCCGGTTTCCTCCCATACAAAACATGCAACTTAAGTCATGGTTTAATCAACTCATAGACTTGCTCCCCACTTAGTATCTATCTCTCCAAAGAGAAGCACTAGCTGTTCATCATTTACCTCGAGGGGGGAGTTCTCGAGATCTACCTGAGCTCGGAGCTCCCCTCTCGCCCCGCAACGGGAGGGAGCCCGGGGCTCAGGGATCTTCTGAGCTCAGGGCTCTCTCCCGGGACAGCATGCCAAAACTGCTTCATATTCAATCATCAGCTAAGTGTGAACTATTGAAATGAGTGTTTAAATGCATGTTTATGTGTGTGTGTGTGTGTGTTTAAGTGTGTTTATCTGTGCGTGTGTTTAAATGAGTGTTCAAATGCTTGTTTGTTTGTGTGTGTGTGTGTGTGTGTGTGTGTGTGTGTTTGTTTGTGTGTTGAAATGAGTGTTCAAATGCTTGTGTGTGTGTGTGTGTGTGTGTGTGTTTGTTTGTGTGTTGAAATGAGTGTTCAAATGCTTGTGTGTGTGTGTGTGTTTGTTTGTGTGTTGAAATGAGTGTTCAAATGCTTGTGTGTGTGTGTGTGTGTTTGCTTAAGTGTGTGTGTGTGTCTGTGTTTAATTGCTTGTGTTTAAGTGTGTGTATGTGTGTGTGTGTGTATGTATGTTTAAGTGTGTGTATGTGTGTGTGTGTGTGTGTGTGTGTCTGTGTTTAATTGCTTGTGTTTAAGTGTGTGTATGTGTGTGTGTGTATGTATGTTTAAGCGTGTGAATGGGTGTGTTTCAGTGTGTGTTTCTCTCTCTGTGTGTGTGTGTGTGTGTGTGTTTAAGTGTGTTCGTCTGTGCGTGTCTCTCTCTCTCTCTCTGTGTGTGTGTGTGTGTGTTTGTTTGTGTGTTGAAATGAGTGTTGAAATGCTTGTGTGTGTGTGTGTGTGTGTGTGTGTGTGTGTGTGTGTGTGTGTGTGTGTGTGTGTGTATGTTTAAGTGTGTGAATGGGTGTGTTTCAGTGTGTGTTTCTCTGTGTGTGTGTGTGTGTGTGTGTGTGTGTTTAAGTGTGTTTGTCTGTGTGTGTGTTTAAATGAGTGTTCAAATGCTTGTTTGTGTGTGTGTGTGTGTTTGTGTGTATGTATGTTTAAGTATGAATGTGTGAATGTGTGTGTTTTTGTGTGTGTGTGTGTGTGTGTGTGTGTGTGTGTGTGTGTGTGTGTGTGTGTGTGTGTGTGTGTGTGTGTGTGTGTGTGTCTGTGTGTGTGTGTGTGTGTGTGTGTGTGTTTGCTTAAGTGTGTGTGTGTGTCTGTGTTTAATTGTTTGTGTGTGTGTGTGTGTGTGTATGTATGTTTAAGTGTGTGTGTGTGTGTCTGTGTGTGTGTGTGTGTGTGTGTGTGTGTGTGTGTGTGTGTGTGTGTGTGTGTGTGTGTGTGTGTGTGTATATGTATGTTTAAGTGTGTGAATGTGTGTGTTTCTGTGTGTGTGTGCGTGTCTGTGTGTGTGTGTGTATGTGTGTGCGCGTTTAGCTGTGTGTGTGTCCTGTAAAGGTTGGTTTAGGGATAGGGTTACTGTAAGGCCATAAAAAAACACACACTTTGCACATTATACAAACAATAGAAATCTATGTGATGTCCCCACAATTCACAAAAACAAATGCGTGTGTGTGTGTGTGTGCCAGATACCCAGCGGTGCCTGCAGGCAGTGGAGAGGCTGCAGTCTCGCTTGAAGGAGAAGGGAGCAGATGTTCCTGCGGAGGAGAAGCTGAACCTCCTGAAAGCCGTCCTGCAGAGTCCTCTGTTCCTCCAGATCCTCAGCCTGCAGAAATCAGTGCAGCATCTCAAGGAGCACGTAAGACAACTGAACAAAACATGCATTTTATTTTGTGGCGGCAGGTCAGGAGCATTTTCACAAGGCGCTCACGATGAGATTAACGGTCATCATAAACCCCTGAAAGTTTTTAATATTCAGATTATCATTCATTCATTCATTTTCTTGTCGGCTTAGTCCCTTTATTAATCTGGGGTCGCCACAGCGGAATGAACCGCCAACTTATCAAGCACATTTTTACGCAGCGGATGCCCTTCCAGCCGCAACCCATCTCCGGGAAACATCCACACACTCATCCACACTCTACACTACGGACAATTTAGTCTACCCAATTCACCTGTACCGCATGTGTTTGGACTGTGGGGGAAACCGGAGCACCCGGAGGAAACCCACGCGAACACAGGGAGAACATGCAAACTCCACACAGAAACGCCAACTGACCCAGCCGAGGTTCAAACCTGCGACCCAGCGACCTTCTTGCTGTGAGGCGACAGCACTACCTACTGTTCCACTGTGTCGCCCCAATATTCAGATTAATAAAACATTTTTAATACAACGTACTTAGTGTGTTCATAAAGTACTGCAGTACACTTGAGGTGGGTACAGGACGGGTTAGGGACAGGTTTGGTCAACACTGTGAATACGTTGTGAATACGTACCCCGGTATACATTCCTGGAGAGCACGAATTATGTAGCCAGAGCTACATATGGCTGCAATTCGTCTTTAAATAGAACGCTAGGGGGCGGTATGATGCCATTCCTTTTCACGCTAGCAGCTGCAGTGACGCCCCCAGAAAATTTTCTTAGGGGTGACCAGAAGAGGCCGCACCAAATCTTTGAGTGGCACACAAAAAAGAAGGAATTCAGTGTAATGTTATATTTCTGTTTCTGGTAAATGAAATAATGTGTTTTTAATATCGATATTTATTCCTAAAAAATCTATAAATTCAAATTCAATTGAAAAAAATGTTAATAAAAAAAGTCAATATTTAGTTTAAAAACACTTATCATATATAAATACGTTTCCAGTTATTTTTTCACAAACTTTTATTGAACAGCATACGGCATATGCCATGTCTAAAATTAATAAAGGTTAATGAATTCATCAATAAAACAAACAAATGAACAAAAGGCTTTACTATATACACACACACACACTCATTATACAGTCTCTAATAATATAATTTTTCCATATTCCTTTTTGAGTCACAATATTATTAATAGAGCTTCTTCTATAGATGAAGGTGTGTGCGTGCTGACAACGACGAACGGGGAAGGGGGCAGTAAATCAGCTACGTCACTGGCACCAATCAATCCACAATAATTTAGTGGCTGCTATTTATTCATTTATTCAAAATATGATGAATTTACGCAAGTATATTTAAATTATTAATATCAACAGCATTGGGGTGGCCACAGGGGGCGCCCCTGAGCAGCTGACCGTTTACCTCCGTACGGATGGCTTTACCGCTGTTATCAGTTCATCTAGTGGCTCGCCACATACGCCGGCAGACTTAAGATGCAGAGAGGAGTTGACTTCGACGACGGGGTTCGAGTCTGGCGAAGAACGGTTCCAGAAAGCGAGTAAAACAAAAGCCAAAAATTAAATAAACAAGTAAATAACAGGGTGAGAATGTGGTAAAAATTTGAAAACGTGGTAAAATTTTGCCTTTTTTTCTGGATTGCTTTTGAAAACACTGCGGTTGGGTTTAGGGAAGGGGGTGGGTGCATACTTGTCGATTCTCCCGTATTTTACAGTTCTATCCCGCTATCATCTCGTAAAGGTATTTTCCCGTTTTTCTCTCGTATTTTCAATCTTTCTATGGGTGTCAATAAGGAGCCGATCCTTCCTATACGCAACCCATACCGCCAAACCACCAGGGGGCGGGCGCCCCTCACTCTTAAATGTAAATCTGTTCTGTGATTTAATTTTATTTATGCATGAAAACACTAAAATAAATATAAAAACAGAGGAATTCCCTTCCTTTCCATTACAGGCGCCACACGGTTTCAGGTTTTCCACACGGATTCTGTACACATGATTTGAAGTGGAACAAAAGTCTGGGTTTTGGGTGCGTGTTTGAACAGACAAATACACATAATTAATATTATTACAAACACAACTAATTTTGTCTTAAATGAGCATAAAAAGTTAGGAAAGCAATCGAATGCTTTTATTATAATGTTAGATGTGTGCATTATTAAAGTGACACCTGTTATTAAATATAATCAAATGAAAAATCTAAATGAGAGATTCATTTGTTGCTATTTAATCAGAATGTTCAAGTTATACAGTGATGAAAAGAATGAGTTTTGATACCTTGATTCTATTTCTTTATAATAGCTATTAGTTTTAATTGTTAAAACTGTTTGGTAATTTATTTGCACCTTTTTTAATGTATACTATTATTCTGTCCTTTGTAAATAATGTTTGGGACATATTTCACGCTCTCCAGAAATGTATATAGGGGTACGTTTTCAGAACGAGCCTGTGTTGGGTTTGGTGGTGTGGGTTAAAAATAAAAATAATAATAATAATAACAACAACAAAATAATAATAATAATGATGATGATGATGATGATGATGATGATGATAATAATAATAATAAATTTTTGAATCAACCACATTTAGGGTGCTTTCACACTTGGTTCAATTGCCTGGACCGTACCCAAGTTTGATTGTCCCCCCCCTTGCCACCTTCTCGGTTGGTTTGTGTTCACACTGTCTTTTTTCCTTCTGAACCCCGTTACGCTTGCGTCATAGAGCTGCTGTTTTGTTTACTGCTGTTGCTAGGTGACGGTCACGAAAGCAAAGCGCCAAAATGGAGACTTCCGCACATCGCGGTCGATTTGCTTTTACTGAATCTTTTAGTTTTGGACATACAGAAAGCGACTCGCGTCTGTCTGCCGCAAAAATATTACAAACATTCAGAACAACACACAGTGTCTGCAGAAGCTGTTTCTGGAGGAGACAAGCAGACATCACTGTGTATCACTGTGCTTTGCTCAGTCCCGCTTGTCACCAAGGTACAATACGTGGCGCACATACACACACACACACACACACACACACACACGAATGAACGTTATGAAAACGATAGTTTGTTGTACAGATGCCGGTTCACTTCCGCTATTTGGTTCGATTGCATTCATACTAGAAGTGAACCGTACCAGAGTTCGCTTGAACCGTACCCCAGACCACCTCTTTCAGGCGGACTCGGGTACGGTTCACGGGTGCGCACCCGAGTTCAGAAGACACGTTCACACTAGCTAAACGTACCGTACTATGACGTCAAACGAACCCGGGTGCGGACCAAAAGTGCTAGTGTGAAAGCACCCTTAAACACTATTTTACATATTCACTCATTCATTTTACTTTACCGTAGTCCCTTTATTTATCAGGGGTCGCCACAGCGGAATGAACCGCCAACTACAGCATACGTTTTAAGTAGCGGATGCCCTTCCACACACTCATACACTACGGCTAATTTAGTTAATCCAAATCACCTATAGCGCATGTGGTTGGACTGTGGGGGAAACACACCAACACGGGGAGAACATGCCAAGTCCACACAGAAATGCCAAATGGCCCAGCCGGGACTTGAACCAGCAACCTTCTTGCTGTGAGGTGACAGTGCTAACCACTGAGCCATTGTGATGCCTATTTTACCTATACAGATATGTAAAATATACCCGATTTCTAATGGAATACTAATACAATAAACATTAATTTTATGAGCCATTTTCCTCACGGGGACCAAAAAAATGTCCTCACAAGGTGAAGATTTACTGATATTTCTATACTTGAACGATACAAGGCGCACACACACACAGAGAATATAATGAGCATGCGTGCTGTTGTTGTGTTTGAGTAAATGTCCGCTGTTATGATGTTAGTCTCATATTAACTATGCAATGGCACGCGTTCACACTGTTTTAAATCTTCATCTCAGACGATTAGTGAAACCTCAAACAAGACAAGACTTTTATTAGTGATGGAGGATGTGCTGGTCAGATGTGGAGGTTGTGTGTGTGTGTGAGAGAGAGAGAGAGAGAGAGAGTGTGTGTATGTGTGAGCATGTGTGTGTGTGCTGGCAGCCGCTCTGTCTGAAGTATGTGAGTTATGCAGAGGAGTAACAGAGGAATGGAGATTATCAAACCCAGCATGGCAACATGAAGGAATAGTGTGTGTCCCAACATTTTTTACAGTATACACAGTAAAACTGATTAGTTACATACAGTGTAAAAATGCTGGGTTACACACAATTCCTTCATGTTGTCCCAACACAAATCGATAAAGTTAAGTTAGGGTGCTTTCACACCTGCGTTATTTAGTTGGGTTGAATCGCACTAGAGTTCGTTTTCCCTCTTGGTGCGGTTCATTTAGGCAGGTGTGAATGTAGCAGTCGCACTCGAGTGCGCACCAAAAGCGGACCAAAAAAAGTGTACCGAGACCTACTTGAAGAGGTGGTCTCGAGTATGCTTTCAAACGAACCCTGGAGCGGTTCATTTGTGGTGAGAACATGATCCGAACTTAAACAGACCCAACCGCAAAAATACTGCGCCTTTTTGGGCTAATCCAGCTGCCGTAGGCCGATGCACTGTGCATTATGGAATGTGGAGGAAAAACATGTGTTGACAGCGCTTTACCAACAGAGAGAGAGAGGGGGAAAACATTACCTGATGGATCGTTGGTAATATTTCCAGAACATGACCATGTCGCAGTTTAGCGAAATTAATTCACGCCTCCTCCTGAAGTGACGTGCGATGCACCTCCGCCTTTTGCAATGCCGCTCTTAAAACATAAGAATAAACCCTTAATTAGGTGCGTCCCAAATCGCATACTTATGCTCTATTCTACGCCATTTTGTAGTAGAAATAGTGTAAGTAGTGCGTTCACACTGAAAACTCTAAAAATAATAAGTGGACTTTAGTTACTCGGATGATGCACTCAGTCGACCGGTAAAATGAAGTGTGGAATGGTGGACACTTCATGCACTCAACGACCGCAGATTTCCTCATGTCGTGGAAGGGGCGGAGCTTTCGAGCACTCATGTTGGATTACTTTAGTTATTTTGGATTGTGAAAGCAAAATTCTCCCACAGGAGTGATTATAGCGCCTCCTGATTGTGAATGCGGTTATACTCATGGCAGGTATTATTTGGTAGTTTGGTTCACTAATATAGCGACCGTCAAACGTCATCAGTGAAACAGTTTGAACTTCCGCTTAGTAAAAAAACATTAGTGTTTCATTTGGGATGACACTACATACATATACTATACTGTTGAGTGTGTAAGTGCATAGTGTGCCATTTGGGACGCAGCTAATTGTTTTTACTGAAGTGGATTGATCATGAAATTATTAGGAATTGTGTTAATTCAGCTCATTTTAAATAAGTAGTTTGAACAGGCAGCAAAAAATATTTGTGTATAAGTACATATATACACTACCTGACAAAAGTCTTAGGGCCTATCCAAGTTTTAGGAACAACAAATAATAACTGGACTTCTAGTTGATCATTTGGTATCAGAAGTGTCTTATATGAAAGGCAAAGGCCTCTAGATGATGCTGATTTGAGCACAATAAAATATGATCATGCCTTGATCTTGAATGATTTCATTAGGACAGTAAGGTCTGACTTTGCTCAGACTAAAGTCTCATCACTAAACCTTCAATAATGTCCAGTATAGATTATAAAGTCATGCTGCAGTGGAAACAGAATAAATATTGTGTCTGACTCCATCATGAGCTTGGAGGACTGCATCATACATCTCTGAATGACTCAAATCACGCATTAATAAAGTCATCTGGAATGGCAAAGAAAGCGTTCTTGCAGGACTCCCAGAGTTCATCAACATTCATCAACTCCTCCATCTTACCCCAGACATGCTCAATAATGTTCATCTCTGGTGACTGGGCTGGCCAATCCTCGAACACCTTGACCTTCTTTGCTTTCAGGAGCTTTGATGTGGAGGCTGAAGTATGAGAAGGAGCGCTATCCTGCTGAAGAATTGTCCCTCTCCTGTGGTTTGTAATGTAATGTGCAGCACAGATGTCTTGATACCTCAGGCTGTTGATGTTGATCATCCACTCTGCAGATCTCTCGCACGCCCCCATACTGAATGGAACCCCAAACCATGACTTTTCCTTCACCAAACTTGACTGATTTCTAAGAGAATCTTGGCTCCATGAGGGTTCCAGTAGGTCTTCTGCAGTATTTGTGGTGATTGGGATGCAGCTCAACAGATGATTCAGCAGAAAAATCCATCTTCTGACACTTTCCAAAACGATCAACTAGAGGTTGAGTTATTATTTGTTGCTCTTACAACTGAGATCAACCACAAGACTTTTGTCAGGTAGTGTATACTTATTAGTTACTTAAAAGCAACAAGTTGACTTTACTTAAAAATAAAGTAAACCTGTTGTAACTTGGAACTGTTGATTAAATTTTAATAATTCTTCAAATTGTACTTTTCTTTAATAAAGTCAACTAGTGTAGGGAGGTTTGTGTATTACAGTGAAGTAAACATCATGCTTGCATTATTAGAGCAGACTCCTTCAATAACCTGAGAAGAGCTTCTCTCGCTCTGTTTGCTCTGCATTGCATTGTTGTTTATGCCAACTTCTGCTATGGCTGCCAGAATGCAGGAGCGAGAGAGAGACGTGAGTTCAAGTGTGAAGTGGAGCAGAAGTAATTTCTGAAATGCGGAGCAGCCAAACTGGAGACCTAATCCTCTTACACGGGGAGACTAACAAACAGAGCTGACAGAGTTTTAGCGCTCGCTCAAAGCTTGTGCACGATCAGCAAGCGAGCCCAGAGTCTCCGCACTTAATCTGAAGGGCTTCTGGAAGACGTTTATGAACATCGGTGTTTACTGCCGCAGACTCGAGTGGCTGTAATAAAACCTACAGAAAGAGTCAGGCTGACCCTCCTGCTGGAGTTTGTTAAAGGGACGGTTCACTAAAAATGATCAGCATTAAAAGAATTGGAGTGAATGTGCACATTTGAAGTATGTCTTTTAAGACCTTGCAGCTTTTAATAATATATTAATGACACAAATGATTGTATTTATTGGTCATGCATGCACAATAAGTGTGTTTTTACATCGAAAAAACAATGGAAAAGTAGTGCATTGAAATGGAAAAACATGTTTTGTGTCAATAGCCCTTAAGAACACTTTGGCAAATGCACTTTTTAATTCTGTCTTATATATATATAGTGCAGAATTATTAGGCAAGTTGTGTTTTTGAGGATTGATTTTATTATTGAACAACAACCATGTTCTCAATGAACCCAAAAAACTCATTAATATCAAAGCTGAATATTTTTGGAAGTAGTTTTTAGTTTGTTTTTAGTTTGAGCTATTTGAGGAGGATATCTGTGTGTGCAGGTGACTATTACTGTGCAGAATTATTAGGCAACTTAACAAAAAACAAATATATACCCATTTCAATGATTTATTTTCACCCATGAAACCAATATAACATCTCAACATTCACAAATATACATTTCTGACATTCAAAAACAAAACAAAAACAAATCAGTGACCAATATAGCCACCTTTCTTTGCAAGGACACTCAAAAGCCTGCCATCCATGATTCTGTCAGTGTTTTGATCTGTTCACCATCAACATTGCGTGCAGCAGCAACCACAGCCTCCCAGACACTGTTCAGAGAGGTGTACTGTTTTCCCTCCTTGTAAATCTCACATTTGATGATGGACCACAGGTTCTCTATAGGGTTCAGATCAGGTGAACAAGGAGGCCATGTCATTAGTTTTTCTTCTTTTAGACCCTCTTTTGCCAGCCACGCTGTGGAGTACTTGGACGCGTGTGATGGAGCATTGTCCTGCATGAAAATCATGTTTTTCTTGAAGGATGCAGACTTCTTCCTGTACCACTGCTTGAAGGTGTCTTCCAGAAACTGACAGTAGGACTGGGAGATGAGCTTGACTCCATCCTCAACCCGAAAAGGCCCCACAAGCTCATCTTTGATGATACCAGCCCAAACCAGTACTCCACCTCCACCTTGCTGGCGTCTGAGTCGGACTGGAGCTCTCTGCCTTTTACCGATCCAGCCACGGGCCCATCAAGACTCACTCTCATTTCATCAGTCCATAAAACCTTAGAAAAATCAGTCTTGAGATATTTCTTGGCCCAGTCTTGACGTTTCAGCTTGTGTGTCTTGTTCAGTGGTGGTGGTTTTTCAGCCTTTCTTACCTTGGCCATGTCTCTGAGTATTGCACACCTTGTGCTTTTGGGCACTCCAGTGATGTTGCAGCTCTGAAATATGGCAAAACTGGTGGCAAGTGGCATCTTGGCAGCTGCACGCTTGACTTTTCTCAGTTCATGGGCAGTTTATTTTGCGCCTTGGTTTTTCCACACGCTTCTTGCGACCCTGTTGACTATTTTGAATGAAACGCTTGATTGTTGGATGATCACGCTTCAGAAGCTTGGCAATTTTAAGAGTGCTGCATCCCTCTGCAAGATATCTCACTATTTTTGACTTTTCGGAGCCTGTCAAGTCCTTCTTTTGACCTATTTTGCCAAAGGAAAGGAAGTTGCCTAATAATTATGCACACCTGATATAGGGTGTTGATGTCATTAGACCACACCCCTTCTCATTACAGAGATGCACATCACCTAATATGCTTAATTGGTAGTAGGCTTTCGAGCCTATACAGCTTGGAGTAAGACAACATGCATAAAGAGGATGATGTGCTCAAAATACTCATTTGCCTAATAATTCTGCACTGCCTGTATAATTCAAAATGATTTTTTAAAATTATGTTTAAAATTTAAGGTGTGCTTATTATATTTTTGATATCATTGACTAACATACTAAAGTGCATGGTAAAACATATGCTGGATAAGTTGGCGGTTCATTGCCCCATGGAGACCCCTGATAAACAATGTACTAAGCCGAAGGAAAATCAATGAATGAATATTGTTGATGCATTGACTAACATACTTAAGTGCATGATTGTAATTTTTAATTGTAGCATGTTAATCAATTATGCATTTAAAGATAATATATTTAAGGCCCGGTTGTACACACAGGGTTTAGGCTAACCCAGGATTAGTCCTTATTTCAATTAGAGAATTTAATAAAATAAAATAAAACAAATATGGTGTACGTCTTCATTAAAAAATGTCATGATATACTTAAAATCAGAAGTTATACTTCAGTGGATGGAAAAAACATTCAACAATTGAGCTAAGTGAAGTTTCACAAACTAATTTCGAGAGGAGCACGTGATATAATTGACCGCAGCTGGCCTCTCATCTACAATCATTAGTTAGCCAATCAGATTATTCCAAACTCACTATAAGTAGCCTAGCAAATATTACTCCCTTATCTTCGTTTTCCGAAGAAACCCCCCATCCACCCCTTCTCCACCTTTCTTTCTTTACCACGGGGAGCTCTCGAGAACTACCTGATCTCGTACTCCCCGTACATGCTCAATCGACCAGGCGGGAGCCCTGGGCTCAATTATCTCCGAGCTCAGGGTTCTCTCCCGGGACAGCTTGCCAAACCTGCTAATAGCGTCAAGCAATATCTAAGTGTGAACTCTTGAAATGTGTTTAATATCAAATTGAATGTGGAATAATCTGTATACTTGCAATTAGCATGCAATAATATTGCATTTGGTCTACGTTCAAATACGTGTTTTAAAGTATGCTATTTGTGTATCTTGTACTTTAAATGCATGGACAGAAATCACAGGTTGTTCAATACATCATTACTGAGATGCTCATGTGTAAAAGACACACTGGCACTGATATAATGGCAAAGAAAGAGCTGTAAATCACTAGAGTCCAGATCTGCGAAACCAGGCTGGAGAGACAATGGTTTAATAAGCAATTAAAACCAACAACAAATGTTTTAAGGAAATGACTTAACACATGGCGATGTGAAGTGCATGTTATTTTTCTCACAGAGAGATGCTTTTTTGGGGGGGGCGGGTGCCAGGGTAATTGATGTGAAATGGTTTGTACTTCATCAGGAGTGGAGTCGGGGAGGGAAATAAAAAGTTAATTAAGCAGCTCCTGAATGTAATGAAAAACATGTGTGCACAGATGGCTGGGAGGACAAATTATCAGCCGAAATTATCAAAACAAACGAGTTCTCCGCGCTCTTTCAAGGCTATTTATATATTCGGATGCTTCATGAAAGAAGTAGAGCGAAGTACTTGGAGCACACAAAGTGAGGAGTAATTTACATTTGTCACTCTCTCTCTTGTAGACGCCGTATATTAGCTCTGATCTGAAGAGCAGCAATGAAGGGTTCTCAGCACAGCTCAATGGACAGCCTTCACCTGAAGAGTACAATCACATCATCCGCTCCATGGCCCAGGTAACACACAACAACATCCATCCATGCATACATTTATCTGCTTATTCCTCCGTACATGCATACACGTACAGCTATGCATGCATTCGTCTATTGATGCATTTATTGAAACATCCCTCAGTCTATATATGCACCATTCATGCCTCCATCTATACATCTATATATTAATCCATTCATTCATTTGGTCATGCATTCACTCTCCTGTCCATGCATACGTGCGTCCATGCATGCATTGATCCAAGCATCCATCCATTCATCCAGCCGTCTATTCCTTCATTCATTCATTAAATCATCCTTCCATTCAACTATGCGTGCATCTGTTAATTTATCCATTAATTTGTCCTTCTGCATCTATTCATGCTCGAGTTCATCCATCCATCCATGCCTGTTTCCATTCTACTATGCACTCAACAATTGGTTCATCCATCCATCCATGCATCCATCCATCCAACCATCAGTGTGCTCATTCTTGCATCCATCAATTCATCCATTCATGCATTCATCTATTCATATATCTATTAATCTATCCATCCATTGATTCATCCATCTATTCCTGCATCCATCCATTCATCCATCCATCCATCTTTTCATCCATCATTCATGCATTTGTTCAGCTATCCATGCATACATGCATCCATCCATTAATTTAATCATTCATCCTTCCATTTAACAATGCCTAAATCTGTGTCTATCCATATATGCATATGCTTCCATCCATCCATCAGTTTGGATGCAATTTATGCATCCATCAATTCATCCATTCATCCATTCATCTTTCAATCCAACTATTCATAAAAACATCATGCATCCATTAATCTATTCATTCATTCATTCATTCATGCATTCATCTGTTTATTCATCCATCCATATATCTATTTACCCATCCATTCAAGCATTCATCCATCTATTCCTGCATCCATCCATCCAACCATCAGTGTGCTTATTTTTGCATCCATCAATTCATGCATTCATCCATTGCATCTTTCAATCCAACCATCCATAAATATATCAATGCATCCATTAATTAATTTATCCATTCATTCATGCATTCATCTGTCTATTCATCCATCCATATATCTATTCATCTATCCATCCATGCATTCATCCATCTATTCTTGCATCCATCCATCCATCCATCCATATATCTTTTCATCCATCATTCATGCATTCATTCATCTATCCATCCATACATGCATCCATCTATCCATTCATTTATTCATTCATCCTTCCATTTAACAATGCATGCATTTGTCTTTATCCATATATACTCAGGCATCTGTCCATCCAACCATCAGTGAGCTCATTCTTGCATCCACCAATTCATCTATTCATATATCTATTTATCTATCCATCCATTGATTCATCTATCTATTCCTGCATCCATTCATCCACCCATTCATCTATCTCCATTCATTTAATCATTCATCATTCCATTTAACAATGCATGAATCTGTGTCTATACATATATACTTATGCATCCATCCATCCATCCATCAGTGTGGATGCAATTTATGCATCCATCAATTCATCCATTCATCATCCATCCATCCATCTATGCATGCACATTTCCATTCATTCATGCATTCATCTATGCATCTTTCAATCCAACTATTCATAAATACATCATGCATCCATTAATCTATTCATCCATTCATTCATGCATTCATCTGTCTATTCATCCATCCATATATCTATTTACCCATCCATTCATGCATTCATCCATCTATTCCTGCATCCATCCATCCAACCATCAGTGTGCTCATTCTTGCATCCATCAATTCATCCATTCATGCATTCATCCATGCATCTTTCAATCCAACCATCCATAAATACATAAATACATCAATGCATCCATTAATGTATTTATCCATTCATTCATGCATTCATCTGTCTATTCATCCATCCATATATCTATTCATCTATCCATCCATGCATTCATCCATCTATTCTTGCATCCATCCATCATTCCATCCATCCATATATCTTTTCATCCATCATTCATGCATTCATTCATCTATCCATGCATACATGCATCCATCTATCCATTCATTTATTCATTCATCCTTTCATTTAACAATGCATGCATTTGTCTTTATCCATATATACTCAGGCATCTATCCATCCAACCATCAGTGTGCTCATTCTTGCATCCATCAATTCATCCATTCACATATCTATTCATCCATCCATTCATTCATCCATCTATTCCTGCATCCATTCATCCATCCATTTGTCTTTTTATCCATCATTCATGCATTCGTTCACCTATCCATGCATACATGCATCCATCTATTCATGTAATCATTCATCCTTCCATTTAACAATGCATGAATCTGTGTCTATCCATATATACTTATGCATCCATTCATCCATCAGTGTGGATGCAATTTATGCATCCATCAATTCATCCATTCATCATCTATCCATCCATCTATGCATTCACGTTTCCATTCATTCATGCATTCATCTATGCATTTTTCAATCAAACCATCCATAAATCCATACATCAATGCATCCATCAATCTATTCATCCATCCATTCATCCATCCATCCAATTCAAATATAAGAGGCAGTATTTCATATTTTATTATAATGTTATTTGTATCTTCAGTAAGATCTTGGGTAACAGCCCTCACATTTGGTCTATTTCTTTCTGAGAGCATCCAAACAGTGTGTGACTATGTGGCTTTGATGTTGTGTGTGTGTGTGTGTGTGTGTGTGTAGGGTCGATACGTGACTCAAATTGACCTACTGAAACCGGTATCAGGCGGTTTGGGCTTCAGTGTTGTTGGACTGTGTAGTGAAAATCGCGGAGAACTTGGCATCTTCATTCAGGAGATTCAGCCTGGAAGTGTGGCATACAGGTCAGAATACACACACACACACACACACACACACACATGCACAATCACACACATACACAATCACAAACAAACACATCTACAACTCTCTGTCTCTCATACATGCATGCACACACAAACACAGGTTTGTTTTCCTATCTCAGCGGGGACATTGCATAGACTTCCATTGTTTTTCTGTAAGGTTAATGATACTGTCTATGGATAATCGTTTTTACACGTGCCAATTATTAGATATTATAACAACCTTATAATTTAGAGCAATAGAGACCTGACAAGTATAGCTGAACCAGCACACACACGCACACACTCATCCACATCACTTGTGTGAGATGTTGAGTGATTTGTTAACACATCTCCTCTTGCTTTTTCTCTTTCTAAAAATAACGATTGCTCACATTTTAATCTGCTGTGATTCTCCCTCCTAATCACAGACGTGTCACCAGTTCAGGTCACGTCAGCATTTTTCAGCTCAAAGTCACAGCAAAAGCCCATTTGCTGACACGTCGGTGCTTTTTAGCTGTTTGGTGTCTCTTTGTGAGAGCACATATTCTGCTCATTATGTGTTCTTGCAACACAAAAGCAGTGCTGGGTAATTGATCACGGGCCAGTCGTTTGGTCGCCGTTCACAGGGTCTTTGTTTCTGTCATTTTTGGCCACACTTATTTTTCCTTCCCGCTTAGTCCCTTTATTCATCAGGGGTCGCCACAGCAGAATGAACCGCCAACTAATCCAGCATATGTTTTATGCAGCGGATGCCCTTCTAGCCGCAACCCAGTACTGGGAAACACCTATACACTCTCATATTCACACACACACTCATACACTACGGCCAATTAAGTTCATCAATTCCCCTAAAGCGCATGTGTTTGGACTGTGGGGGAAACCGGAGAACCCAGAGGAAACCCACGCCAACACGGAGAGAACATGCAAACTCCACACAGAATTGCCAACTGGCCCAGCTGGGACTCAAACCAGCAACCTTCCTGCTGTGAGGCAACAGTGCTAACCACTGCGCCACTGTGCCGCCACATAACTTCATTCATTCATTCATTCATTCATTTTTTTTTTCGGCTTAGTCCCTTTTATTAATCAGTGGGTACCACAACGGAATGAACCGCCAACTTATCCAGCATACGTTTTACGCAGCGGATGCTCTTCCAGCAGCAATCCAGTACTGGGAAACACCCATACACTCTCATTCACACACATAGACTACGGACAATTTAGCCTATCCAATTCACCTGTAGGCAACCCAGTGGTGCAGTAGGTAGTGCTGTTGCCTCACAGCAAGAACGTCGCTGGGTCGCAGGTTCGAACCTCGGCTGGGCTGGGTCAGTTGGCGTTTCTGTGTGGAGTTTGCATGTTCTCCCTGGGTTCGCGTGGGTTTCCCCCGGGTGCTCCGGTTTCCCCCACAGTCCAAAGACATGCAGTACAGGTGAATTGGGTAAGCTAAATTGTCCATGGTATATGAGTGTGAATGTGTGTGTGGAAGTTCCCAGAGATGGGTTGCGGCTGGAAGGGCATCCGCTGCGTAAAATCGTGCTGGATAAGTTGGCGGTTCATTCCGCTGTGGCAACCCCGCAAGGGACAAAGCCGACAAGAAAATGAATGAATGAATGAATTCACCTGTACTGCATGTCTTTGGAATTGTGGGGGAAACTGGAGCCCCTGGAGGAAACCCACACAAACACGGGGTGAACATGCAAACTCCACACAGAAATGCCAACTGACCCAGCCGAGGCTCGACCCAGTGACCTTTTTGCTGTGAGGCGAGAGCGCTACCAACTGCGCCACCGTGTCGCCTCACATACATTCATTCATTCATTTTCTTTTCGGCTTAGTCCCTTTATTAATCAGGGGTCGCCACAGCGGAATGACCCGCCAACTTATCCAGCATTTGTTTTACGCAGCGGATGCCCTTCCAGCCGCAACCCATCACTCATACACTACTCATACACTCATACACTACGGTCAATTTTTAGCATGCCCAATTCACCTGTACCACACTGCGAACAGGGAGAGCATGCAAACTCCACACAGAAGTGCCTACTGACCCAGCCGAGGCTCGAACCAGCGACCTTCTTGCTGTGAGGCAAACGTGTTACCCACTGCGCCACCGCATCGCCCCACATAACTTCATATTATTTGCAATTCAATTAACTGTACTTGTGTCAGTGCTTTATTTGTTATGTGCTTTAAATGAAAGAGGGCATTTTTTAAAAGATCTCTAAGCACACTTAAGTGGACTTTTATTTCATTAAGATATCTTCAAGTACACTTTTTGGTTAAATATTTTCATTTTAGATTTTAAGTACACTATAAGTTGATATTTTGTGATGCAAAGGACTAGCTGATGCATAAAAAATGCCATTTTTTTGCATCAAATATGGATTACAAACATTTAATCTCTGGAACAATGTCAGATAATTCATACTACATGTTGATTTCATTCATTCATTCATTTTCTTTTCAGCTTAGTCCCTTTATTAATCTGGGGTCGCCACAGCGGAATGAACCGCCAACTTATCCAGCATTTGTTTTACGCAGCGGATGCCCTTCCAGCCGCAACCCATCTCTGGGAAACATCCATGCACACTCATTCACACACATACACTATGGCCAATTTAGCCTACCCAATTCACCTGTACTGCATGTCTTTGGGGGAAACCGGAGAACCCGGAGGAAACCCACGCGAACGCAGGGAGGACATGCAAACTCCACACAGAAACGCCAACTGACCCAGCAGAGGCTCGAACCAGCGACCTTCTTGCTGTGAGGCGACAGCACTACCTACTGCGCCACTGTGTCGCCCATGTTGATTTCATGGTTTTATTTTTACACCAATGATTATTGATATCAATATACCCTATATGCGGAGCTAGTGTTTCTACCCATACTGATAAACCTCCGGCGACCGGTTATTGTGACGTTTTTTTCCATTTTATACGGTTCCTTTAACAGCATCGCTGTTGTAATGTAATTAAAATACAATCAGTTAAATAGAGTTTGGCATTAATTTAGTTGCTCAAGTGTAAAACAAGACAAAAAGCCGTTTACTCGCACACGCCCGTCAGAATCGGCAGGCTAGCGCAGAAGCTCCATTGAATATACTGCGGTAAAATAAATGCTCATATTATAAAGACATGGCGGGGGGAAATGTAATTTAATGCAGTGCTTCTTGTACAATCTGAGACCCACTTTATATCTGATATCACTGAGCCAGCGGAGAGCGCTGATTTTTAAAGAAAACAGACCTTAAAAGTGCCGATTTTGTAATGGCATACAGTTCACCGGAAGCGCTTAACCCAGGTTACTGGCAAATTAAAAGTCCTTTAGCATAATTTGGCATACCCTATGGTGGTCTGTCTGTATAAACAGATTGCTTCGCTTTCCTTTTTATGCTGCTGTTATCTCCTAATAAGAGCGTGAAATGGCTCTGTAATGCCCTCATGTGCTCTCTGTTCTAGTGATGGGAAACTAAAGGAGGGCGATCAGATACTGGCGATCAATGGTCATCCGCTGGATCAGAGCGTCAGTCACCAGCAGGCCATCGCTCTCCTCCAGCGGGCATCAGAGCGGGTCAGTCTGAGTGTGGCCCGTGGGCCCGTACCGCAGCTCTCCAGCCCTGTGGTGTCCAGAACACCCAGCGCCGCCAGCACACTGTCTGCACACTCCAGCGCGGTGAGACTGAACACACACACACTTGTATACGTGGTTTACAGGGATTCTCCATAGACGTAATGTATTTTATACTGTCAAAAACACTATTATTAAATTGTTATTAAATTAAAATGTAGCATTATTGGGCCCTAAACCCAACACTCTTAGAAAACCTGTGGCAAATTTTGAATGCCTAAAGACCTCATTAAGCATAAATTATAAGTGTTTTAAATTGCACCACTTTAACAGAGTGCAACTAAGTCATACTCATGTTATTACACAACTTTGTGTCCCTGTAAACCACATACATCTGTACACACACACACACACACACACACACATGCTTTTGTGTTTCAGGAGTTTGATTTAGTGATGTTTCCAACACAGGCTCATTGGAAATACATGCCTACGGCTATTTTTTTATAAACATGTTAGCCTACAGTTTCTGTGTAAAATGAACGATACGGGACAGTATGACGGTAACAAACTTCCTTTTTGCACTTACGTTTAAATTGGCGTGTTATCGACGTATATTAGAGGGTTGTTTTTCAGCACCTAATAAATAATTCATAAACTACTTAAACGCTTCTGTGACCTGTAATCGAACTTATGGACTGCTTTTCCAGAGCGGTCAGTGTGCTCGGTGGCTCACCTTGTACGATGTTGTACTTTAGACACAGAGCAGAGCTAAAAATCATGGTAAGATCTTGTGCTTTTCTCCTCTCATTTGCTTTTGGAAAGACTATTGGTTGGGTTCAGGGAAAAGGTGTGGGTTAGTCGATTGTGAGGTCATATATTGTCAATTATGCATGAGTTATGTATGAGATGAGACAATGTATGAGAAAACATAGCCCAGTAATGTATTTAAGATTTTCAAGGATGTAGACAGCACCCTCTGGTGGATTTGTCAACACAAGCTGCAAGGAAACGTTGCCGGAGCAATGTATTTTGCAGTTGGCAAATTTGCAGCCACTTGGCATGCATTTCTAATAAGCCTGGGTTGGATGTTTCACAAGCATACCTGCCAACACTCCCGTTTTTCCCGGGAGTCTCACGTATTTCAGACCTATCTCCTGTCACCCTCCAATTTTGCTGTTTCTCCCAAAAAACTTCCGTAATTTCTTCCCGCCCCCAGTCCTCAGCTTTTTGGTACAGTCTGTAACACCCCCGGGTCACCAACTTTGGTATAGTATCCGATCGAATCGGCCACCCAAAACCCGGTCCATAGTATGGTTACTAACACCACACTACAGTTACTAACCCAGTTCTCAAGTGTGTAAAGGCTGATTTATACTTCTGCGTCAAGCGCACGCGTATGCTACGGCGCAGCCTACGCGTGGACGCATAGCCCTCGCCGTGGCCGTCGGCAACGTTGACGCGCACCTCTCAAAAAATGTAAGGCATACACGTAGCACAAGCTCTGTGATTAGTCGGCTTGGTAGTGCTGACGAGTGTGGGCGGAGGTGAGAGTCGCACGAGTGTGATGCAGCGAGTGTTTACAAGTGTGGAGTCCCGTGAAGGAGCTCCGGATGGAGACTGTTGTTTTGTGTTTACCTCATGATTAAAGTTGTTGCACATCCGCTGGTTCCCGCCTCAAAATGAGCAAATTTGAGCCACTTGTACATTAAGGAAGTGTTCAGAAAAAACTAAACACCAGCGAAGAAACTCGACACAGAGAAACATAAACATACTGCCAGCTAGCGTTTCGGAAGTGTTGTTGCAGAGAAACAGAAACAGCGCGCAGAAGTATAAACGTGGGTCACGCCGATCACTTGACGCAGAAGTATAAACCAGGCTTTATTCAGACAAGCACACACCAACACCCACCGCCCCCAACCCTCTCTCTCCCTGTTTACATGTTTACATTCAGAGAGCGGCTTGACGCAGAAGTATAAACCAGGCTTTATTCAGACAAGCACACACCAACACCCACCGCCCCCAACCCTCTCTCTCCCTGTTTACATGTTTACATTCAGAGAGCGGCATTTACAGCAGATCTTTCAGTCTATAATATTGTACTACAATATTGCAGTGATATTAACATACTGTAAACTCAGGAACTAAATCATTTTGACTGAGGTCTGTCTTTAAACACTGAAAGAGCACTGCTGACGATACCAACTAACTTTGCCATCTAAATGAACAAACAAAGACCACTGATCGCTTATGCCGAGTTGAGACTGCACGATTTATAAAGTAGACGTGTCACAGATGTTTTCACACTGCATGACTATCTGGGCTTGCGTTTTGTTGCTGCTTTGTTCACACTGCAAGATGGATCGGCAACAGGGGGTTTCACACTGCATGACTTTACAATAGGAAGATTCGCCGACAACTTTGTCCAAACTTTGTTTCACAACCAAACACACGTAGTATATCTTTTGTTATTAACTACATAACGAGAAAGAAGCCTTTAATGGGTTGAAAATATATTTGCTCACCTGGGTTTGAAGGAAATTAGCAATCTCTTTTCAACTTTTTTTTCTTTTTCGACCTAGTTGTGCTATAGCTCACATGACACGTCAAACAGACACGAGTGCTCTTGCCAAACTTCTGCTAGTTTTTCCTCCATTTCTTGGGTCCAAATAAACCGAAAATGAGTGCTTTTAACTTCTCCCCTATCCTCCCGCTGGCCTGCAGGTCACCACACTAGTGGATGCTGCTCTCTCATTGGCTGTAGGTGATCGCTGATGTTATTTTCAGTAAAAACTCATTTCACACGGCATGATTTGAATCTCCAACAGCTCCAGATATTTAGAACGCCAAATATCTCACGGGCATCGGCGACTCATCTGCGATTCTTTCAGATCACGTCTTTGATAGTTCACATTGTGTGATTGTCACTCGCGTGCACGAGCACCGATTTGCCTGTGCATTTGTCGGCGATTTCTCAAAACCTGTCGGCGAGTCAAAATCAGGGCTAAAATCATGCAGTCTGAATTCGGCATTACTTGCCAAATCTATCAAGACAGGAAAATCAACATAGACTGGAGCTGTGTCTTTTTTAAAAGGAGACTAGCGGCAAATCTGGATTTCACCATTTCCAGATGTGAAAAGCTCTCGAGTAAAAAATATTATTTACAAACGCATTTCTGTCGCGTGCACTGTAATGCATAAACAAAACACTGACGACCCATGTCTCCAAATTCTGTTTTGGCAACACAGCGTGGCGTCTCTCTGTCGTCAGAACACTGTAACAGGTAAAACAGTCTTGAAGCTATCATGCATATTAATGAAGTTGCACCGCATACACAATAGAGCGCGCTGATTGGTTCGAACCAAGTCTTTCTCATGAATTAATGCTGCACACTCAGAGACATCACGATGTACTCGCAGGTACAGACATCCACTCTCCACGCTGGAATACACACAAGTCTCTAATCGCCGTGACGCAGCTTCAAAAAATTTGTTTCAAACCGGAAGAACGAATTTGCTCACAATAACAACCAATTTTCACTTTTTTAGTGCAATATATGTGTCCTAATAGTGTTTATAGCAGCGTGGGACACATATATGACTGTCAACAACTCAACACATGTGTTTGGGTGTTTCGTGACCCTTTAATGCAGGGGTGTCAAACTCAGATCCTGGAGGGCCGCAGCCCTGCACAGTTTAGTTCCAACCCTGCTTCAACACACTTACCTGCAGGTTTCAAACAAGCCTGAAGGACTCAATTAGTTTGATCAGGTGTGTTTAATTAGGGTTGGAACTAAACTGTGCAGAGCTCCGGGTTTGACACCTGTGCTTTAATGTAACTATTACCTACTATTTTTATCTTGTATGTGTATACTGTAGCAAAATGTGGCAATAATAGTTGAATAAAATGTTATAAATAAAATGTTGATCTTATAGCTCAATCAAATTTATTAGATTTTTGGACATTACCCAAACTGTGCGATATGACTAAACAATGATCATAAATAGCTGTTTACTATAACTGCCACTATTACTATATTACTACAGGCGTATTACTATAAATAAAGTTCCACCTTAGCATTTGTTTCTGAATATTGTGCACTTTCCCTCTTAGTTTGGATCATTTAGAAATCCACGAACATTTATATGAAGTTCAGATCTGCTAAACCGGTCTGACTTTGGCTGAATGAGTTGATCTGAGTATGATTGAAAATATTCTACAGAGGCACCCAATGGACCAACACACCAGACTGCGTTATAAATCGAAACGTGAAAAGCCTCACATAAAAAGTGGCAGCTACCGACTCTTTAAAAAAGAAATATAAAATGGGGAAGAAGACGCCACTTGAATGACAAAAAAATTGTGTTGAAAGGTTGTATAAGTTCTGTTTCATGTCTCCGGGTCTCCAAGGGATGGCTAAGCCTGTGAATGTTCCTGCTGCGCGTAGTGGGGAGTGAGACATACTAGAAATGTGACAGACCCTTTTTTTAAAAGAATAGGACCCCCTCCTGTTTTCCTTTTGGGTCTGCAGATTATTCAGCCGAGCTTCAGGTTATTTTCAACTGGTTAAAGTTCTCAAAGTAGTTCATGGTGAAAAACAGTAAAAGTTTGTAGATAACATTTGTCAATAGGGGCTTTTACATTGTTTAGGTATAGGAACTCAGATATAGGAACTATCCATTAGTGCAGTTTTCTAATAACTATTGTTTTCCTCTGACCATGAAGTGACATATGCCTGCCAACAGCCACATCAAGCCTAGCTTTCAATAAAATAAAATAAAAACAGGATGCTATGATTGTTGCTGCACATTCATTCATTCATTTTCTTTCGGTCCCTTTATTCATCAGGGGTCGCCACAGCGGAACGAACCGCCAACTATTCCAGCATATGTTTTATGTAGCCCTCCCAGCTGCAACCCAGTACTGGGAAACACCCATACACACTCATTTACACACACACTCATACACTATGGTCAGTTTAGTTCATCAATTCCCCTATAGCGCCTGTGTTTGGACTGTGGGGGAAACCGGAGCACCAGGAGGAAACCCACGCCAACACGGGGAGAACATGCAAACTCCACACAGAAATGCCAACTAAGCCAGCCGGGACTCGAACCAGTGGCCTTCTTGCTGTGAGGTGACAGTGCTAACCACTGAGCCACCGTGTCGCCCCTGTAGCTGCACAATATTGGAAAACTCTGATGTTGCAATATTTTATTTGTGCGCAGTAAATATTGCAATATGAATACAGCTTCACAATATGGTTTGGATAGCTCTATCTGGCAGTTTTCAAAGGAGCCCAACAGTATTCAGGTACAGAAATCGCATGAACACAATGCAAAAATGCTGTTCTTTCAATTCATTCATTCATTTTCTTTTCAGCTTAGTCCCTTTATTAATCTGGGGTCTCCACACCGGAAGGAACCACCAACTTATCCAGCATATGTTTTACACAGCGAATGCCCTTCCAGCTGCAACCCATCACTGGGAAACATCCATACGCACTCATTCACACTCATACACTATGGACAATTTAGCTTACCCAATTCACCTGTACCGCATGTCTTGTGATTTTGGGGGAAACCGGAGCACCCGGAGGAAACCCAAGCGAACACGGGGAGAACATGCAAACTCCACACAGAAATGCCAACTGATCTAGCCGAGGCTCGAACCAGCGACCTTCTTTGCTGTGAGGCAATTGTGCTACCCACTGAGCCACCGTGATGCCATACCATGCCAACTGATCTAGCCGAGGCTCGAACCAGCGACCTTCTTTGCTGTGAGGCAATTGTGCTACCCACTGAGCCACCGTGATGCCATACCATAACTTTATTAGTTGCAAATTCTGTTCTTTTCTAGTCCAAATATCAAAATAAAACCTTAGATCAACTAAAATATTGTTTTGTTTTAAACTTCAGAAGAAATAAGTCAAACTTAAGTTGTTTTTGTGTCAAAATTAAGAGTTTTCCCCCTAAAACAGGAAATCTGCCAGTGGGGTAGGCAAAATAATCTTGTTTTCACTTTTTTCGACTAAAAACAAGACAAAAATATGAATTTTTTTTTGCATAAATCACATAAATTTTGTATAAATTCAGTAATTAAATACAATTCTGTAGCTTTTGGTCAACTATAATCCAGACTCAACATTGCATATATTGTGATGTGACTATCGCGGATGCACACGTTGTGATATCGATGCTGAAACCGTATATTGTGCAACCCTTGTTGTAGCTATGTTGTCCTCGTGTGATGTTGGATTCATGATAACAGAAATGTAAAAACAGAAGTAAGCTATTTAGAGTGTGAAAGACACATAATAGATGTCTAAAAATAGATCTCCTGGCCAAAACAAGGTTAAATTTGACAAGTCAGTGAAAATCTAGTAAATGTCTAACAATGATCCAAAACTAGACTAGTCATAAAATACAAGGCAAGGAATTTTTCACAGTATTTTCTATAATATTTTTTCTTCTGGAGAATTTGTTTTATTTCTCCTAGAATAAAAGCAGTTTTTAATTGTTTTAAAGCCATTTTAAGGTCAATATTATTAGCCCCCTTAAGCAATATTTGTTTTGGATTGTCTACAGAGCAAACCACTGTTATACAAATCAAATCAAATCACTTTTATTGTCACATCATCAGCAGCACGTGTGCTATGATGAGTGAAAAGCTTAGGTGCTGGCTCCAGACAGTGCAAAATACAGACAGTGTAAATACAACGACATACTCACAAAAAAACAAGACAATGTAAAATTGGCAATGT
This sequence comes from Danio kyathit, assembly GCA_903798195.1. NCBI lineage: Eukaryota > Metazoa > Chordata > Actinopteri > Cypriniformes > Danionidae > Danio > Danio kyathit. Next base: position 87,346,356 of record LR812525.1, on the reverse strand, counting down.
TGACAGCGATACGTACGATGGATGGGTGTACACATAGTTGTAGGCAATATTGTTTTAAGTATGGGTTTGTTAAAGTGCAGTGCATGCTACATCTTGATGGTGTGCAGTGTGGGGTAGGGAAGAGTTTGTGTGGGGTGTGTTAAGTGTTCATCAGCCTGATAGTCTGAGGGAAGAAACTTTCCTTCAGTCGGCTGGTACGTGACCGGATGCTGCGGAACCGTCTGCCTGAGGGTAGCAGAGAGAAAAGTCTATGGCTTGGGTGGCTGGAGTCGCTGATGATTCTCTTGGCTTTCCTCATGCACCTCCTGGTATAGATGTCCTGGAGGGAGGGAAGCTCACCTCCTACTACGCGTCCAGCAGTTCGCACGATCCTATGTAGACCTTTGCGATTGCTGCTGGTGCTGTTTCCGTACCAGGTGGTAATGCAGCCAGTCAGGATGCTCCCCACAGTGCAGGTGTAGAACGAGCGGAGAATAACTTGCCTAATTACCCTAATTAACCTAGTTAATTAACCTAGTTAAGCCTTTAAATGTCACTTTAAGCTGAATACTAGTATCTTGAAAAATCTTGAAAAAGAAATCAGTTATTAGAAATGAGTTATTAAAACTATTATGTTTAGAAATGTGTTGAAAAAAAATCTTCTTTCCGTTACAGTATATATACTATATAAACACTTTTTATTTTAACATTTCATCTGCACCAAGGCCCGCCACAACTTCCTCCAATGCTGTTTCCTTCACCTACAAATCTTTATTTTACTAGTTATGTAGATCATAAAGAACTGTATGCTTCTCAAACTCGATGAGGAGTGTCACATATGTCTTGTCAGGTGCACTCAGAAGACACTAATCGCCTGTGATATCATGTGATTTTGTTTTAGATTGTCAGCAAGCATGATGTAGCTATAGTTATAATAATATATGCAAAATAATATTTATACATAATCAAACTAGACTGTTTTAAATTAGATTATTGTAGGCCCAAACAAATATTTGTTGCGTTATTTTAATTGTTTAAGTTCATTTGATTGACTATATAAAAATCGGTGGATATTATCGATGCATTTATTCATCAAACTAGACTGTTTAAAATGGGGAGCACGGTGGCGCAGTGGGTAGCACAATCGCCTCACAGCAAGAAGGTCACTGGTTCAAACCTCGGCTGGATCACTTGGCATTTCTGTGTGGAGTTTGCATGTTCTCCCCGTGTTGGTGTGGGTTTCCTCCGGGTGCTCTGTTTCCCCCAAAAGTCCAAAGACATGTGGTACAGGTGAATTGGGTAAGCTAAATTGTCCATAGTGTATGAGTGTGAATGAGTGTGTGTGGATGTTTCCCAGTGATGGGTTGAAGCTGGAAGGGCATCCGCTGCGTAAAACATATGCTGAATAAACTGGCGGTTCATTCAGCTGTGGTGACCCCTGATTAGGCTGAAAAGAAAATGAATGAATGAATGAGACTGTTTTAAATTAGATTATTGTAGATCAGGCCCCAATCAAATATTATATTATATATATAAAAATCGGTGGATATTATTGATGCTTTTATTTGGTCAAATTGCTACTTTTTACCATCATTCAATTTGTTTTTTGGCTCCAAACCAAGCTCTGCAACCTCTTAGAGAAAGGTTTCTACGGACAACCAGCAATGTTTAAATTGATCATCGGGTTTTGTTCAGTTTTCTTCTGTTTAGAGTCAGTTTGAGACGACTAAATCGTTTCCTTACAACATTGTGTTGCCTGTCTACAAGCAGTGCCCACAGTTCCCTTTATCTCACTTAAGTTTGGACAGACAGATGTTGTCTGAGGCTTCACATGACAGAAACGGGCCAGGGAGATCAAGTGTGCTTGTTGACTCTCAGGAAATCAGGCTGAATTCCTGTGGGATTTCTGTGAAAATGCAGAGGTGATCACAGCTGACATTTCCCTTTTAGGTTTCTGGGTTGTTTTTAGCATGCAATCTTAACCCAAAAAGTTGTCTTTACTAGACTATTGCAAGGAAACGCTTTGCCTTACCCTCTTAAGGCCCAAGGTGTTTTTTTACATGCATTTTTTATTCCTCTTTGCTATTTGAGCTTATTGGAACCTAATTAGAATAAAACCTAAGCATCATCTTTTGATATGATGTACTTTTAGAGAAAAATGATGTCCATATATGTGGACTCGTGGTCCAAATTTACATAAAACACTTTTTCCTGACTGTTTTTAATGCATATATAACAAATACATTTTTTTGAACATGTTTTGACTATCAGAGAGTAAAAACAACATTTTTTTTCCCATTTTGGACAGTTAAAAATAGTGTTTGGGACATTTCATATGCTGCAAAACAGTTGCAGGATGACACTGTATGTCTGTAACAAAATATAAAACATTCAAAGTATTTTAAATAGCCACTTAAGAGCTCAAATGTGCTGTCCACGTATGTGGACACTCGGGCCCTAGGAGGACAAACCACTTTTAAAGAAGGTGAAACTAAACAGCGGCTGCACGGTTGCGCAGTGGGTGGCACATCAAATCAAATCACTTTTATTGTCACATCATCAGCAGCCATACCTGCCAACACTCCCGTTTTTCCCGGGAGTCTCCCGTATTTTAGACCCGTCTCCCGTATTGTTCTGTTTCCCGGTAAACTCCCGGAATTCCCCCGCCCCCCGCTCCTCAGCATTTGGTACAGTCCGGGCTGAAACCTGTGCTGCGTCCCAATTTGCATTTCGCATACTTATACTACGCCCTAAAAGTATGTACTTTTTTGTGGAGAAAAAATATATACTTTTGAGTGAGTAACAGAAAAGTATGCAAGCTTTGGGACATACTACTTCCTCGTTACACAGATCGTTGTGTTGCTTAGTTAAGAGCCCTGACAATCATCCACATTTCTGTCGTATTTAATTTCCTACCTTATTGGAGAAGCAGCAGCAGGATAATCTCCCATTCACGAGTCTTTCATGCAGAGAAATCTCCTCAGGTCTTTGGATAATTCTGCAGTCAGACGGTAATGTCCAAACACGTCTTTATATAAGTTCAGTATTGTTGTTGCAGATGAAATATAACACAGACAACGCTATTTAAATATTCTCCAGTGGGCTAGATATTAATTAACAGTCATACAAACATCTGTACCGAAGCCTCTCTGCTTGACGGTTGGTCTCGCGCGTCCATCATGTTTGTAGTTTGTTTACACTTTTCACCCGTGTTTTGTAGTTCTAATCGAATTCACGTCCAACGCGCAATGTACTGTGGGCAATATCAGCGGTTAGAGTATGGACGCTTCTACACTTAAAATTTTGACCGGAAATAGTAAACCATCCGGGAATTTTTGGCATACTCTTTTCAACATACTACGATTTGGGACATACTAATTCTACTTTCACATACTATTTAGGACGGATAGTATGCGGATTGGGACGCAGCACTGGTGCTTGTGCGCGTGTTCTTCCGGTCGCGCGCCTCCATCTCCCCAAACCGCTCTTCAGTTCGCGCCAGTGTTGCCAATTTAGCGACTTTTCAGACCCCCCTAGCGACAAATTTTCAAAAAAGCGACAAATCTAGCGACTTTTTTGTGTGTTACTGGAGATTTTTATAGACTGTCGTTTGTCCATTACTGTACCGTCCCTACCTACTCTTCTCAACGAGCTGCGGGTGATGCCGCCGGCCCCTCCCCCGCCTCAGAGCACTGACAGGCGGCCCAGTCCTCGTACAGCAGCCTCTCCCACCTGCAGCCTGACAGCAGATCACCCCTCTGCGTACCAACGGCAAATGATTTAGCACCGGCAGTGTGAAGGTATTTCCCTTGTACAGTCAAACCTATCTGCTTCTCCTTTATTTTAACAATTTAATTTGACTGTTTATTCTTGTTGCACAATCAGAGATGTTTTAAGTGAGAGTTTCAGAACTTGTCTGAGTATATTACGTCTGAGAGATTACTGCAAATTCACTACACATCTATAATGATATATATATGATATATATATTCAAGCAGCAATAAATTTAGTTAAATTGACAAGCTTACATAAAGCGTAGTGCAAATATAAATACCCCATTTATTTAACATAGGCTGTTAAACAAACAGAAAAGGTAGAACGTGGTGACGTCAGTAATATGCAAATTAGCGTATGACGTAACCCCCCCCCATCTCCCGGAATTTATGAACCAAATGTTGGCAGGTATGTCAGCAGCACGTGTGCTATGATGAGTGAAAAGCTTAGGTGCTGGCTCCAGACAGTGCAAAATACAGACAGTGTAAATACAACCACAGTGCAAAATACAGACAGTGCAAAATACAGACATTCACCTCACAGCAAGAAGGTCGCTGGTTAGAGCCACGGCTGGTTCAGTTGGCGTTTCTGTGTGTGTTCGCGTGGGTTTCCTCTGGGTGCTCTGGTTCCCCCAAAGACATAGGGGAATTGGGTAGGCTAACTTGTCTGTAGTGTATGTGTGTGAATGAGTGTGTTTGGGTGTTTCCCAGTGATGGGTTGTAGCTGGAAGTGCATCCGCTGCGTAAAACATATGCTGGATAAGTTGGCAGTTCATTCCGCTGTGGAGACCGGAAAGGCGGAAAAAAAATTAATGAATGAAGTGTTTAACTGTTGTGCAAATGTAAATAGTGTTGTGAGAAATGCACCAAAGCTACTGAGAAAAACTAGACTCAAACTCCTTGTTCTACAACCAAGTGTGCTCATGACTACACATACAAAGTAATATAATATGAAACTATCAGTTTGCAACATCGAGCTGTTTTTAACATCTAAAAATCAATGGAAGTGAATGAGAGCGGAAGTGTCGAGCCAAAAAAGTTCCAATTGCTGCACGAAGAATAAGGTCAATACTTTTCTACGGGACAAATATTGCAGTTCAGATTACACTGAGCAGCATCATTAACGAGGATGAGGATCTCTTCTTTCAAAACACTGTCTGTCATGCTGAGAGATCTGCGGTGCGTACGCGACACTCGATAGTCCTCAATCATGGTGTGTTATTCTATCAGGAGCGTAACTCTGTCACGAGCCGCTGCTGTAGGAGACTGTTTCAGCAGCAAGCATGTGGTCTTCTGCTTGGATGTGGGTGAGTTGTGATACTATTGATATTTATTGATCGTCCACCGGCTTAATCAGAGTTATGAACAGTTACGAATGCATCAGTAAGTGTCTGGTCACTTCATCGGCATGCATTATTTGTGAGACGTTTCAGGTCATGTGGTGTTTTATTGGTAGCTGCATCACATCTCTTTTGCTGTTTGTTGTATTTTGATCTCTGTTACGTCCAGCAGAAACATCCATTGGGTTTGTGGTACTCTAATAATCATCTATGATGTATTTGTAACCCACATTTTTCAGAAACCAATGAAACAAATATGAATACATGGATGCACTAATTAATGTGATATTAGCTGCCATACCCCGTATAGAAATCTGATATTAATGTGAATTAAATGGATGTCAAACAAGGTCATGTTTGGATTTCACATATAGAGTTGAAGGCTTATAGTTAGCCCTCATGTGAAATTTGCATGGTGGCTCAGTGGTTTGCACTGTCGCCTTACAGCAAGAAGGTGTGAGCAAGTCCTCCGGGTGCTCCGGTTTCCCCCACTGTCCAAACACATGCAGTACAGGTGAATTGAGTAAGCTAAATTGTCCGTAGGGTGTTTCCCAGTCATGGGTTGCAGCTGGAAGGGCATCCGCTGCATAAAACAAATGCTTGAATAATTGGTGGTTCATTCCACTGTGGCGACCCCTGATAAAAAAGGGACTAAGCCGAAGGAAAATGAATGAATGAATGTTTAACAGAGTTGTTTAAAAAGTGGTAGACATTTTAATTATTTTTCAAACATTGACATTACAGATGTGTACATATATGTTCAAATACATTAGCTATATCTATATATATGAACAATATCACACAAGTAGCAGTGCCATGTGGCTGTATATCAGCACTGGTGGGAGACAAGCCGGCAGCTAGCTCTCTGCAACTCTCACATGGTCTCCCACTGAAGCTAAGCAGGGCTGCGCCTGGTCAGTACCTGGATGGGAGACCACATGGGAAAGCTAGGTTGCTGCCGGTGTCATGAGAAATCGGGTCCCCCCTGCAATCGAGTCCGCTTAGGACCCCAATGGGTCGTCTGCGTTGAATGCCTGATCAAAAGTGCTTTTTATAGTTTATTCTCAGTCTTGACATTATCATAACAAGACTTATCATATTACTAACATTATTTTATCAAGATTTATCATATTAGTAACATTATTATCGGTAAGTTAAAGACATGCATAGTTAAAATAATTGAAATGGTCCTAAACATTTAATGATGCCTTTTTGATGTTTTTATGGATTTATATGTAACATTATATATTTATATAAGAAGTGGTAGCAAGTTGTAGTCTATCTAAAATAAAAGCACCAAAGACAAATTCTCCATGACACAACAACTTGTAAGAAATACATAATTTAAAACAGTTTTATGTCATTATAACCCTCTTTTAAATGACATGCATTTAAATGAGATTTCGCTGCATATATATATATATATATATATATTAATATTAATAAGGCGCTACTAACTATACCTAATACAACTCCAGTGAACCAATAGGATCACCCAGGGTCCTAGGCGGACCCGATTGTCAGGGGGGACCCGATTTCTCATGACACCGGAAGTGGTGTTGTGAGGCCAGAAGGGGGCGCCCAACCTGTGGCCTGTGTGGGTCCTAATGCCCCAGTATAGTGACGGGGACTCTATACTGCTCAGTGAGCGCCGTCTTTCGGTAAACCGAGGTCCTGACTCTCTGTGGTCATTTAAAATCCCAGGATGTCCTTTGGGGTTTAACGCTGGCATCCTGGCCAAATCTGCCCACTGGCTTCTGTCCATCATGGCCTCCTAACCCTCACCTTAATCCTTCTGTCTCCTCTCCACCAATCAGCTGGTGTGTGGTGTGCGGTCTGGCGCATCCAGGTGGATGCTGCACTCTGGTGGTGGATGAGGAGATTCCCCCTATGTGTAAAGCGCTTTGAGTGCCCAGAAAAGCGCTATATAAATGTATTACGATATACAGCCACATCGCACTGCTTCGAGTGTGATATTGCGTTTATACAACAGTTCGACGGCATAATCGTGTATATAAATAAAGAAAATCAAACATGGAGAGTCTCAAAAACCCTTTTGTATGAGGAACTACTTTCTTCTACCGTTCATTCACATCAGCAGCTGACGTCAGAACAGCAGAAACCGTTGCTCATTCACTAACGTCACTTTAGAGCTAGTGAATGATCCTCTAGCGCAGTGGTTCTCAACTGGTTTGGCCATGGGACCCACATTTTTACATGGTCATCCAGCCGCGACCCAAACTTTTAGGAACTATAATATAATTTTAGGAATTATAATTAATTTGTATTTATTTGTTAACATACACAAATAGTGACAGATAAATCACAAGTCACCAATATTTACAAATAAACAATATTTTATTGCTGTCATTTAACAAAATGTATCAAATTATAGAAATATTACAAAGTAAGGGTAAGAAAAGGTTCAGTTACCATGAACTAAACTGAACTGTTGATAAAACATTAACACTGATCCTGTTAAACAGAACAAATCAGCAAATTACAGTAAAATGATTAAAACAATCATGACAATTTTTACATCTAATATGACAGCAATTATAAACATCTGTTTCACTTGACAGTAATTTGGGAAGCTGATGAGATAACTGAGGATGTGCTTTACTCCTGATAAGAGTTTTAAAGTCTGGGGTGATGGTAGACCCGAAGATCGTGATCGATGCCCAACCTGTTCCTTTGCTTTGACTTAAGCTGCACCAAAGAAGAGAAGCCACTTTCACACAAATACGTAGTGCTGAATGGTAGGATGGATTTGATCGCACGAATGGCAAGGGACGAATACTCAGAAAGCACTTCGCGGCACCAAAACTGGGAGAGGCTTACTTCACTGAGTTTCTTTTTCAGCGTCTTATCACATGACAGCTCCACCAGCTGATTCTCTTTGTTGCTCGGCAACGTGACACTTTCCACTTCGATTCCAAAGGGATTGCTTATCCACGGATCATCATCATGTTTATCGAGAAAGTAGTACGGTTGTTGCGCGCATTTCAAAATAAAAGTCCGGTATAAGCAAAATAAGTTCAATTTAACTTTTGTTGTTTTTTTTGACCACACACTCCGCGACCCACTGAAAATGTTCCCGCGACCCACTCTTGGGTCGCGACCCACCAGTTGAGAAACACTGCTCTAGCGTAATGTCTAAAGTGATGACAGAACAGCTGATTTTGCTCACATTTTAACACTGGAACCGCCATGGGGTCAACATTACCCATCACTGTTATTTAAATGTACATAACAGACCTTCAATAAAACATTCAAGCCTCCCAATCATTGACTTTTACTAAAATTACCTTATTTACAATTCCCAGATATTAAAAATTGTTTAGATCAAAATAGATTAAATGTGGGACATTTTTACATATAAGCGCCAGCATGGGTCAAATTTACCCACTATAAAAAAAAGTTTGTATTTATGCCAGTGGTGTAAAGTACTTTAGTAAATGGACTTCGTTACTTTACTTAAGTATTTTTTTGGCTACTTTGTTCTTGTACTGAGTATCAAAAATATAAGCAACTTTTACTCTCTACTTGACTACATTTTAGATTGAATATATGTACTTTTTACTCCACTACATTTGAACTCATTAAACTGTGATTGTGCGAGCGCCAAGTCTGCATCTTTATCTACCACGGCTAATTTGTTGAGCGGATTATGCAGTATCGCCATCCGCAGGGTGCTGTAGGTACTGTACGCTATTTATAAGCTACTGTAAATCACGTGCAACATGGCTGCAGCCAGTGATGAAGTCGAAGCCGGCACATCAAGCAGTGCCAGTACTGATGGTCATCCAAGGCCTTATCTGAAAGAAATGTTTTTTATTTGTCGATATACAGAATGGCTGTTACAGGATGCAGTGTCTACTTTGTTTGCCACGAACCACGAAAATAAATGCTTTTAAGAATTCATCGTCAAATTTGAGAAAACGCATTAAGTCTATTAAATGTTAATTTAATGAGAATTTAGTCAAATTATGTCTGACTTTACAATGGTAGTGTAAGCATAATTTTACCAAAGGTTAATACAGTTACTGATATGGCAAAAACCACTGCGACATGACCTGACTATATTTTAGCTTAAAGGTGCTGTATGTAAGTTTTTGACTCTTCTAAAGCATAAAAATACCATAATATGTTTGCAGATATTTAAGAAACATCCCAAGTGAACATACTTGTTTAACTGACAAACAATGCTGAAGTCAGATATTCTGCTTTGAAAATGGTTTTTCCGTGCCGGAACGCTGTCTTTGTTTAGGTAAAGTTAACCTGCAGAATGCCAGTTTAGCCAATTATATTTCAGCACTCCGGGTTGCCTTGTTGGAAAACAGCGCATTTCATTCATTCATTCAGAAAGGCTCTGAAAGCATGCGCCCGTGACCAAAATGGACAGTATCAGACGTCGAAATGAGACAGATTCAGTTCCACATGAGGTTATTAATTAGCAAATGATATAAATATTACGAACGTAAACATTAGGTGAGCAGGTTACACTGTAATCTCGTGTCCTAACAACACGCAAACAGCAGTTTGACTCTTTGCACCAGACGAAACACGACAAAAATGTAAATACAGCCTTTCAGAAGCACAGAATAAGCACTCACTCACGAAACGGTAAGGTTTATAATCTATTCAAACTCACATCGTTAGCATTTAGCACTGAATAAAACACACGAGGCTTACCTGAGGTGCACTGTCATAGGTTTCACATGTTGAGCTGTGAGAAATAGAAGCCGTTTCTAATATCTCAATTCGAGGTGTTGGTTAGAACTAAAACTCCTTTTAATATGGAACATAATTCCTTCTATCGCGTGTCATTGATTTTATTTAGAACACAGGTTTAAATCACTCGCTCCTGTACTCAATCTGGCATCCCACGCGTGTGTTTATTTTGATCTAGGAGTGCAATACCCAGTTCAACCACTGGGTGTCAAACTTACATACTGCACCTTTAAAAAAATTTGTGCAACGTGAATAAATGTATCACTGAAATTATACATTTTGCATCAGGTGCATTTAGCTGTGAGTTTGTGCTCCTCTTTGTTTAATTTTAATACAGAGAAAACATCCTAATCAATTGAAAAACTACTCAAAATAAAAATATTGAGACTGAGAGGTGAATTACATCAAAGTCAGCTCTGAATTTTATTTTACTTTGTTTTATTACTTTTTTTTTTTTTTTTTTTTTTAATTGTTTGTGCCTTTTTTGAACATTTGAGTTTGACTGAGACTTTTTGTTCTGTTTTTTTAATATAATTTGTTCTGCCATTTTGAAACATTGAGGTGTTAAATTTAATTTCTATATTAGGAAATAAAACCTCCCTGGCTGTTCTTTGCGCCTACATTCTAAGTTCTTTTAAAATCGGATACTTTAAAGGGTCACGAAACACCAAAACACATTTTTTGAGCTGTTGACAGTCATATCTGTGTCCCACGCTGCTATAAACACTATTAGGACACATATATTGCACTAAAAAGTGAAAATTGGTTGTTTTTGCGTTATTTTGAGCAAATTCGTTCTTCCGGTTTGAAACGAATTTTTGAAGCTGCGTCACGATCATGAGATACTTAGGTGTAAATCCAGCTGAAGAGTGGCTGTCTGTCTTTTTGAGGACGTTCTGACGTATCTGCGTGTGCGGCATTAATTCATGAGAAAGACGTGCTTCAAACCAATCAGCGCGCTCTATTGTGTATGACGCGAAACTTCATTAATATGCATGATAGCTCTGGAGACTGTTTACAGAGACGCCACGTTGTGTTGCCAAAACAAGTGAAAGTACAAGAATTTCAAGACAAAATTCGTAGGTGTTATTAGTGTGTTGCAAGGAAGGTTTTGTTTTCATTTTCCCTCAATGAGAGAGCAGCTGGACTCACGTGTGGATTACAGTGCACGCGACAGAAACGCGTTTGTAAGGAACATTTTTACCCGAGAGCTTTTTCTCATCTGGAAATGGTGAAATCCGGATTTGCCGCTCGTCTCCTTTTAATAAAAAGACACAGCTCCAGTTTGATTGTCTGTCTACAGATTTGGTAAGTGTTTGCAGTGCAGTGCCCTTTGTTTAAATGCTGCTCTCCGAGTGTAAATATGTAAACACAAACTATTCCTGTCGTGCAGGATTTTCGCTGCAATTTGTGACAGGATAGTCTATACACACACGGCTTTCTGACGCTACCTACCGAGTACATAAGTTACAGAGAAATGCGGAGGATTTTTTTCTCTTATTCGCCGTATCAAATCAGCCTCCGCGTGTTTGTTTTTCCTGTCAAACTTAGCGCGTGCCCAAATGTTAACTCCCTTCTATGCAAAATCTTATTCTCTTTCCCTCCTCCGACACTCCCACACTCCCAGAGCTGGACACGCCCAACTTTCCTGACTTTTTTCAAAACAGAGGTGTGAAAACACCCCGCTGAGACAGGGGGGTTTCATGGCCCTTTAATACTTTTACTCAAGTCTTATTGGAATTGGTGACTTGGTCATTTTTACAGTAAGGTATCTGTACTTTTACTCAAGTATGGTTTTCAGGTACTCTTTACACCTCTGATTTATGCACTGCTTATGTTTGAAATTACTCACCAATGACTTTTACTTTCAATTTCACTCACTGAATTAGTGGTTATAATAAATGAATAAAGCCACAATGACTTAAAAAAAAGGCGATTTGTAGAGCTATTAAAAACACAAACTGCAGTGAATGATGGAGAGTCTGGAGAAATGAGTAATGCATCAGAGTATGATGGCTCAAATTGAGATATTTTAACCTACTCATAACCTACTCCGAAAATAATCTTGTTATCCTGAAATAATAAGTTCAGGAGTCTAGACACTTTTTGTTAACAGCGGTGAAAAACAGTGAAATAGTATGTTTGTTTTTTTAGCCATTTCTAAACAAAATTTGTGCTGGGTAAAATTTACCCGCACTGGCGATTTTAGGAATACAGAGACCTCCGGGGGTTCCAGTGTTAAGATTATAAAGCTTAAAGGCATGAAATGTCATCAGTCTACAGAGATTTCCCAGGATTTCTCTGTTGCAATCAGGAGATCACAATAATTAACCCTGAAAAAGCCAAAGCAAAGCAAACACTAGTAGATTACTATGGTATAAAAACAGCACTACAACATACAAAAGAGAGAGATCTTACTTACCTGTTTTATAATGATTTGTTCTGCTGTAGTTTGAAATTACGCGGAGTTTTTTTCCTCTAAGGGCTTATTATGCGGTCTTTGTTGCCATCTTGTGGTGGAACGTCAACCGTCTTTGCTCAGCTCAGTATGACAGGCTGATGAATGCCGACGCGATGTATCTCCAAAATTATATAAGTAACTGCATAGTTGCAATCTTAACAACTACATTCTCACCAAAAAAAGCCTTAAAAGTACATGATGTTGTCCAACAGCTGCATTATTTGTCAAACTGTAGAGAGTTTATTGATCTGCTGTCACTCTATGTGGGCCGAGTAATTCAGATGGGTGAGGAGGCTGTACAAGTTATGATATTTCAGAATATCGCACGGCTCTCAGCCAATCAGGTTCAAGAACCAGACAGAACTGTTGTATAAATATATGTATATGTGTATATATATATATATATATATATATATATATATATATATATATATATATATATATATATATATATATATATATATATATATATATATATATATATATATATGACCATATGTCAGCTTTCCCTATGGGTCCTGTGTGTCAATTGCTCTCTGTATTTAGCTCTTTTTTAATTATTGTGTTTTTTAGACCCACTGGACTCATGTGGAGACCATTGAGCTGGTCAATGATGGAACCGGACTGGGTTTTGGCATTGTTGGTGGTAAAACCACTGGAGTTATTGTGAAAACCATCCTACCTGGAGGCATCGCTGATCAGGTAAAGGCGTTCAGTGTTTAGCTAATGTTTAGATCAGAAATGACCTGTTTTATCTTTTCATGCTGTTTATCTCTGCCTATTACAGTTTTTCTCATTGGCTTTGGTTCATTTCTCAGATCAGAATTTTAATTCTCAAAACGACCTGTTCAATCTTCACATCATTGTGTCGCTTTTGCAGAAAAGCAGTTTCTCATTCCTCTGAACAAGCTGCAAATGCTTTTGTACATTTATGCAAATGATTATGAGCAATTCTCTGCTGTTTCCTTCATTATCAGATGTTTATGTCATGTTGATCAAAATGTATTATTTTGGTCTCTTTTAAATAGTCTCACCCCCCACATTTAATCATTTGTTCATCGCATAAGTCTTTACATGCAAAACGCTTGAACAAGCTGTCATAATATTGTGTCGTAATGCATTTCTCTATACCTTTCCAGTAGACTTTTATCTAAATCTGTCCTGAATTGGTGAATTTCTCCCTGGTGAATCTTGACTTTTTCTACTGAAGGTGCATCTGAAAGGAGGTTGTCTACTTTTGTTTTGTTTTTCTTTGTCTTATGCAGTGCTGTCTTTTCCTTTCTGCATCACAATGACATGATCTGCCAACAAGTTACAATACAAAGAGCAAAAACAATTAGCCATAGTTTACACCAGAACACCCCTTCAGAGTACACTTTTATATTGACAACATAACTAAGTCATTTGACTGTCTTATCCACACACAGACACAAGGACTTGTCATTCTGATGGCACTGACACATTCAATGACACAGAAATGTAGTTTTGAGAGATGAATGTTTTTGAGCAAGAGACTGGCTTTTGCAGGTAATCCATGGCGTTTTGCTATTTGTACGTGCTGTTTTGAGAGATGCACTTACTGTTTTGCAAATTTCAATTCTGATCTGAGAAATGTACCAAAGCCACTTAGGGTGCTTTCACACTAGCACTTTTGGTCCGCACCCGGGTTCGTTTGACGTCATAGTACGGTACGTTTAGCTAGTGTGAACGTGTCTTCTGAACTCGGGTGCGCACCCGTGAACCGTACCCGAGTCCGCCTGAAAGAGGTGGTCTGGGGTACGGTTCATGCGAACTCTGGTACGGTTCACTTCTAGTATGAATGCAATCGTACCAAATAGCGGAAGTGAACCGCCAACTGTACAACAAACTATCGTTTTCATAACGTTCATTCGTGTGTGTGTGTGTGTGTGTGTGTGTGTGTGTGTATGTGCGCCACGTATTGTACCTTGGTGACAAGCGGGACTGAGCCAAGCACAGTGATACACAGTGATGTCTGCTTGTCTCCTCCAGAAACAGCTTCTGCAGACACTGTGTGATGTTCTGAATGTTTATAATATTTTTGCAGCAGACAGACGCGAGTCGCTTTCTGTATGTCCAAAACTTATGATTCAGTAAAAGCAAATCGACCGCGATGTGCGGAAGTCTCCATTTTGGCGCTTTGCTTTCGTGACTGTCACCTAGCAACAGCCGTAAACAAAACAGCAGCTCTATGACGCAAGCATACCGGGGTTCAGAAGGAAAAAAGACAGTGTGAACACAAACCAACCGAGAAGATGGCAAGGGGGGACAATCGAACTTGGGTACGGTCCAGGCAATTGAACCAAGTGTGAAAGCACCCTAAAAAAAAACTGTAATATGCATCTTTTTTTGGATTTATTTTCCTCTCTGCAACCTTAATCCTGAAGTATCCACCTTATTTTGCAATGCATAAAAAGCAATTATTTAAATAGGTTGATATAAACACAATTGCACAGCAAACAAATACTTTTTAAAAATTTTTACTTACATCTTGTTTCTAAATGTCCAAACATCTAAAATTCTTAAATTAAAAAGCATTTTATGAACAAGCAAAAAAATAAATTGGCTTGATTTCAGAAATAATGTTTTCGATTTGAAATAAATAACATTATTTTGTTTACGCCATTGGCAGATTATGTGACTTATTTTAAGGGAAAACGCACTTTATTTTGCCATTGTTCTGAAAATAACAATACATTTTGCTTGTCTAGAAAATGACATTTGATTTAAGAATGTTTAGAAATGTGAAACAAAACAAAAACTAAAAGTAAAAAACGCATTTTATTTGCATTTATATTTTAAAGCACTGATCCTACAAACTCTGATAGACTGCCTTGGCATTCGTTTGTTTAGTGTGAGTGTGCCTATCATGCAAAAATCACTTTTATATAGGGTTTAAACACAGTTGTGTGTCAGCAGTGTGTGAATATAAGCAGTTTCTAATGGTAAAGGTGTATTAATGTTATTTTTTATAATCACACTTGATTAAAACAGTCTGCAGAAACACTTTGATTGACATCCTCCCTTTGTACGTGTCATCAGAGGGGGGAAGCCCCGCCCACTAGTGACCATCTCTCCCTCATTAGCATAGGAGGTTAGTCTTGCTTATGAATCTGCCACTATGCTGACACACATGCATTTGTAGCTCCGCCCTCTTCTGAAAAGAGCACAATCTCATTTGAATTTAAAGCGACAGACACCAAAACAACACAATTAGGATTAAAGCCTAAAAGGGTCAGTTTCAGAGAGTTATAAATATTATCTGTGTGGTATTTTCAGCTGAAACTTCACACACACACACACTCTAGAGACATCAGAGAATTATTTGACATCTTGTAAAAAGGTGCACATTTAAAATGATTTAATAACTGTCGAATAAAAGGTTGTCACAGAATCTGTTTTTGTTCACCGTTTCTCTCTCATTGGCTGTAGGACGGACGTTTGCGAAGCGGCGATCATGTCCTGCGCATCGGGGATACGGATCTGTTGGGTCTGAGCAGTGAACAGGTCGCTCACGTCCTGAAACAATGTGGAAACAGAGTCCGACTGCTGATCAGCCGC
The DNA here is from genome assembly GCA_903798195.1 of Danio kyathit. Lineage (NCBI taxonomy): Eukaryota > Metazoa > Chordata > Actinopteri > Cypriniformes > Danionidae > Danio > Danio kyathit. Next base: position 87,330,490 of record LR812525.1, on the reverse strand, counting down.
GGGACGGCAGACGACACTCCGATCACTCCTGTTTCTCTGCCCACCGTCAATGAGCAACAGGTACAGATACACCTGTCAGATATCCACTTGTTAAGTCTGACTTCATTTGAAGCAGTTTCCGGGTCCAACGCTCTGTCAAACTGTACAGGGAGACTCAACAAATGGTAATAATAAACGTTTACAAAGCGCTGTAATACTTTCCAAAATCATGATCGCTATATATATATATATATATATATTAGGGTTGTCACAATACTGGAATTCGTTACCAATCGATACTGAAATTTTAAAAACGTCCATTTCCCGCTAACATTTGAGCAGCAGAAATGCCTGTGATTGGCCGTGAGGTCATCAGTTCACCGAACTCACAGCTGTTTACCGAGTGTTTCAAAGCCACGCCGATCAGCTGGTTTGTCTATAAGCTGACTTACAAGGGATCCGCTGATGAATCACGGCTTTGAAACGCTCCAGTGTCCCTGTATCTGTGGTTACACTCAGTAAGCAGCGGTGAGTTTGGTGAACACATGACCTTCACGGCCAATCAAAGTCATTTCTGTTGAGCATGTGAACAAAACGGCAAATCAGCGGTGTTTAAGAACGCGTTCAACAGCGCTCAGATATTAGCGGGAAATGGGCGTTTTTAAAATTTCAGTACCGATTGGTACTGAATTCCAGTATCGGGACAACCCTTATATATATATATAAACCATGCCTAACATCAGATGGCCAGAAAGTGATACATTTTTTTAATTCTTTATACGTTTTAACTTTACACTCAAATAATTCAGAGGTAAAATCTACAATAAAAAAAGGAAAACAAAACAAAAACTTCTCAGTATTTTACATCAATATTTATGACCTCTCTTCATATTCATTAATTAACTCCACCACATTTTAAGAACAATTTGAAGGGTCCCCAAACTCCCTTAAAAATCTTGTATTTATCTCTTAATTTACAGGTTATCTTTTCCATTGTTGTGTTTGCAACCGGGTCTTTCAGCCAACATCCTATACTTGGTCTTTTTAGCTAATTCATTTTTTATAAAATATTGATGTCTGATTTTTTTCTAATATTTCCCAAATGATGTTGAACAGATTCAGGAGTTTTTCACAGTATTTCCTATAATATTTTTTCTTCTGGAGAAAGTCTTATTTGTTTTATTTTGGCTAGAATAAAAGCAGTTTTTAATTTTTTTAAAACCATTTTAAGGCCAATATTATTAGCCCCCTTAAGCAATATTTGATTGGATTGTCTCCAGAACAAACCACTGTTTTACAATGACTTGCCTAATTACCCTAACTTCACCCTAATTACCCTAGTTAAGCCTTTAAATGTCACTTTAAGCTGAATACTAGTGTCTTGAAGAATATCTAGTCAAATATTCAAGAGTTCCCACTTAGCTGATGATTGATTATAAAGCTTGTTTGGCATGCTGTCCCGGGAGAGAGCCCTGAGCTCATAAGATCCTCGAACCCGGGGCTTCCTCCCGTTGCAAGGCGAGAGGGGAGTTTAAGCTCAAGTAGAACTCGAGAACTTATTCTTACTTTCATTCTTAAATCAAATTTAATTTTATCTCTTAAGAGATAACTACTTACTAGGAGCATGTCTATGGTGCCGATTTGAATTAGTCAATTTACTTAAGTTGCACATTTTTGGACGGTGGGAGGAAACCAGGGGACTCGGGGGAAACCCACGCGAGCACGGGGAGAATGTGCAAACTCAACACAGAAACGTCTGCTGGTTTGGTAATAACCAGAACCAAAGATGTTCTAGCTGTGAGGCAACAGTGCTAACCAGGGGCGCCGCTAGGGGGGGAAAAGGTAGGACGATTCAAAGGGCCCATATATTCAAGGGGCCCACAGAGACATTATAAAGGGCCCGCGAACCACCTCGGCTCTTCACTTCCATTCATTTTCTAATTCGCTTGTCAGAGGGCCCGTGGTGGCCAGCAGCGCCCCTGGTGCTAACCACTGGGCCATCGTGCCACCCATCTAGAAAGGGAGAAGGAGTAGGGTGGAAGGGAGGATTCGTGAAAATGAAGATGACTGTGGTATGAAACCTAGGGCATTTACAGAGGCTTAGTTGTCTGATTGGTGAATCATAAATTGGATAATGCGGGACCAGCCGCAAGCAATCATAAGCACGTGATCCTCTCGAAATTAGTTTATAAATAAACTTCACTTATGTGCTGTCATCATGGCAAAGATAAAAGAAATCAGTTATTAGAAATGAGTTATTAAAACTATTTTGTTTAGATAGGGGGGCAAATAATTCAGGAGGGCCAATAATTCCGACTTCAACTGTATATATATATATCAGTGTTTTTTTTTAGGTACAATAAGTGTATTTGACAGTAGAATTTAAGAAGTTAAATGAACACAAACATTTTAAAAGGCCTACATGTTTTGTAATTTAATAATGTTTTTTTTTTTTTTTGCGTTCAGGGCTTTGAGGAAGAGGAGCAGGACGCTTTCGATGTAAGCTTAACGAAGAACGCTCAGGGTTTGGGCATCACCATCGCTGGATATGTAGGAGACAAAACCTCAGGTCAGCTTTAAATCACACACTGAACAATATTAATAAACATAACTGGGTAGCTCTTTAGTGTAGGCCACAGTTCATGCTATTAACGACTTATTACCTGCCTATCATTAACTGTTCATTAGTAGTTATAAAGTATGATCTTATTCTGCATCCCTAATCCTTAATAACAATTAATAAACAGTGAATTAGTAGTTTATTAAGCTAGTAGTGTTGGTTACTTGTTTGGTAATACTGGGAATTATTACCTAAACCAGGGCTATTCAATTGGCGGCCCGCGGGCCGAACCCGGCCCCCGAGGCAATTTGTTCTGGCCCTCCAAATAGTGTGACCAAGACATCAAGAATAAATTGAGTTCAGTCAAAAAACGGCCGCTATAGTTATGAAGTGACGTGCGTCTGTTCAATACAGCATGAGCTGCGCAGAGCGTGAGTCTCCTGACAGTGGCGAGAGCAGCCGAATACATTTGAATATGTTTGTAGAAAAGGTTTTTTGTACAATGCACTGATATCGTTATTAGGGATGCAACGATTAACCGATTTCACTATTAACTGCGCTTTAATTCGTCATGGTTAATTAATCGTAAAGGCTTCTCTAAGCCGCATTTCTGTTCTGCCGCACGAAACGAAACTGCTGAACAAAGTTACACCAAGTTACCAACTGTGCGCTAGTTTAAAGTTCCGAGCTTGTCCACCGAAGCTAATACGCACGCACACTGTAATAACTATAGCCGCGGGCCGTTCCCATATCACGTCTTTTCCGCGCGCAAGTTTGTTATGTTGTAAGAATATATGCCAATATGCGGGCGCAAGCGGAGCAACGCGCTCGCGGCTGTCTGGGCGCACGCAGTAGAAAACATCTCATGCTGTAACGGAGAGAGTTGTGCTTAGCTTTCAGTGCAATGTAAACAAAAGACATGTTAGACGAACTATTATTAAAATGATGATGTATGTATGAACGCAGATGATAACAACAGTTCATCTAAATATTGGCGCCGACCTTCATAACAATTATTATTATATTATTTTCTCCCGTTCCTCTCTATAAACACACACATAATTAAACTGTGTAGCCCTATAAGCACAGAAAAACCTTCAGCATAAACACTATTACTAATGAAAATGCCTTTTAAAGGTTTTTTAATATTAGTTAGGGATGTCCAGATCTAAATCTAGCTAATATAAAGCTTAAATTTACATTAGACGTGATAACTGTGAAACGCTGATTATTCTTCAGACTATATAATCGTACAACCAAAATCTATAATTGTTGCATCCATAATTATGCAGTTCAAAACATAACATATGAACGTATCTGAATGTAGAAGATGCCTACTTCAGCAATACACTGCTTTTGTTGTGCTGTGAAATACAACATTTGAATGTTTGTTAAAAAAAAACTTATTGTACAATGCAGTGATATTATATAGTTTCAAAATACAATATATGAACATTTTAATGTAGAAAAATACAACGTGGGTGTCTAAAGGAGCAAAAATACAACATATTGGCTCTTATTTGCAGTTGTGTCATCCTTTATATTGCAAGTCATATCTCTCCGGCCCTTCGTTTGGGATGCTTTTCATGAACTGGCCCCCGTGACAAACTAATTGAATAGCCCTGATATAAACTAAAGTGTTACCCAGAACTGAATACAATTAGAAATGTACAACTAATGCAAAATACCGCTGCCAGAATATGGACTAAAACTAAAAAGACAGATCACATTGCACATGTATTAAAGGCATTGCACTGGTTACCTGTGAGTATTGTATTGGTTTTAAAAAGTCTTTATTTAGTTTATAATGGACTTTCACCAGACTATCTTTCAAAAATGCTTATAGTGTAGTTTAGGAACCCAGAATGACTCTCACAGTAGGTCTTATAAACATTAATAACTTACATTAAGTAATGGAACATTATTGTAGATTGCAAGAGTTGCATTAGTTCATGTATTTACTAACATGAACTAAGAATGAAGCATTTATTAATCATAGTTTTATTAATGCAGGGGTGTCAAATCCAAACTTGATAAGGGCCGCACTGAATATTGTGAATAAAGTGAGGGGCCGTACATACACATTTTTTTTTCACATATTCATAGAAACTGATGCTAAAACAAAAAGCCAACAACTGATATACCACATTGTAACAAGCAACAGATGGTTTCTGATATTGTATTATTGAACTTATTCTTTTAGCTTTAAAAAGGCAACCTAATCATGAAATGATCCATGCTAATTGTCGATGCCTACAACTGAACTTGTGGATTTCAGAGGAACAAAATTAAAGCAATATATTTATTAGTAGGCTATTATAGATAAATGGGAGCCTATATAAAAAATAAATGATAAGAAATGGTATTATTCAGCTTATTTCGCTCCAAATGACACTTGCACTGGGCTTACATGCCAAATTATTTAACTCTTACCAGACACCCTGCATCATTTCATAGAAACAATCTCATCTATTCTAGGTGTAATGTCCCTTCCCTGCTGAAAAATCCAGCTTAAACCAGCCTAAGCTGGTTGGCTGGTTTTAGCTGGTCGACCAGCCTGGTTTTAGAGGGGTTTTGGCCATTTCCAGGCTGGTTTCCAGCCATTTCCAGCCTGGTCTTAGCTGGTCAGGCTGGAAAACGACCAGCTTAAACCAGCTAAAACCGGCTTGACCAGCCTGGTTTAAGCTGGACATAGCTGGTTTTGGCTGGTCAAGCTGGTTTTAGCTGGTCAACTCCCAGCCTGACCAGCTAAGACCAGGCTGGAAATGGCTGGAAACCAGCCTGGAAATGGCCAAAACCCCTCTAAAACCATGCTGGTCGACCAGCTAAAACCAGCCAACCAGCTTAGGCTGGTTTAAGCTGGATTTTTCAGCAGGGTTGCCATGGCTACTTTCATTACAGACATAATATGTTGGTCTGTGAGGCGGGATCTGTGGGATGTTTTGGTCAGTTTCATTATAGAGAACATTCGTTCACATGAGTATGTGCTCCCAAACATAGACATAACGCGTGCTTGTGCTAACTTTAGTCTCAGAATTATTTTACCTTGTTTACATTTAGCGTAACGTTGTGCTAACGTCTAAATTAGCGAGTAGGGTGAAGCGCAACAGCACCACCTGCGTCTCAATACTGTAATTGACACAGACCTCATTTTTAAAGCGAGCACGGGCCACTTGAACTTCATTACCAAAACTTGTTGTCGGGCCTGATTAAATGTTTTGACGGGCCGCATTTGGCCCGCCGGCCTTGTAATTGACACATGTGTACTAATGCATCATTAAAATCCAAAGTTGTGCTGGTTAACATTAATTAATGCACTGTGAGTTGACTAACGAACAATAGATGACTTTATTTTCATTAACTAACATTAACAGAGATTAAACACTGTAGTAAATGTGTTATTCGTGTTAATAAATACATAAGCTAACATTAAGTAATGCAACCTTATTGTTAAGCGCTTTTATAATGCAAAGCCTGCATGTTGAGGAAATATCACTCCCGACCTTTTCTCATCGCAGGCCGATTTCAGCTCCCTTCTGCTTGATTTTCACCAGCGTTTAACCTTTGCTGTCTGTAATTTTCCCTTCTGCAGAGCCCTCTGGGATATTCGTGAAGAGCATTTCGAGGGACAGCGCGGTGGAGCAGGACGGACGGGTTCATGTTGGAGATCAGATCATAGCTGTGAGTTAATACATATCTGCATTATTGGGTCACTTTTGCTCATCATACATGTGATTTACACTCACCGGCCACTTTATTAGGTACACATTACTAGTACCGGGTTGGACCCCCTTTTGCCTTCAGATCTGCCTTAATCCTTCATGGCAGAGATTCAACAAGCTACTGGAAATATTCCTCAGAGATTTTGCTCCATATTGACATGATAGCATCACACAGTTGTTGCATAATTTATCCGCTGCACATCCATGATGAGAATCTCCCGTTCCACCACATCCCAAAGGTGCTCTATTGGATTGAGCTCTGGTTACTGTGGAGGCCACTCATTGTCATGTTCAAGAAACCAGTCTGAGATGATTCACGCCTTATGACATGGTGCGTTATCCTGCTGGAAGTAGCCATCAGAAGATGGGGACACTGTGGTCATAAAGGGATGGACATGGTCAGCAGCAATACTCCGGTAGGCTGTGGTGTTGACACGATGCTCAATTGGTACTAATGGACCCAAAGTGTGCCAAGAAAATCTCCCCCACACCATTACACCACCACCACCAGCCTGAACCGTTGATACCAGGCAGGATGGATCCATGCTTTCATGTTGTTGAGGCCGAATTGTGACCCGACCATCTGAATGTGGCAGCAGAAATGGAGACTCATCAGACCAGGCAACGTTTCTCCAATCTTCTATTGTCCAGTTTTGGTGAGCCTGTGTGAATTGTAGCCTCAGTTTCCTGTTCTTAGCTGACAGGAGTGGCACCCGGTGTGGTCTTCTGCTGCTGTA
>LR812525.1:87273492-87318492 GCA_903798195.1 Danio kyathit | reverse complement strand
CATCTCTCACTCTCACTGTGTATGTGTATGTTTGTGTACATATGTGTGTGCGTCTCTCTCTCTCACTCTGTCTGTATGCATGTGTGTGTTCATGTCTCTCTCTTTTTAACTGTGTGTGTGTGTGTGTGTGTGTGCGTGCGTGCGTGCGTGCGTGCGTGCGTGCGTGTGTGTGTTTGTGTGCATGTGAAACTCTCTCTCTCATTCTATGTTTGTGTGTGTGCATTTCTCTCTCACTGTGTTTGTGTCTATGCTTGTGTGTGTGCCTCTCTCTAACTGTGTGTGTGTGTGTGTGTGTGTGTGCAGAAGAGCGAGTGTTTCTCCCTCCTGAGGAAAACAGCAGAGCTCAGTCCTCCTCCATCAGAGCTCCAGAAAGTGTTGCGGGTGAGAGAAAGTTTTTCTTCTTCTGTGAGTCTGAGCTCAGCCAGTGGACGTGGATAATGTTGCCATGTCTCAATCAGGTCCTGTGAAGCTGAGCGCCCAGGAGGAACACACACTTCAGCAGAGATGGCAGAATCAGCTCGGCGTCTGCAGCCAAGTCATCGTGAGTAAAACCATTAGAAGAAATGATCAGATCATTTGAAAGAGGAAGGCGACATGGTGGCTCGGTGGTTAGCACTGTTGCCAGCAAGAAGGTCGCTGGTTTGAGTCCCGGCTGGGTCAGTTGGCGTTTCTGTGTGGAGTTTGCATGTTCTCCCCGTGTTGGTGTGGGTTTCCTCCGGGTGCTATAGTTTCCCCCAAAGTCCAAACACATGCGCTATAGGGGAATTGATGAACTAAATTGGCTGTAGTGTATGAGCGTGTGTTTGAATGAGAGTGTATGGGTGTTTCCCAGCACTGGGTTGCAGCTGGAAGGGCGTCCGCTGCATAAAACATGCTGGAATAGTTGGCAGTTCATTCCGCTGTGGCGTCCCCAGATAAATAAGGGACTAAGCCGAAGGAAAATGAATGAATGAATATTTCTACGATTATACAGACCATACAAAGATGTTTAATTATTGAATTCCTGTGTCTGAATACTATATGAATTCTCTGAAAATCAGAAATGCACTGAGCAATTACAGTTGCAATCAGAATTATTCAACCCCCTGATTTATTAGCCGTCCTGTTTATTTTTTTCCCCAATTTCTGTTTAACGGAGAGCAGATTTCTTCAACACATTTCTAATCATAATAGTTTTAATAACTCATCTCTAATAACTGATTTATTTTATCTTTGTCATGATGACAGTAAAGAATATTAGACTAGATATTCTTCAAGACACTTCTATACAGCTTACAGTGACATTTAAAGGCTTAACTAGGTTAATTAGGTTAACTAGGCAGGTTAGGGTAATTAGGCAAGTTATTGTATAACGATGGTTTGTTCTGTAGACTATTGAAAAAATATATAGCTTAAAGAGGTTAATAATATTGACCTTAAAATGGGTTTTAAAAAATTAAGAACTGCTTTTATTCTAGCCGAAATTAAACAAATAAGACTTTTTCCAGAAGAAAAAATATTATCAGACATACTGTGAAAATTTCCTTGTTCTGTTAAACATCATTTGGGAAATATTTAAAAAAGAAACAAAAATTCAAAGGGGGTTCAATAATTCTGATTGCAACTGTATTACTTTTGTATTTATCTATGCTTGTAATTTGCTTATGTGTTATGTAGAATAATCCTTATCAACCTAAACTTACTCGCGTGGGTTTCCTCCGGGTGCTCCGGTTTCCCCCACACTCCAAAGACATGCAGTACAGGTGAATTGGGTAAGCTAAATTGTCCGTAGTGTATGAGTGTGAATGTGTGTGTGGATGTTTCCCAGAGATGGGTTGCGGCTGGAAGGGCATCCTCTGCGTAAAATCGTGCTGGATAAGTTGGCGGTTGATTCCGCTGTGGCGACCCCAGATTAATAAAGGGACTAAGCCGACAAGAAAATGAATGAATGAATTAACCTAAACTTACGAATTCTTAAAAAAAAAAAAGCTATTCAAGTCATCTGATGAAGTTTATCGCAAAATATGTTGCAGAATAAAAATATCTAAATTTTTATAAGGGCTAATATGCCTTGATATCCAACGCAGTGGCGCAGTAGGTAGTGCTGTTGCCTCACAGCAAGAACTTCGCTGGGTCGCAGGTTCGAACCTCGGCTGGGCTGGGTCAGTTGGCGTTTCTGTGTGGAGTTTGCATGTTCTCCCTGCGTTCGCGTGGGTTTCCTCCGGGTGCTCCGGTTTCCCCCACAGTCCAAAGACATGCAGTACAGGTGAATTGGGTAAGCTAAATTGTCCATAGTGTATGAGTGTGAATGTGTGTGTGGAAGTTCCCAGAGATGGGTTGCGGCTGGAGAGGCATCCGCTGTGTAAAATCGTGCTGGATAAGTTGGCGGTTCATTCCGCTGTGGCGACCCCGCAAGGGACAAAGCCGACAAGAAAATGAATGAATGAATGAATGACTGAATGCATTGATATCCATACTACCTAATTTATTTTGTAGCTATTTTTAAAAAGGTGTCATATATTGATTCATTTTAAAAAACTTTAGTCTTCTGTCACACCAAATAATTCAGAGACAGTTTCCCAGAAAGGTTTATAATTATAAATAATTAATAAAGTGATGTGCCTTGATATTCATTTTCTTTTCGGCGTAGTCCCTTTATTAATCCGGGGTCGCCACAGCGGAATGAACCGCCAACTTATCCAGCATATGTTTTACGCAGCGGATGCCCTTCCAGCTGCAACTCGTCACTGGGAAACATCCATACGCACTCATTCACACACATACACTACGGACATTTTAGCCTACCCAATTCCCCTGTACCACATGTGTTTGGACTTGTGGGGGAAACCTGAGCACCCGGAGGAAACCCAAGGGGAGAACATGCAAACTCCACACGGAAATACCAACTGACACAGCCAAGACTCGAACCAGCGACCTTCTTGCTGTGAGGTGACAGTGCTAACCACTGAGCCACCGTGTCGACCCGATAGCCTAATTTATTTTGCAGCTATTTTTAATTAATCTTGAGTTTGTTTTTTAATTTGTCATATATTGATTCATTATAGACAACTTTAGTCTTCTGTCACACCAAATAATAGTCTTCCTGACAGGTTAAATTCAGTATATTGCTATTATGTAAATGAGGGGTGAGAGGGAAAGAGGTCTGTCAGGCAGTTCAGAGATCAAAAAAGTGACTCGTTCTCAGATTTTATTAGGTGTGCTTACCTGCTCATTAAATTCAGAAACTATTATTACTTTTTATGTTATAGATTCAGAGTTAATCTGTGTCTAAAAGTGAATGATGGACAGTTATAATATACTTTTAAGTAGGGCTGGACAATAATTCGATATCAATATATATCGCGATAAATTTTTTTTCAATAACGATGATATGATTTTTGAACCCATTTCCGGTATTTCGATATAAATATGCATATATATATTTTATTATGGTGGCTTGAGAAAGATATTCTACATATTCTGATATTCTACATAAACTTATTATTATTCGTCCGTCTTCTTCTTCCGTCTTCTGAGACTAATTTTTAAGTGTATCTCCTCCTAAACCTTTCAAGCTACATACTTCAAACTTTTATCAAACCTTTAAACTGGTCTGACTCGGGTTGCTATATCTTTTCTAACTGATCTGACTTTCGGTTTTCCGAAAAACGACCCAGAAAATTCCTAAAAGTCCCATTGACTTAACATTGGGTCAAACTTTGTGAACTCATAACTCTGCATCAGATTGTCCTACAGACTTCTAACTGGGCTCACTTAATTCAGTCTAGCCTGCAGCCAATAACTGATGACTTTTTAACTTACCAGCCACTCCCTAGCAACCACTTACAGCACCCTAGCAACTGTCCCATAGACTTCCATTGTAAAAGACTGTCATTGACTTAACATTGTATCAGCCTTTGTGAGCTCATAACTCTGCATCAGACTGTCCTTTATTCAACTCAGTCTAACCAGCAGCCAATCACTGATGACCTTTAAACTTACTAGCCACTCCCTAGCAACCAATTTCAGCACCCTAGCAACTGTTCCATAGACTGTGACTAGCTGTTCTAACACATGCTAATAGTTTTAACATGCTACTGACAAGTTAATCTTGTTAGAAACATGCTAACAACATGTTAATTCAAGCTAGAATCATGCTAATTCATGCTAATATCATGCTAATTCAAGCTAGAATCATGCTAGTTATATGCTAATTCATGCTAGAATCATGCTAGTTATATGCTAATTCATGCTAGAATCATGCTGATTTAAGCTATAATCATGCTAACATCATGCTAATTCATGCTAGATTCATGCTAACGTCATGCTAATTCATGCTAGATTCATGCTAACAACATGCTAATTCATCCTAGAATCATGCTAACATCATGCTAGAATAATGCTAACAACATGCTAATTCATGCTAGAAACATGCTAATTCATCCTAGACTGGCTTGTTTCACTCTTTATAGTGGTTGCATTGTTGACTGCAGGCATCTTAAACATTCTTTTAGCCAACTTAATACTTTTTCAAACTAAAAAAACTACTTCTAACAGGTTTTCTCAAGCCACCATAAAGTTTGTCCTCAAACTTTAATATCTAGTTATATACATAAGATCTTATACATTTTATCACTTGTCACTGACTGACTTTCAGTGCTCAGCCGTCAGAAAGAGTGTGATGTCACCTGCGTGATGACGTACATCACAGACACGCTGCCAGCGCTCAGCAGCACACAGTCTTTTACAGTCTATGGCAGCACAGCAGTTGGTTAAGCTCCGTGACCGTCGCAGAAAGTTTTAGCTACAAAATGAGTGCCCTGAATGCAGATGTGAATGAACAAGCTTCCACAAGTAAGAATGCAGACGAAATACAGTAGTTGATATAAGAGAAGAAAGACTAATGCAGTGGGGTGGAAGTGGTTCGGCTTTTTAAGTTCCGATAAACTTATAGTTTCGGTGCTCTGCAAATTGTGCGAATTTATCACGCGATAAAAAAAAAATAATATATATATATAATATATAAATTTTTGCCTTATCGTCCAGCCCTACTTTTAAGGAACAGAGTGTGAACTGAATGTAATATGACACTTTAAATTAATTGCAGTTAAAATGTATATATGAGCAATATCACATGAGTAGCAGTGCGATATGGCGGTAAAGTGTTGCCAGTTCACAAACGTCACTTTAGAACTATCATTTGAATGATTCTCTAGTGTAATGTCTAAAGCAGGGGTGCCCAAACCAAACTTGATTGAGGCCTGTGGGCTGAAGGTAAATATCCCGAACTGTGTTACATTAAATATTCCATGAGTAATATCCTAATTTATTTCCTAATTAAAAATTATTCAATTCAATTCATCTTTATTTGTATGGCGCTTATACAATGTAAATTGTGTCCAAGCAGCTTCACATAGAAGATTATAGTGAATTGAAACAGTGTCAGTTCAGTTTTCAGTGATTAAGTTCAGTTCAGTTTAGCTCAGTTCAGTGTGGGTTAATAATCGCTACTGAGAGTCCAAACACTGAAGAGCAAATCCATCGATGCGCAGCTCTACAGATCCCGAACCATTCAAAAATTACTACAAAACATTGCTTTAAATTATATTAACTAATGCAGTATATTAAAAAAGGTTTACTGAACTGATTACAGTAAAAACGTAAACAATTCCATAACACAATGAATTTCAATGCTGAATACTACCCACCAGGACCAAGTTTGGGCACCCCTGACCTAAAGCCAAGTATCATAAATGTGGCACCCACCTTTGCTTCACATCCACCAACAGCTGTTTCTAAGGTTCCACAGTGAATAATAAGCATTGGTAAATAAGTACATTCAATCGATATCCCACAGGAACACACAATACAGTACTTATGGCTATTGATGAACTATTACTTATTGATATTATGTTAAATTAACACTTTTTCTAAGGTATTTATGGCTTGTTTGTACCTCATTTCACATAATAATATACAGAAAACCTTGGTGTTTTAGTGCCCTAACTGCACGTAGTTGCCTTGAGGCAACAACCGAAATCTGGTGAGGTGCTAGGGGGGAACACATTTTATGATTGATTTATTATAAAGGACCTGCAATCACCCAAAATATAGGGTGAAATATTTTTTCCTCCTAAAACAAAAATTCATGCCATAGAGGGTTAATCCGCGGTTCACAAGCGTACCGAACCGTGGGTCCATTACACCCCTAATATATATGTGTGCGTCTTTCTCTCTCACTGTATGCGTGTGTGTGTGTGTGTGTGTGTGTGTGTGTATGTGTGTGTGTGTGTGTGTGTGTGTGCGTGCGTGCGTGCGTGCGTGCGTGCGTGCGTGCGTGCGTGCGTGCGTGTGTGTGTGTTCAGGTGGCTCAGGTGGAGAAGTTCAGCGAGAGCAGTGGTTTAGGGATCAGTCTGGACGTTTGCGCGGGACATCATTACCTGCGCTCTGTGCTTCCAGAGGGACCGGTCGGACGATCCGGAAAAATCTGCAGTGGAGACGAACTACTAGAGGTAAATCTAGCACATAAAACCACAAACAAAACACTTTTAATGTATTTACATACAGTGTCTTTATTGATGTCTGTATATTTATATGCATGTGTGTGTGTGTGTTAAGGTGAATGGTGTTCCCCTCAGAGGAGAGTCTCATAAAGAGGTTGTGGACATTCTGAAAGAACTTCCTGTTTGTGTGACCATGGTCTGCTGTAGACCCGCCCCGCTGATGACTGACAGCCAGACTGACCAACCACAGCTCGAGGACACGCCCACAGATGCCATACCTCAGGTATTGAAAATGCTCAATTCATCTGGATTTATGATATATAACACTTATTCCAGTTGTGTGTTTGAGTAAAATGACAATTTAATTCTGCATTTTGTGAACTAAAGACATTTTTAAAGACATTAAAAAGTTTTGTTTCCAAATTGTAATTAAAAATTCAGAGCCTATTTTGCATAAGTGAAGTTTTAGATAACACAATACCCATTTTTTCACCTCAGAATTGTTAAGAAATCAGTATTTGCTGGAATAAGTCTTATTGTTACTCATTACTTTTGTTAAGCCCCTTATAAACGTGATTTTTGCATAAGAGCTCCCCTTTAAAATCCAAATAAAATCAAAACTAACTACAGTGATCCCTCGTTAATCGCGGGAGTTACGTTCTAAATATAATAGATGATAGGTGAAATCTGTGAAGCAGTCATCTTCATTTATTCATTCATTTTCTTTTCGGCTTAGTCCCTTTAATAATCTGGGGTCGCCACAGCAGAATGAACCACCAACTTATCCAGCAAGTGTTTTACGCAGCGTAGTCATCTTTATTTTCACAATTATTCTAGATGTTTTAAGGCTGTAAAACACCTCACTACACACTTTACACACTTTTCTCAGACAGATATTAACACTTTCACACTCCTCTCTTGTTTAAACACTCTCAAAGTTCAAACCTTCCTGGAAAAATGAGTCCAGTGTTATAGAATGAAACCAAAGATCAAAACATGTTGTCAGGCACAAACATTCATCGCTGTTAGCAAAAGCTTCATAAACCTTTTAGTTTTAGTGCGGATAATGTTAGCATCCAGAGTAATGTTCTTTATTCTGCAGCCAGAGCCATATCACCCTGCAGCCCAAGACCGGTTACTCACTGAAGCTAAGCAGGGCTGAGCCTGGTTAGTACCTGGATGGGAGACCACATGGGAAAACTAGGTTGCTGTTGGAAGTGGCGCTCAACCTGTGGTCTGTGTGAGTCCTAATGCCCCAGTAAAAGTGAAGGGGACACTACACTGTCAGTGGGCGCCGTCTTTCGCATGAGACGTTAAACCAAGGTCCTGACTCTCTGTGGTCATTAATAATCCCATGGCACTTCTCGTAAAAGAGTAGGGGTGTAACCCCGGTGTCCTGGCCAAAGTCCCTCAATCGGCACTTACCCATCATGGCCTCCTAATCATCCCCATCCACCGAATCACTGTCTCTACCACCAATAGCTGGTGTGTGGTGAGCGCACTGGCGCCGTTGTCCTGTGGCTGCCGTCGCATCATCCAAGTGGATGCTACACACTGGTGGTAGTGTGAAGAGACCCCCCTCATGATTGTGAAGCATTTTGGGTGTATGGCCATACACAATAAATGCGCTATAGAAATACACATTACATTACATGTAAACATAGTCACAGTGAATAGCAGTGTGGCAGGTCTCCTGCCCTATCTATATCAACCATTAGCCCTGCTGGTAATCTGGAGGATTTTAAACATGTGCGAACACGGCAACACGGGTATAGGGAATGTGTCTGAATGGTAACAAACTCAACTGAAAAAAGACAAAGGCTGCGTCCGAAACCGCATACTTCCATACTATACAGTACGCTAAAATCAGTATGTGAGCCGAGTAGTATGTCTGAATTCATAGAATTCGAAAATCAGTATGCGAGAAGTACCCGGATGACTTACTACTTCCGGCGAGATTCTGAAGTGCGCATCCCATGCACGCTGCGCTATCCCATGATGCCCCGCGAGAGAATTCGTAAATGGAAGTGAAGCGACGCAACTGACGCAGGTAGGTCACGTGACCATGACAAAATGGCGGATGTAGTACGTCCGAATTCCATTCATACTTCTTACATTCATACTGTATAGAACGTACTTTTCTAACGGCCGAGTAGTACGTTTAAATTCAAATGCAGTACCTACTGAGTAGTAGGCGGTTTCGGACGCAGCCAAAGTCTGCCATTCTCCAATTCTCGTACAGGCCCTGACAGTACCGCAGGGAAAAAACATGCAACAAACCTCGTGGATCATGGAAACAAACACACACGACCCTTCATGAATGGCTAAATTCTGCTTGCCATGGGTGAACGCGGTCTCACTCAGTCATTGGGTCTCACAGCTTGGAAGGTCTGCCTTGCCTTCGGAAAGCACATTCTCTCATGAATAATTAAGAAGCAGCGTCTTCTCATAGGATAAGAAAACTCAGCTATGAATAATAATGAGAAACCGACCGACGCGTCATCACTCCACTAGCAGATTTGTGCTACGTCACCGATTTTGATCCCGCTGACAATTAGCTGACAAAAGCTCCAAATTATCCAGTTTTCCCCACAATTAAAGCGGACAGGTGCTAACATTGTCTTAACTGATGCTCAACACACACAAATCTGTTAACATCTCCAGGGTGTCCTGAAACTTTAATATTTAGTTTCTCTAGGAACTGCAGCACAATACGAAAGAAAAAATAAATGGTCGTAGCTTTCGGCTGACTTTAATGTTTTATTGGTGTAGGCAGTGTGCTTCAGTCAGACGTTCCTCTGCTGGATTATATCAGATTACAGTAGACGTGATTATAATCTCTGTACATCTCAAGTCACTCGCAGAGAACAGGCTTGCATCTCCACTCTTAAACTATCAATAAAATCTATACTGCAGGTGCCGCTGGAGTTCGAGGATGTGATGGTGTGTGGTGAATTAGCAGACGGTCTCAAGGCTCATGTGACTGAAGAACCCAGCGGGACGCCGTTAGCCATGTGGGAGACGGAGATCCAGGACATCCAGCTGGAGAAAGGAGAGAGCGGCCTGGGATTCAGCATTCTGGATTATCAGGTGAGAGGGAAACGGGGAGGAGCAATATATGCTAATTAGACTGATATATATATATATAGTTGAAGGCAAAATGATTTACCGTCCTGTAAATTCTTTATTTAAATTTTTTATTTTTTCCTTTTCAAATATTTCCCAAATGATGTTGAACAGATTCAGGAATTTCACAGTATTTCCTATAATATTTTTTCTTCTGGAGAAAGTCTTATTTGTTTTATTTCGGCTAGAATAAAAGCAGTTTTTAATTTTTTAAAACCATTTTAAGGTCAATATTTTTAGCCCCCTAAAGATTTGTGTGTGCGTGTGTGCGTGTGTTTTGAAAAAATAACTATTGTCTGTATATAAAAACAATAGACGTCTATGTAACGTTCCCCTTTAGCTATAGCTAATTAACCGTGTTTATATGTGTGTGTGTGTGTGTGTGTGTCTTCATGTGTGTGTTGATATGGCTGCAGGACCCGCTGGACCCTCTAAAGACAGTGATAGTGATCCGCTCATTGGTTCCGGATGGCGTGGCGGAGCGGGACGGTCGTCTGCTGCCCGGAGACCGTCTGATGTTCGTCAACAGCATCGACCTGCAGAGCGGCAGTCTGGAGGAGGCAGTGCAGGCACTAAAGGGGGCACCTATGGGCAGCGTCCGCATTGGGGTGGCCAAACCACTGCCTGTGAGAAACACCACACTTATACTGCAGCTGTCTCTGTGTGTGTGTGTGGGGGGGGGTTGTTTGTGTGTGTTTGTGTCTTTGTTTGTGTCTGTATTTGTTTGTTTGTTTGTTTGTTTGTTTGTGTCTATATCTGTGTGTATCTTTCTTTGTGTCTGTGTGTGTGTTTGTGTGCTTGTGTCTTTGTGTGTGTTTGTATGTGTTTGTGTCTTTTGTGTTTGTTTGTTTGTTTGTTTGTTTGTCTTTGTGTCTATCTGCGTGTGTGTTTTGTGTTTTGTTTGTGTGTGTGTTTATGTGTTTATGTGTTTTGTGTCTTTGTTTGTGTTTGTACGTGTGTGTGTTTGTGTGTCTTTGTTTGTGTCTATTTGGTTGTGTGTTTGTGTGTCTTTGTTTGTGACTGTGTATGTCTTTGTTTGCTTGTTTGTTTGTTTGTTTGTTTGTTTGTTTTCGTTTGTGTGTGTGTTTGTAATTGTTTGTGTCTGTATGTGTGTGTGTGTCTTTGTTTGTTTGTTTGCTTGCTTGTTTGTTTGTTTGTTTGTTTGTATCTGTGTGTGTTTGTGTTTTTGTTTGTGACTGTGTGTGTCTTTGTGTCTGTTAGTTAGTTTGTTTGTTTGTTTGTTTGCTTGTTTGTTTGTTTGTGTTTGCATCTGTGTGTGTTTGTGTTTTTGTTTGTGACTGTTTGTGTCTTTGTGTTTGTTTATTTGTTTTGTTTGTTTGTTTGCTTGCTTGCTTGCTTGTTTGTGTTTGTATCTGTGTGTGTTTGTGTTTTTGTTTGTGACTGTTTGTGTCTTTGTGTTTGTTTGTTTGTTTGTTTGTTTGCTTGTTTGTTTGCTTGCTTGCTTGCTTGTTTGTTTGTTTGCTTGCTTGCTTGTTTGTTTGTTTGCTTGCTTGTTTGTGTTTGTATCTGTGTGTGTTTGTGTTTTTGTTTGTGACTGTTTGTGTCTTTGTGTTTGTTTGTTTGTTTGCTTGTTTGTTTGTTTGCTTGTTTGTTTGTTTGTTTGTTTGCTTGTTTGTTTGCTTGCTTGTTTGTTTGTTTGCTTGCTTGCTTGCTTGTTTGTTTGTTTGCTTGCTTGCTTGTTTGTTTGTTTGCTTGCTTGTTTGTGTTTGTATCTGTGTGTGTTTGTGTTTTTGTTTGTGACTGTTTGTGTCTTTGTGTTTGTTTGTTTGTTTGTTTGCTTGCTTGTTTGTTTGTTTGCTTGCTTGTTTGTGTTTGTATCTGTGTGTGTTTGTGTTTTTGTTTGTGACTGTTTGTTTGTTTGTTTGTTTGTTTGCTTGCTTGCTTGCTTGCTTGCTTGTTTGTTTGCTTGCTTGTTTGTGTTTGTATCTGTGTGTGTGTTTGTGTTTTTGTTTGTGACTATATGTGTCTTTGTGTTTGTTTGTTTGTTTGTTTGTTTGTGTTGATGTGTTTGTGTTTGTCTATCTGTGTGTGTCTTTGTGCTTGTTTGCTTGTTTGTTTGTTTGTTTGTTTGCATCTGTATCTCTGTGTGTGTGGGTGTGTGTCTGTGTTTGTTTGTGCATGTTTGTTTGTGCCTGTATTTGTGTCTGTGTGTGTGTGTTTGTTTGTGTTTTTATGTGTGCATGTGTGTGTGTGTGTGAATACATGTTTATGTGTGTCTGTAACTACTTATCTTGTCTACACTGTTGACGATGTTTGTAAATTACCCAGTATTTAACTGTAATATGAGCTGTATTTTACTGTATGCGGTGCTGTTATGTGGTGTGTCACTGTATTTTAAAGTTGCATTGTGAACATTGCTGTATATCTTACAGTAAAGATGCACAATACTGTAAATACACATAGAGCAAGATAAATTGTGCTGTCAGTGTAAATACAGTATTATTGCTGCAATTGATTTACAGTAAGTTACTGTAGATTCTACAGGAAATAGTTCACAGTGTATGTACACTCACAGGCCACTTTATTATGTACACCTGTCCAACTGCTCATTAACATAAATTTCTAATCAGCCAATCACATGGCAGCAACATGTAGACATGGTCAAGACGATCTGCTGCAGTTCAAAGCGAGCATCAGAATGGGGAAGAAAGGGGATTTAAGTGACTTTGAACGTGGCATGGTTGTTGGTGCCAGACGGGCTGCTCTGAGTATTTCAGAAACTGCTGATCTACTGGGATTTTCACGCACAACCATCGCTAGGGTTTACAGAGAATGGTCCGACAAAGAGGAAATATCCAGTGAGCGGCAGTTCTGTGGGCGCAAATGCCTTGTTGATGCCAGAGGTCAGAGGAGAATGGCCAGACTGGTTCCAGCTGATAGAAAGGCAACAGTAACTCAAATAAGCACTCGTTACAACCGAGGTCTGCAGAAGAGCATCTCTGAACACACAACACGTCCAACCTTGAGGCGGATGGGCTACAGCAGCAGAAGACCACACCGGGTGCCACTCCTGTCAGCTAAGAACAGGAAACTGAGGCTACAATTCACACAGGCTCACCAAAACTGGACAAGAGAAGATTGGAGAAACGTTGCCTGGTCTGATGAGTCTCCATTTCTGCTGCAACATTCAGATGGTCGGGTCAGAATTTGGCATCAACAACATGAAAGCATGGATCCATCCTGCCTTGTATCAGCGGTTCAGGCTGGTGGTGGTGGTGTAATGGTGTGGGGGAGATTTTCTTGGCACACTTTGGGCTCATTAGTACCAAATGAGCCTCGTGTCAACGCCACAGCCTACCTGAGTATTGCTGCTGACCATGTCCATCCATTTATGACCACAGTGTCTCCATCTTCTGATGGCTACTTCCTGCAGGATAACGCACCATGTCATAAAGCGCGAAACACCTCAGACTGGGAACATGACAATGAGTTCACTGTATTCAAATGGCCTCCACAGTCACCAGTCCTCAATCCAATAGAGCACCTTTGGGATGTGGTGGAACGGGAGATTGGCATCATGAATGTGCAGCCGACAAATCTGCAGCAACTGCGTGATGCTGTCATGTCAATATGGAGCAAAATCTCTGAGGAATATTTCCAGTAGCTTGTTGAATCTGTGCCACGAAGGATTAAGGCAGTTCTGATGGCAAAAGGGGGTCCAACCCAGTACTAGTAAGGTGTACCTAATAAAGTGGCCGGTGAGTGTAATGTGGTATATATATCTGAATTCAGTTAATATTTTATGATGCGACTCTACAGTCCTGTAAGGCCTCCGGAAATGAAATCTTCTTAAAGAAATCCTGTAGTTTATCTGAAGCTCTTCAACTTCAGCGAGGCTGTTATCTCAGCTCCATTATTCTGGGATTTCGTGCACGTTTTGGCATCTTTCCTTCTCTTTGTCTCCTGAGGTTTGGATCGTAAGTTTTGGGTTGTGGAGTGCATTGTGGGTCATCTGATCTGGAGATTTAATCTTGCGAGAGGCCCTATAGATTGCATGAGCTTTTTGTTCTGCTTTTAAAAGTGCGATAGAGTAACATCACCTCCTAATATGGATCAAATGACTCACTTCCAAGAACCAGAAAGTGGAGAAAACATTTCCTCCTGCTTGCTTTTTGAAGTAAACGGTGATTGTGAATGTTATTGGTCTAAAGGAATGATTCAGCTCGCTAACTCAACCTTGCACTACTAACATGCAAAACGACTGATTTCTAACCAAATCAAATCAAATTTAGACTTTTTGATTGTCATGGATGGGTGTTATAATCACATATACTGCAAAATAAGCTTCTTATAGTGTATTTATTTAATGCAGGACTGATAGAAAAAACTTGTCTGAAAAAAAAGATTTGGAGATTTGATCATTTGAGTGAAAATTGACAAACAACAAAATGTATCTCAATACTTAACTGAATACTTTACAGATAGTACTCTGAATTCAGCAAATATAAAAGTTTTCACTCGTAAATTAACATTATTATTTATCTATTTGGTTTAATAGTTTAGAAATACTGTACATTTACTCAGTTTTCAGTTTCAATGGTCATTAGAAGATCATATTAAAGTTCCATCAGAGTGTGTAAAATATAAATATTTCATATAAAAATATAGGGCTCTATTTTAACGATCCAAATCCACTTCTGCTATTTTAAGGATGGATAAATACGCTCTGCGCCCCGGCGCATGGTCTAACAGGGTTGTGCTTATTCTCTTAATGAGTTCTGGGTGTGTTTCGAGCATAACGTGCATTAAACCAATCAGAGTCTCATCTCTCATTCCCTTTAAGAGTCAGTTGCGTCACTCCATGGTGCATTTGGTATTTACATGGCGCTTTTGTAAGTGTAAAAACTGAACGCTTCACTATTGAGAAAACAGTTAAACAGAGCATCTGCAGCGCGAGGATAAAGAACGAGCCTCCTCCATTCAGCCTCTTTACTTTACTTTTACTCTTTACTCCTTTACTTTGGTGGAGTAAGGAAACGGTGGAAACTCACTCCACTGAACACATCCATTAGCCCACATGTTTAATTTCCTTTAAGCGCAAAAGTTTGTCAAATCTAGAAATCTATTTCTAAATTCAGTTCTAATCTCCAGCAAAGGAATAAATGAACAATAATAATGAAGTGTGGTCAAGCAACTGAGTTATATCCAAACACACGTCCTGTTCTTATGCCCCATATGGTGATGCAGACATCTCCAAAACCCCACAGGTGGACAAATCTACACTTGTGTTTATTAAAACAAATATCAATATGCAGATATAAAATAATAATAACATTATACTGATGCAGATTATCATGAATGAACTGAAAAAGGCCCCCGAGGAGAAGAAGGCATGGAGGCAGTGGTGTTTATATTGATGTAGAAAATAATCATGTTTGTATCATTTTAATTCTTTAAATGTTTTCATCTGTAAAGATATTTGTGTGTTGCTGTTCATCCTGTGTGTATTCAGCAGTGTGTAAGCGTTTGGACCTGCATATGAGCATAACTAACGCGCTCTGCGCTGGACTTTAGATCAGCTTTTAGTTGGTCAATGGCGCGGTCTAATTCAGTTCCTCAAAATAGCAACACACCAACAATGCGCCTTAACACACCTCCTTTAGACCAGCACACCCATGAGGCCACAATGTGGAGCAAATGGATTTGCTATTTAAAAAATATGCCGCAAAACATGAAAATTACTGTTGTGCTGGTCTGAAAATAGCAACAAATCACACCAAACACGTCTTGGGCCTTATTGAGCCGGGTGTATGATAGGGCCCACAAAATTATATAAACATTTCATACTAATACACTGCCGTGTTGAAAAGGATTTTGTTCTCAAATAAGTATTGCATTTAAGAAAAAAAACAATAAAATATTGTAAAATGATATTAAAGTTTAAGCTTAACTACAGTCAACTGATAAACTGTAATAAATATTGTATTATAAATATTAATATCGCTGATTAATATGGTTGATGATCTGATCCAATTCAATGATCTATGCTAGGCTAAGCTAAGTTAAAAGTGCTCCAGTCAGACTTGTAGATCGGCTGAATGGATTTAAAAAATAGTAAAACCCATCAAAAAAACAACATAAAAATAAATTGCTCTCAAAGTACACTTATATTGCTAATGGTCTAATCCAATTCAATGATCTATGCTAAGCTAAGCTAAAAGTGCTTCAATCAGACCTGGAGATCGGCTGAATGCATTAAAAATGGTAAAACTCAACTGTTTAGCCTATTTCCAAATAAACAAATAAGTATAAAGTAAATGAGTCAGCAGATTGTGTCGATATCGCTCATACGGCTAATGGTCTAATCCGATTCAATGATCTATGCTAAGCTAAGCTAAAAGTGCTCCAGTCAGACTTGTAGATCGGCTGAATGGATTTAAAAAATAGTAAAACCCATCAAAAAAACAACATTAAAATAAATTAATTGCTCTCAAAGTCCACTTATATTGCTAATGGTCTAATCCAATTCAATGATCTATGCTAAGCTAAGCTAAAAGTGCTTCAATCAGACCTGGAGATCGGCTGAATGCATTAAAAAATGGTAAAACTCAACTGTTTAGCCTATTTCCAAATAAACAAATAAGTATAAAGTAAATGAGTCAGCAGATTGTGTCGATATCGCTCATACGGCTAATGGTCTAATCTGATTCAATGATCCATGCTAAGCTAAAACCTGGAGAACGGCTGAACAGATTCAAAAACTCAACTGTTTAGGAGCTGTAAAATGAGCCTATTTCCAATAAATAAAGTAATATAAAGTAAATGCTCCATGAGTCAGCAGATAGTGTTGATACCACTCATACAGCTAATGGTCTAATCTGATTCAATGATCTATGCTAAGCTAAGCTAAAAGTGCTCCTGCCAGACCCAGAGATCGCCTGAATGGATTAAAATGGTAAAACTCAGGAGCTGTAAAATTTCCAAAGAGGAGTCTATTTACAAATAAATTTAAGGTAAATATTGCTATGTATATTACCGGTATTTCCAAAAAAAAGTTAAGTGCTCCTTTAATTCATGAAGTAAATCCTGCATGAGTCAGCAGATTATCACTCATATGGCTAATGGTCTAATCCGATTCAATGATCTATGCTAAGCTAAGCTAAAAGTGCTCGTATAATGCGGCTTCATCAGTGAATGAGCAGAGCTGACGGTTCCCTGTGTTCACAGACGGAGGATGAGGATGGCTCTTCCTCCATGCTCTCGGCTCTGCTGCTGACGGAGATCTGTCATGATGATGATGATGATGATGGTGAAGTTGTTTTCCGTGCTGAGCCTGCAGTGGTCAGTGCTCATAAAACACAAAGCATGTTATTAGTGCAACGTTCTTGCAGGAGCGAGATCTGAAATATGAAAGCCTTTATATATGATGCAAAACATCCTGCTTTACTTACTTTTTGTCTTGTTTTTAGTACAAATATCTGCAATTCTTAAATCAAGAAGCATTTTACAAGAGCAGTGTACAATATTGTGTTGTTTTCAAATTAATGTGCCAAAATTAAGGGTGCTTTATTGAAGATTTTGACTCTTCTAAAGCATAAAAACACCATAACATGTTTGCAGATATGTCAGAAACATGCTCAGTGAAAATGTGCATTACGTGCTGGAATGTCTGTCTTTGTTTTGGTCATTTAACCCGCCCAATGCCAGTTTAGCCAATTATATTTCAGCACGCCGGGTTGCCTTGGTGGAAAACAGCGTATTTCATTCATTCAGTCAGGAAGGCTCTCAGAGTATGCGTTTGTGACCCAAATGCATCCTCCGGTGGACAGTAGCAGACTCTGAAATGGGACGCAGAATCAGAGTGCCACATGAGGTGGTTATTAATTAGCAAATAATATAAATATTATGAGCGTAAACATTAGGTGAGCAGGTTACATTGTAACCCAGTGTCCTAACAACACGCTACATGACGAGATACGCAGTGATAAGCAATTTGGCTGTTTGCACCAGACGAAACATGACAGAAATGTAAATACAGCCATTCAGAAGCACAGAATAGTGCACTCACTGGACTCCAGCGAAATGGTAAGGTTTATAATCTAATTAATACATATTAAACCACTTTAACATGATTAAATATAGATGCTGAATCACTGATATGTGTTGGTTTGCACTAAGTCACAGTTCTGAAGTTCAATTTCAGACGGTTTATTTTATTCTCCAGATCTGAGGTGAACTATCTGCTGCTGCTTTCAGTAGTATGGTGATAAATGTCATGTAAAATGGCATTCAGACTCACATTATTAGCATTTAACACTGGATAAAGCACATGATGTGTACCTGAGGTACAGTATACAGCACTATCAGTTTATCCTGTTGTTTAGCTGCAAGAAAACTCTGAATCTGCGTCTCATTTTGGAGTCTGCTACTGTCCACCGGAGGTCGCATTTCGGTCACAAACACATGCTTTGAAAGCCTTTCTAACTGAATGAATAAAGTACATGATTTTCCATTAGAGCAACTTGGGGTGCTTAAATATAATTGGCTAAACTGGCATTGGGCGGGTTAAATGACCAAAACAAAGACAGCCGTTCCAGCACGTAACGCACATTTTCCACACAGAATATCTGACTTCAGCATTGTTTTTCAGATATACAGGATTGTTCACTGAGCATGTTTCTGAAATATCTGCAAACATATAATGGTATGTTTATGCTTTAGAGAGTCACAAACTCACATACAGCACCTTTAAAGTAAATTTGGAAAAATTTTGGGTCACACTTTATTTCGATGGTCCAATTGTTGAATATAAGTTACATTGCATCTACATGTCAACTAATTCTCATTAGATTATAAGTAGACTGTTAGGTTGGGGTTAGGGTTGGGGTTAGTGTAAGTTGACATGTACTTGCAAAGATTCTTATAGTCAGTTAAATGTCTGTTGAAGGACTGTTAAATGTCAGTATCAACAGATATTAAGCAGACAGTCTACTAATACTCAAATGGACCATCAAAATAAAGTGTTACCAAATTTTGTGTGTGTGTAATGCATTATGCATAAAGGCTTCAAGGATAGCATTGCATATATTCGTTTAAGCTTAATAAAAGATCCATCTTGACATCATTGAAAGCTCATTGAAATTGCATGATGTGTTTATTTTGTGGTTATCCTACCAAACTCTCTGAAATGGAGCATCTTTTTTTCTTATGTTGTTATAATTTTCATTTCCATAACCTCGTCTACAGATCGACTCCAGTGATTTAGATCTGTCTGATGAGAAAGCGTTTGAGCGTCACTTTCTGGAGGAGGAGGAGGAGGAAAATCTGCAGTCGATGATTGCTGAACATGGCAGTTTCTGCAGCGCTGATATGACCTATCAGACGAGCAGCCACGCCTCCACACTGCAGGTATGCACATCCAGCAGCCAATCACATTTAAACATGCATAACTCACATCCAATCAGAGAAGCAGACACGCCTACACACCGCATGTATGCACATCCAGCAGCCAATCACATTCACACACACACACACTCACAAGTCACATCCAATCAGATCAGCAGAAAAACTTCCACACTGCAGGTATGCACATCCAGCAGCCAATCACATTCAAACAAGCACAACTCGCATCCAATCAAATAAGCAGACATGCCTACACACTTCAAATATGCACATTCAACAGCCAATAACATTCAAACACGCACAACCCACATCCAATCAGAGAAGCAGACACGCCTCCACACTGCATGTATGCACATCCAGCAGCCAATTACATTCAAACACGCACAGCTCACATCCAATCAGAGAAGCAGACACGAATACACACCGCAAGTATGCACATCAAGCAGCCAATCACATTCAAACCTGCACAACTTACATCCAATCAGATAAACAGACACGCCTCCACACTGCAGGTACGCACATCCAGCAGCCAATCACATTCAAACATGCACAACTCGCAACCATTCAAAGAAGCAAACACAAATACACACCACAGGTACGCACATCAAGCAGCCAATCACATTCAAACCTGCACAACTCACATCCAATCAATTAAGCAGACACGCCTACACACTGCATGTATGCACATCCAGCAGCCAATCACATTCAAACACGCACAACTCCTATATAGACTAATAGACTAAATTGGCCGCAGTGTATGAGTGTATGGGTGTTTCCCAATACTGGGTTGCAGCTGGAAGGGCATCCGCTATGTAAAACATATGCCGGAATAATTGGTGGTTCATTCCACTGTGGCGACCCCTGATAAATAAAAGACTAAGCTGAAGGAAAATGAATGAATTAAAGTGTTACTAATAATCATCTGGAGCAGCATCGGAGCAGCTTTGGTATGGTGTCGCTGTGTTTTTGTGGTGTTCTGCTGTACTTTTCTGGGCTGGAGCTCATCCTGCTGACCTCTTTCATCAGCGCGTCCTTGACTTCAGGCTTTGATGTGCTTTCTGATGAGGATTTTGAACTTTTCTCCTCACAGGAAGAGGATTTTCTTCCAGATCAGACAGCGGATGAGAGCCAGCAGATAAACGGCACCGCGGGCTTCCAGAGGACCATCACTGTGGTCAAGGGCAACGCCAGCCTGGGTGAGACGACAGCTCTTCATCACAGGAATAAAACATAAGAATGTACCAAGTGCTGTTTTTTGGAGAGATATTTTCCAACTCATTTTATAACTTAATATATTCAGATATTCCCCAAATGATGTTGAACAGAGCAAGGAAATTTTCACAGTATTTCCTATGATATTTTTTCTTCTGGAGAAAGTCTTATTTGGTTTATTTTGGCTAGAATAAAAGCAGTTCTTAATTTTTAAACACCTTTTTAAGGTCACTATTATTTGGCCACTTAAGCTATATTTGTTTTGGATTAGGGATGCAACGATTAACCGGTTTCACTATTAACCGCGCTTTAATTTGTCACGGTTAATTAATCGTAAAGGCTTCTCAACACCGCGTTTCTGCACAGAACAAAACTGCAGCCACTAAGCAAAGGTATGCCAACTGTGCGCTAGTTTGTACACCGAGACTAATAACCACGCACACTGGATTAACAATGGTGCTACCAAGTAAAGAAGTTAATTTATTTACTCTTTGTTCTGTCATTTATTTACAGCGTAAAAATTATTTATGTTTAAATGTTAAAAATGTCACTTATTTTTAAGCACAAAGAGTAAAATTGGACTATTGTTTGTTTTTAATATATTAGTATGTGCTGTATTATTTGGTTACTGAGCAGCAATAAACAACACTTAAAAATATAAGCAGTTTTCATGTGATTTTCTAAACTAGTTGTGTTTTGAATTTAATAAATGCATAATAATCGTGATAACCGTGATTATTTCTCAGACTATAATCGTACAACCAGAATCTATAATCGTTGCATCCCTATTTTGGATTGTCTCCAGAACAAACCACTGTTATACAATGTCTTGGCTAATTACCCTAACTTTGTGGAGTTTGTTTATAAACTAATTTCGAGAGGATCACCTGCTTATGATTGCTTGCGGCTGGCCAATTTATGATTCACCAATCAGACGACTCCTAAGCCTCTATAAATGCTCTAGGTTTCATACCACAGACATCTTCGTTTTGAAGAATCCCCCCTTCCACCCCTACTCCTCCAACTTTCCTAGATGGGTGGCACGTAGGGATGGGCGATATGGCCTAAAATCCATATTGCGATATACATTGCAGCCTCTTGCGATAACGATATATATTGCGATATATAAATTATAATAGAACCATTTCAGGACAGGTTACATAGACCCTTAGGAAAGCCAAACTGCTATTTTGTTTTTAAGAAATAAAGAAACGTTGCATGTCGTTTTGAGAACATTTATTGTGCAAAAGCAAAACTGTAATTAAACAACACAATGTTGCAGATAAATAAACTAAATGTAGTGCCTTTCAGAAAGAAAGACTTTTCTTTTAAGTCCTTGGTTCCTAAATGCCAAATCGCAGAGAACAAAAAAACTGGTGTTTAGTTAAGGAACTTACACTGTACTGAAAATACTTCCAGTATTAAAAAGTCAAATAAAATTGTGTATTGCAGATACTTTAAATAAAAACATATTTCTAACCTGCAGCCTAAGGTAACACATTTGGTTTTAAACATTTTGTTCTCCTAATGAAATTAAAACTGGTGTCTTGATCTGCTCTTTCTCTCTCTCCCTCTCTCTCTCTCTGTCTGCTGTAGTGTTGGTGCTGCTGAGAGATTGAGCCACACCAGACAAAGTTTGCTTATAACGTAATGCAAAAATGAATACAATTAATATCGAAAGCGAAAGCAGATTCTCAGACATGTCCAGGGAAAAGAGAATGTATTGTCACCCCAAATAATGAGCTGGATCAGTCCATTTAGTCTTCGTGCTCTTCTCAAAGCTGCTATAAAGTCAGGACAACAGTTCTGTATCCAGCTGTATCCTCTGTGGGTCTGCATGCAGAGCATGTGAGTCTGTGGCAGAGTGTTCTCAGTTTCTCGCAAACACAGAACCGGGCCGCCCCAATAATATATCGGCCGCCCAGGTAAAATCTGTGTGGGAAGCGCTGTGTGGGAATCTGTGTGACAAGCCACGATATGCCATGCATGAGGCTCGCAAGTTGTGCGACACGCCGCCATTCGGTGCCATGCGTTGCTTAGTGCTGTTGTTGAGAGCGTCAGCATGTGCTACAGTCACAATAGATTTCCAACGTAACACACCATAAGTTAGTGTGAAGAGCATGTTGTTTTACCGTGGCCGAGTGAATTAAGTTGTCAATCGAGCTAATTAAAAAAGAAAATTGCATATGTGCGACTAAATAAATTTTCCAGTTCGCACACGTCTATTTTTTGTCGCAAATGCGAGCGAAATGGTCGCACTGTCGAGCCCTGTCCATGTTTATTCAAGATGATGCGTTGCAGCCGGCTGCAGCTCGTTGCTCTTAATTTCGCGTGTAGATTGCGTCATCAAACATGCATTATCGCGATAGAATTGCAATAGAATTAGAATCTCTATTGTAGGCCAATTTTGTATCGTTTATATCGCATATCGTTTATATCGCCCATTACTAGTGGCACGGTGGCCCAGTGGTTAGCATTGATGCCTCACAGGAAAAACGTCTTTGGTTCTGGTCATTAACAAAACCACGTTTCTGTGTGTGGAGTTTGCACACTCTTCTCGTGCTCGCGTGAGTTTCCCCTGGGTCGCCCCGTTTTCCTCCCACTGTCCAAAAACATGCAACTTAAGTTAATTGACTAATCCAAATCACCACCATAGACATGCTCCTAGTCATCTCTTAAGAGCAATCACCATCTGTTCATTAGCTACTACAGCAGAGGAGTTCTCGAGATCTTTCTGAGCTTAAACTCCCTTCTCGCCTTGCAACGGGAGGGAGCCCCGGGCTCGAGGATATTATGAGCTCAAGGCGCTCTCCCGGGACAGCATGCCAAACAAGCTTTATAATCAATCATCAGCTAAGTGTGAACTCTTGAAACCCTAATTAACCTAGTTAAGCCTTTAAATGTCACTTTAAGCTGAATACTAGTGTCTTGAAGAATATCTAGTCAAATATTATTTACTGTCATCATGGCAAAGAGAAAAGAAATCAGTCATTAGAAATGGGTTATTTTCTATTTTGGAGAATATTACACTTAACTGTTTAAAAGGTAAAGGTCAAGTATCTGTTTTAGTTGGTGGACAAATCAAGAGTCATTTAATGACCGACTTCAATCTTGGCAGTCTGACCTGCAGGCTGATATAACTGAGGAAGAGTGGCAAGAAGCTTGTCTAAAAGCCCAAACTCAGACAACAAGCACTCGTTTTAGATTGCTTCAATATAAATGGCAGAGTAGACAGTATGCAACTCCAGTTAAGTTGCATCATTTTAACCCAAATATCCCTGATGCATGCTATAAATGTAAACAAGAGAAAGGAACTTTATTTGATTGTATGTGGGAATTTTCTAAAGTCAGTTGTTTTGGGGTTAAAATATTGAACATTGAACAAGTCAAATCATTGGTAAAGTAATTCCTCTTGATCCCAGCTTGTGTATATTGCATATGTGACCAAACATGAAAGAGTGCCGTTGATTTTATGTTTGCTGGAAGCTAAACATGTAATTACGTGTCCTTGAAAAAAGAAAAGAAGACAGTCCTGGTGTATCTCAGTGGATAAAGGGGATGACCTCTTACCTTGCTTTGAAAAAATTAACCTTCTTCTTCATTTTCTTTTCGGCTTAGTCCCTTTATTAATCCGGGGTCGCCACAGTGGAATGAACCGCCAACTTATCAAGCACATGTTTTACGCAGCGGATGACCTTCCAACAGCAACCCATCACTGGGAAACATCCATACACACTCATTCACACTCATACACTACGGACAATTTAGCCTACCCAATTCACCTGTACTGCATGTCTTTGGACTGTGGGGGAAACCGGAGCACCCGGAGGAAACCCACGCGAACGCAGGGAGAACATGCAAACTCCACACAGAAACGCCAACTGACCCAGCCGAGGCTCGAACCAGCGACCTTCTTGCTGTGAGACGACAGCACTACCTACTGCGCCACTGCGTCACCAAAAATTAACATATTTTTTGAAAAACAAAACCCATATATTTTGGTCTATTTGGAAAATATTCTATGACTTTTTGGAGAATCTAGATGGTGACTTTTCTTGAACTGACAGACATTGAAAGTATATAGATTAGACAAATATGTTATTGCTTTATTTAACATTAATATTATTTATTTATTTACTTTTTCTTTCAAAGTGTGTTAAGTTATTTTGAATCTATATTATTCTTGCTCTATTTTTGTTTTTGTATTATTGTTTTATTTAATTTATACATTATTTTTGCTAAACTAAAAAGCTAAACCTTTGTCAGTTTGTATGACAATGTTTAAAACAAAAATTGTTCAATAAAAAAGAAATGAGTTATTAAAATTAAGTAGCAATTGTTACAACATTGCATTGACGCTTGCAAAAAAATAACAATGACTTTGGATTAAAATACAAAGTGTGTATATAAGGGGAATATTTCTCACTGTAATGGTATGTTTCCCCAGGCCGCTGGTCTTCAGTGAGCGTTTTGCATTTCACTAAATATTCACATTTGTATTTTTGGCGATGGGATCATTGAGCAGTGGTGTGGGATCCTTTATCCCGGAGCAGCAGTTTAAGGCCGTCTGCTTTCACCATTAGGCTATTAAAATTTCACATGAGGGTTTTCCACATTCATTTGAGGACACTTAGCAGCCGTTTACAGGCAGACTCTGCTTTACTATCACAGATGTTGATCCACTCTGCTTCCTGAACTACGATTGCAAATTAATCTACATTTATAAAGAACACTCCATTTTTTTGTGTGGGGGGGGGGGTAGGCTCATCTTACAGCTCCCCTAGTGATAAAGAGTTGAGTTTTATCAGTTTTGAATCCATTCAGCCAATCTCTGGGTCTGGTGAAAACACTTTTTAGCTTAGCTTAGCATAGATAATTGAATCAGATCATAGATGTATACATTAGATGTCGCCTACCCTGCTGTTGTCTATTAGAAGGATCGCGTCAATAGAGCCGCCATTTTAGTACAGGGTAGCGCTCCTTTGAAATGAATGCAGGACCAAGCTGAAGTGGAGGACTGTGGCCATCCAAAGCCAGAGATATACACATATACACATATATCTATGATCTGGAGTTTTCCCTGGTGGTCTGTATGAAAATATTTTTTTAAATTACGAAATATTATATTTTACATCACTTTTCTACATTGATTGATGTGACCGCACGGGCATTCCTGACAAAGAGTGAGTGTTTTTGTGCATGGAAATGCGTTATCCTCCTTCCCTGTTTAATTTGATCTAATCCATGTCCTGAAACACACCTCCTCTCCTGCTTTCACTTCTCATTCTGACGGAGGGAGCGATTCGTTTGTGAATGAATCTCCGTTATGAACGACTCGTTCACTTAGCCAGCAATAATACAATTTTCTGGCACCGCAGCGTCTTCTCGTCATATTTCATAACATAGTTTGCTTATTTTATTCAACAAAACTAGCATATGTCTAGAATTTAGTGTGAGTTGGTGCTACTTTGCCTTATGGTCACTGCAGTAAGAGACTGTATTATCATCTATAACATTACTTGTTAAGCACAAAAGTTCATAACATACAAAAACATAAAAAACTAAATCTTATCTATGAAATGTGATGCCTTTGTTTTCTTTGTTTGCTCGTTACTACATTCGTACACAGCGCTGAAGTCCAGCGTCTTCACATTGTCACACTGTCTTGACTAGTGCGGTTGAATGACGTTTGTTCTAGGAGCACTGTACCAATGTGGCGGCGCTATTGACGCATGCTCAGGGTCCCTGTGTGATATCTAGTGTATATATCTATGGAATTAGATTAGACCGTTAGCATCTCGCTCAAAATCGACAAGATATTTTGATAATTTTCCTATTTAAAGCTTGATTTCAGTGCTTTTTGTAAATATCAGTGTGTGATTAGTTAATAGGGGTGTAAAAATATACTCAAGTCATGATTCGATACATATCTCGATACTGAACTCACGATACAATATTATCTCGATAAATAAATCAGTGAATAGTAGAGGTGTGAACCTACCCTGGTCTCACGGTTCGGTTACGATTATCATGCCATCGATTCGGTTCAATTCGATATCTCGGTGCATCACGCTGCATTGTCGATGCTTTCCCCAAACACAGTTTTATATTTGGGGCTGTATGTATAAACACACACACACACACATAGACACACAGCACCAAGCAAGCGACACAGAGCATCACGCCCTCTCATTCACACACATACACGCACACACAAACATAGACAGCAACACACAGCATCGCTCTCTCTCATTCACACACATAAACACACACGCACACACACACACACGTGCTTGCTCGGGAGTGATATTGTTAGACCGCCCGCTCCCGTTCAACTTACACCAGAGTTACCGACTGCTCCCAAACTTTATTCGGAAATTTATTTACACGCCGCAAGAAATCTGGTCTGGTCCAGCAGCTCCCGCCTTACAGCCGCGGGAATGCAGACCTCTATCCAGAAGTATCGCCGTATCAGCCGAGAGCTGAGAAAAAGTCACGCCAGCAGGTCAAATGGGCCACAGGGAGAGAGAGAGAGAGAGTAATGGAGTTTACTTTCATTCTCTCAATCGCAGTGAAATAGGGGCTTCTGCTGTAAGTGTCAGTGAAAGAGTGTCCAGAAAACACACACGCAGTGAAATTGTGCACAGTTTGTGCGTCAGGTAGGTGAAGCATTGTAAACATTCGCGCTCGCCTGTCGCCTCCCTCGCCATAGTAAGCTACCGCGACATAGCGCATATGAGATTAATGACGTCAGTATAATAACCGGTTATGATTATTACTGAACCGATACCGAATTGTCCGCGTCTGCATCGCGGTGCACCGAAGAAACAATTAATTTTGACACCCCTACTGAATAGGATTGGACAAGTGGTGTCAAACTCAATTCCCGGAGGGCTGCAGCTCTGTAGAATTTAGTCCTGCTTCAACACACCTATTTGTAGGACTCAAGCAAGCCTGAAGCACTCAATTAGTTTGATCAGGTGTGTTTAATTACGGTTGAAACTAAACTGTGCAGAGCTGCGGCTCTACAGGAATTGAGTTTGACACCTGTGGAATAGACCATTAGCAGCTCGCTCAAAAACGTCAAGATATTTAGGTAATTTTCTTATTTAAAGCTTGAAAATTCTGTAGTTACATCATGTATTGAGACAATTGAAAAGTTGCTATTTTTAGGCTCAAATGCCTAGGAACTGTACTCTTATTCGAATATAGGAATCAAGGAACTTTGCTGAGGCACCATGATATCATTGATATTTCAATGATATTTCAATATTTTAATGATATTACACAGCGCTACATGCTCCATGTGCAAGCTGGTGGTCATGTTGGAATTTTCAAATCTGGGGACTATTTTCAGGCAATACTTATAATACGATGCCTTTTTGAGTGCTATTTTTAAATATCAGTGTGTGAGTTAGTAAATAAGGGGTGTAACAATACACTCAAGTCACGATTCAATATCTGGATACTGAACTTGCGATACAAAACTGTCTTGATATTGTATCAAAACTCGATCCTGGAGGGCCGGTGTCCTGCAAAGTTTAGTTCCAACCTTAATCAGACACACCCGGGCTAGCTAATCAAGCTCTTACTAGGCTTTCTAGAAACATCCGTGCAGGTGTGTTGAGTCAAGTTGGAGCTAAAATCTGCAGGACACCGGCCCTCCAGGACAGAGTTTGGGCATCTCTGTTGTAGGCTATAAAAAAAAGTTTGATATTATTTGTGTGATTCCTCAAAACATATGGTAAAAAACGAATAATATTTTACTATGTAGACTTACTGTTGGTTACAATGCAAAATATAACAGTATAACATCACTTCTGTTTTCTCTCAAACGAAACATGTAAAAGTTTCCTCCATCGCAGCACTCAACAATATTGCACCTACCTGATGGCCCCTCCAGTGTTATCATTCATGTTCTCCCAACACAAATCGATTAACTTAACAAATTTAAGTGGATAGAGATATAAGATATTTACCCACAGTACACTATAGTCTTTTTAATAAGACCCTAAATAATCATATTGTGTAAAGTGGGCGTCTGTTGTCACCTTTAAGGTACAATTTATGCAATTAATAAACCATTAACTATGACTATTGCTTTAATGAACTCCATATTTTATAGACCTTTTTCTTGGCTGCTGCATGGAGGCCGCCATAGCGACCAGCGTCTTCCGGTGAATGTTTAGAACTTCCGTTTACAGTGTTTACAACTGGTAATTTGCGCTCCGAAAATGGGTTTCAATAGCGTTTTGAGTGGATTACGGAGTGATTTGGTGACACACAACTTTGAAATGTGTGTGTTAAAGCCGTTATAATCTGTCAGATGTGGTTCAAGCGCGAGAGAAAAACGTTCTCCTAGTTCACATGTCTGCCGTCAGAAATACAGTGTGTGCGTGTTTCCCCGGCCTGTCAGCTGTTAGCTCAGCGGCTCTTTAGCACACACACGCACGCAATACTTCACTGCATCATAGAGAAAACCAAGATTACTGGCATGAAACTTAACAGGTGTGTAAGTCATGCAATTTATAAAAATGACCAATAAATGTCCGTTACTGATACTCTGCTGGTTGATTTGCTGTTCATTCTAATCGCGAGCCGTTTATGTTTCATTTAGTGTGTTGTATTTACCATGGTTTGTGTTTTTCTGTCATTTCAAAACGTCACTTTATTTTCACTTTGTCACAGTTATTAACTCAGTGTGTTAGTGGGACAGTACAGTAGGCTACGTGTGTGTTAAACATTTTGGTGAACTATATTTGTTTGGACTAGACTAGTTATATATCTGAAAGAAAGAGAAACTGTTGACTTTAGCGATGACGAGGCTTCATTTAAACAGCAGAAGATGCCGTCTGACAACGAGAGAAAAATGCCTCAGCCAACGTATTAGATCACATTTTTTTTAAATGATCAGTCCAGGAGGTGGCGCTGATCGTCAACAGTATTAGTTCAAAGATGATAAAAGCAGGTAAAATAGATTAAAACAATCACTTCAAAGCTCTCCAAATGTGACCGTTTACACGCATCAGCTGCCGACCGGAAGTTCTTAGCATTCTCCTTGCGCATACACGCAAAGCATAATGGGTAATTTGGCGTTCCATGAAAAAGGTCTATACAGTCATTCATTTTCCTTCAGC
Organism: Danio kyathit; assembly: GCA_903798195.1. Taxonomy (NCBI): domain Eukaryota; kingdom Metazoa; phylum Chordata; class Actinopteri; order Cypriniformes; family Danionidae; genus Danio; species Danio kyathit. The sequence goes on along the minus strand of LR812525.1, from coordinate 87,289,172 downwards.
TTAAGCCTGGTTTATACTTCTGCGTCAAGTGATCGCCGTAACCCACGGCGCAAGCCTCACGAGTAGCCGTGCATTTATACTTCTGCGCGCTGTTTCTGTTTCTCTGCAATACACTTCCGAAACATTAGCTGGCAGTAGGTGTTTATGTTTCTCTGTGTTGAGTTTCTTCGCTGGTGTTTTGTTTTTCCTGAACGCTTCCTTAATGTACAAGTGGCTAAAACTCACTCATTTTGAGGCGGGAACCGGCGGACGTGGAACAACTTTAATCATGAGGTAAACACATACCAACAGTCTCCATCCGGAGCTCCTTCACGGGACTCCACACTTGTAAACACTCGCTGCATCGGGTGCGCGGCTCTCACCTCCGCCCACACTCGTCAGCGCTACCAAGCCGACCAATCACAGAGCTTGAGCTACGCGTACGCGTTACATTTTTTGAGAGGTGCGCGTCAACAACGCCGACGGCAACGGCGAGGGGCTATGCGTCCACGCGTAGGCTGCGCCGTAGCATACGCGTGCGCTTGGCGCAGAAGTATAAATCGGCCTTTAGTCTCAATTTCAGAGGTCGCCACAGCGGAATGAACCGCCAACTTATCCAGCATATGTTTTACACAGTGGATGCCCTTCGAGCTGCAACCCAGTACTGGGAAACACCCATACACACTCATTTACACACACACACTCATACACCACGGCCAATTTAGTTCATCAATATCGCATGTGTTTGGACTGTGGGGGAAACCGGAGCACCCGGAGCCAACACGGGGAGAACATGCAAACTCCACACAGAAATGCCAACTGACCCAGCTGGGACTCGAACCAGCGACCTTCTTGCTGTGAGACAACAGTGAGCCACCCCTAGCTACTAAAAAGATGTAGCTGACTAGCTGATTAAACTTACAGAGTAGTTTGACCAAGCAGTAAGCTCATTGTTTGGAGTGCGGACTGTGATGATTGCGGTGCTGTTTTCAGGAATGACGGTGTGTGCTCTGAAGGACGGTCCGGGGATGTTGATCCGCAGCATCATTCACGGCGGCTCCATCAGTCGGGACGGCCGGCTGCGGGTCGGGGATCTGATTCTGGCCATTAATGGAGAGCTGACGGGGAATCTGACCAATGCACAGGCCAGAGCCATGCTGCGCAGACACTCTCTGATCGCACCAGACATGGGGTGAGAAACACTCAAACACTCCTCTTCAGCATCTGGTTATGGTCACACCTTATTTTAATGAACAATTCATGCTATTTTTGGACTTTTAGATCGATAAACTTATAATTGGCGGCATAATAATAGTTAATACAATTAGCGATGTGGAATAAGATCATACTTCATCATCAACAGTTAATATACTTAATATTTGGCAGGTAATAAGCCGATAGGAAATGGTATGAATTGTTCCTAATTGTTTTACATCATCAAGAAAATGTGATTTTCTTTATGCTTGTTTTTAAAAATCTTTTGTATATATATATATATATATATATAAGTATTCATAGCACTTCACTTTTGCCACATTTGTTTATGTTCCAGCCTTATTCCAAAATGGATTAAAATCATGTATTTCCTCAACATTCTACACACAATCCCCCATAATGCAATGTGAAAAAAGAGTTTTTGAAATTGTTGCAAATTTATTAAAATAAAAAAGCTGAAAGATCACATGTACATCAGTATTCACAGTCTTTGCTCAATACTTTGTTGATGCCCCTTTGGCAGTGATTACAGCCTCAAGTCTTTCTGAATATGATGCCACAAGCTCGGCACACCTGTCTTTGGGAATTTTTGCCCGTTCCTCTTTGCAGTACCTCTCAAGCTCTATCAGTTTGGATGGGAAGCGACGGTGTACAGCCATTTTCAGATCTCTCCAGAGATGCTCAATAGGATTTAGGTCTGGGCTCTGGCTAGGCCACTCAAGGACATTCACCGAGTTGTTGTGAAGCCACTCCATTGATATTTTGTTGGTGTGCTTTGGGTCATTGTCCTGCTGGAAGATGAACCGTCGCCCCAGTCTGAGGTCAAGAGCACTCTGAAGCAGGTTTTCATTCAGGATGTCTCTGTACATTGCTGCATTCATCTTCCCCTCTATCCTGACTAGTCTTCCAGTTCCTGCTGCTGAAAAACATCCCCACAGCATGATGCTGCCACCACCATGCTTCACTGTAGGGATGGTATTAGCCTGGTGATGAGCGCTGCCTGGTTTTCTCCAAACGTAACGCCTGGCGTTCACTCCAAAGAGTTCAATTTGAGTCTCATCAGACCAGAGAGTTTAGTTTCTGATGGTCTGAGAGTCCTTCTGATGCCTTTTGGCAAATTCCAGGCGGGGAGTGTCTTCCGTCTGGCCACTCTACCATACAGGCCTGATTGGTGGATTGCTGCACAGATGGTTGTCCTTCTGTAAGGTTCTCCTCTCTCCACAGAAGAACGCTGGAGCTCAGGCAGAGTGACCATCGGGTTATTGATCACCTCCCTGACTAAGGCCTTTCTCCCCCGATCACTCAGCTTAGATGGCCGGCCAGCTCTAGGAAGAGTCCTGGTGGTTCCAAACATCTTCCACTTACAGATGATGGAGGCCGCTGTGCTCACTGGAACTTTCAGAGCAGCAGAAATGTTTCTGTAACCTTCCTCAGCCTTGTGTCTCGAGACAATCCTGTCTCGGCGGTCTACAGACAGTTCCTTTGTCTTCATGCTTGGTTTGTACTTTGACATGCACCGTCAACCCTGGGACCTTATATAGACAGGTGTATGCCTTTTCAAATCATGTCCAATCAGCTGAATTGACCACAGGTGAACTCCAATGAAGCTGCTGAAACATCTCAAGAATGATCAGTGGAAACAGAATGAACCTGAGCTCAATTTAGAGCTTCACGCCAAAGCCTGTGAATACTGATGTACATGTGATTTATCAGGGTTTTTAATTTTAATAAATTTGCAACAATTTCAGAAACTCTTTTTTCACATTGTCATTATGGGGGATTGTGTGTAGAATGTTGAGGAGATAAATGAATTTAATCAATTTTGGAATAAGGCTGGAACATAAACAAATGGGGAAAAATTTAAGCGCTGTCAATACTTTCTGGATACACTGTATATATATATAACTTTATTTTTTTAATCTTTTGGGTTGCACAGACACTTAAATAGGAACCCCCATCCTAAAATGTAAAAAAATCTTACTTCTCTGAGCTCTCTGATCCGCTCATCTAATGCAACTCTATCATTGAGAGTGATTGAGCGTGTGCGTGTGTAATTGCTGTTGCGTCTCCAGATCCACAGGTGCAGCAGGTGAAGAGCTCAGCCTCATCTCTGTGTGAGTACAGCCTTCATCTGGGCTTGATTCTCGCTGTCTGATCTTCGACTCACACTCCGTTTCTTCTGCATTCTGGCCCATCACTGCAGTTTTTTCAGCTCAGGCTTTTTGGAGATACGTGCCCTGGGCTACATTTTTTGAGAACCGAGAAATATGTACATATATATATATATTATTTGCTTGCAGTTTTTGTTTTCAGACATCCACTAGAGTGAAGAGATGATGCCAACCATCGAAGGACAACACATACACTTAATACACAAATACACTTCATTAAATATGTACACATAGACATCAATTAGTGGAAGTTATTAGTAGCTAGGGGTGGCTCACTGCTGCCTCACAGCAAGAAGGTTGCTGGTTCGATCCCCTGCTGGGTCAGTTGGCATTTCTCTGTGGAGTTTGCATGTTCTCCCCATGTTGGTGTGGGTTTCCTCCGAGTGCTCCGGTTTCCCCCACAGTCCAAACACATGCGCTATAGGGGAATTGATTAACTAATTTGGCCTTAGTGTATGAGTGTGTGTGTGAATGTGAGTGTGTAAGGGTGTTTCCCAGTAATGGGTTGCGGCTGGAAGGGCATCCGCTGCATAAAATATAGGCTGGATAAGTTGGCGGTTCATTCCCCTGATAAATCAGGGACTAAACCGAAGGAAAATGAATGAATGAATTGAATTGAAACTAGAGGCCACTAGAGATTTTTGACTCTCAAATACATTACCGGGCATGTTTTCTCCTACGTGCCATTTTGCGTAACTCCACAAGAGGGCACTGTGTACATTTATCCCATTCTCAACGTCCTTCTAGTGCTTGTCTGTGTGAGAAGCCGGTCAGCTTGATATCCTTAAATGCTAACCCTTGCCTTAAAGGGACTTTAATATAGTGTGAAAAGTAACAGAAGTTGTCAGCGCTGTCATACCATCCTCCTATCATTTGTTTTACACACAAAATGCAGCTATATGTACTCCCATGCACATATTTCTCAATTCTCAAAAATGTAGCCCTGTGCACATATTCCCAACGAGCCTGTGTTCATTTTTTCTGCTTTCCATTCTGCTCTAATCACTAAAACTGACATCAGTATTGTGTTAACTTAACTTCATCCTGTACTCGCCCTCGTCTGGGTTCAGTCTGCATGGTTTTCTTTCTTCTGCTGAATGCGCTGACTTTTCTACTGTGCAGTACACTTCTGTGAGTATTTATCGGGATATTTAACCTAAAAATGACATTTACAAACTGATAAACACTGGAGATGTAGAATATATTTTGAAGAACTGATTGCATCGATTGATTTGCATATTAAAAGATACATATAATCTTAATTAAAAAAAATACATTTACAAATACAGTTCTGAAAAAGCTGGAACCAAGTGCAATAAAATGAATAAAATTATATTTGTTGAGTTTCTTTACTTTGTTTAAATGACAAATGTAAAAAGATGTACAAAAAAAAGATTTCCAATATATTTTACAATTTTTTTGGAGTGTGTTGTATGCAGTGCTTAAAGGTGCTGTATGTAAGTTTTTGACTCTTCTAAAGCATAAAAATACCATAATATGTGTGCAGATATTTAAGAAACATCCCAAAGGAACATACTTGTTTAACTGAAAAACAATGCTGAAGTCAGATATTCTGCTTTGAAAATGGTTTTTCCGTGCCGGAACGCTGTCTTTGTTTAGATAAATTTCATATGCACGATGCCAGTTTAGCCAATTATATGTCAGCACCCTGGGTTGCCTTGTTGGAAAACAGCGTATTTCATTCATTCATTCAGAAAGACTCTGAAAGCATGCGTCCGTGACCGAAAAGAACAGTATGGGAGACAGATGCAGTTCCACATGAGGTTATTAATTAGCAAATTACATAAATATTACGAACGTAAACATTAGGTGAGCAGGTTACATTGTAACCGCGTGTCCTAACAACACGCTGTGACGAGAGAGGCAGTGATCAGCTATTTGGCTGTTTGCACCAGACGAAACACGGCAGAAATGTAAATACAGCCTTTCAGAAGCACAGAATATGCACTCGCTCACGAAACGGTAAGGTTTAGAATCTATTTAATACATGTTAACCCACTTTAACATCAATGTAGATGCTGAATCACTCATATGTGTTTAGTTCTAAAGTTCAATTTCAGACGGTTTATTGTATTTTCAAGATCTGAGGTGAACTTTCTGCTTTCAGTATATGGCAACAAATGCCATGTAAAATGCATTCAAACTCGCATTGTTAGCATTTAGCACAGAATAAAGCACACAAGGCTTACCTGAGGTGATCTAGCTGTCATAGGTTTCTGTTGTTCAGCTGTGAGAAATAGAAGCCTTTTCTAATATATCAATTCGAGGTGTTGGTTAGGACAAAAACTCCTTTTAATATGGAAAATATTCCCTCTATCGCGTGTCGTTGCTTTTATTTAGAACACAGTTTAAATCACTCGCTCCTGTACACAATCTGGCATCCCAGCGTACTTTTATTATGATCCAGGACTGCAATACCTTGTTCAACCACTGGGTGTCAAACTTACATACTGCACCTTTAATTTGTAGGGGGGTTTCAGGCCGGACTGTGGGGGGGGTGGGGGGTGAATTCCGGGACTTTTTCGGGAGACATTACACTACGGGAGATGAGTCTGAAATACGGGAGACTCCCGGGAAAAACGGGAGTGTTGGCAGGTATGGTTGTATCCATCAAAATAACACTGGAAATCTGATCTAAAATGTTAACAAAATAAAGGAATTAAAATGTTTGCAGATTAAGGTGACACTAGGCATGTGCACACATAGGGCTCAACCTGTGCAGTGCACATGCCCTTTCTAGTGTGGGATATAAAGTGCCCTTCCAAAATGTGCAGAAGTGCCCCCCTTGCTCTTCAGTTCGCGATCGTCCCCATCCCCACTTTTTGGTTTTACCAGCAGATATCTTACTCACAAACCCCCCTCTGCCCCCTCTTCAGTTCATGATCGGACCGGTTTCCCCCACAGTCCAAACACATGCTAGGTGCATAGGTGAATTGAATAAACTAAATTGGCCCTAGTGTATGAGTGTGGTTGTGTGAATGAGTTTCTATATGCGTGTCCCACTACTGGGGTTGTGGCTGGAAGGGCATCTGCTGTGTAAAACATATGCTGGACAAGTTGGCGGTTCATTCCACTGTGGCGATCCCTGATAAATAAAGGGACTAATCCGAAGGAAAATGAATGAATGAAAGAATGAATTTGCAGATTATTGATTGTATTGCATTTTGCAAATTGTCCCAACCTTTTCGTAACTGGAGTCATGCGGTCACCAACATTGCTCAAAATATCTTCTTTTGTGTTTAAAAACATACATTGGCTACCAATAAAACTGTATTTTCAACCAATCTTTGCAAAAAGTTGGAGTAGCACCTGCACTCTTATCCCAAATAGTTGACTTTACCTAAAAATTAAGGTTTTTTCCACACAAATTTCTAGTAGTCAACTAGTTGGATAAAGAGTGTATGAGCATGGCAATAAAAAGAATAGTACAAATTTCAAATTCAACTCATGTTCACTTAAAGGGGACCTATTATGCAAAAATCAAGTTTAACCGCAGTTATGTGGCCACAGTGTGTGAATATAATCAGCTTCTAATGGTAAACATTGATTAGTTCTGTTATTTGTAATCTGCAGAAACACTTTGATTGACATTCTCTCTTTGTACGTGTCATCAGAGTGGGAAAGCCCCGCCCACTAGTGACCATCTCCCCCTCATTAGCATGGGACGATAGTCTTGTTTTTTTTTTTGTTTTTTTTTTGAACTGTGTTTTTATTAAAGTTTTTATAAACATACAAATAACATTTATTTAGGATGTTTACAATCTCAGAAAACAAAAAACAAAAAAACAAATATATAGAAAATAATAATTAATAGAAATTATAATAATAGCCAAATAATAGTGACAGCTTAAAAAATAAAAAAAGGGGGAAAAAGAAAAGTAGATAGATAGATAAATAAATAAATAAACAAACTCCAATATAAAGGCAATACGACAAAGACAAAACCCCTGACAGCCTTTCAAATATCAAGTAAGTATGTTTCTATTAATGCCCAGGTCTGTTGGAAAAGGTCTGATTTCAACTGCAAATCTGCAGTCATTTTCTCAAATATGTATATCTGTTTCAGCCTCTGTGTCCATTCGGTCAAAGTAGGTCGGCGGGTCTTCATCCAGTTCACTGTAATTATCTTCCTAGCTGTTATTAATAATATATGTAGTGTAGATAGGTGAGCCTTACTGAACTGATCAGGAGGGAAGCCATCAAGCAAAAAAAATACTGGGTGCATTGGTATGTCATATCCTAAAACTTTACTAACCTCCCTTTTAACCCCCTGCCAATACACTTGTATTTTGGGACACTCCCAAAATATGTGAACATAGTCCCCCACTTCTCCACAATCTCTCCAGCATTGTGATAATTGTATAGCACTATCAAATTTGGCGACAACTAATGGAACTCTGAAAAACCTCATCTTCATCTTCCAGTCGAACTCCTTCCATATTTGACTGCTTATAACCTTATGACAACTCGAGCATATTTGTTCCCACCTTTCATCCTCTATTATAGTGTTTGATAGTCTTGTTTTTTAATCTGCCACTATGCTGACACGCATGCACTCGTAGCCCCGCCCTCTTTTTAAAAGAGCACAATCTCATTTGCATTTAAAGCGACAGTCACCAAAACACCACAATTAGGATCAAAGCCTAAATGGGTCAGTTTCAGAGAGTTATAAACATTATCTGTTTGGTATTTTGAGCTGAAACTTCACACACACACTCTAGAGACATCAGAGACGTATTTTACATCTTGTAAAACGTTACATAATAGGTCATCTTTAAAGCTGAAGTGTGTAAGTTGTGCACCAGAGTTTTACCAAACACAAATAATGACCATCACATCAGTTATTTTCACAGACTTGCTTATAGTTTCATATTCACACTCTTCTCCACGAGGAGAGCTCTTCAATTTCAGCTGTGTCATTTCAGCCGCCGTATGAATTTTGATAGGCACATAATTGTACTGCACAGTGTTTTGACCCGGCTGATATTAAACTCTCACATTCCAGTCAAACTCAAGGATGCTGCGTTTCGCTTTCAGCTGGATGTTGTTTCCGTGGTAACATGAATTCTGTCCTCGAGTGGCTGTTAACATTGCAGGCCTGCGTCTCCGCTAACATCATGTGCTTGAGTTCTTCATCTTTTATTAACATCTTTCTCATGTCAATTGTTCGATTTCCAGCCATTGATTCTGCTTTATTAATGAAGTGAATGTGAACTGTTGTGATTCCTGGCTTGATTTCTGCTCCTGCGTGTGTGAATTGTTCAAATATGATGTTTGATTTGCCTTCATTAGATCTGTCATCTTCACTTACAATGAACTGTTCGACCAAATAAGCGTTTCAATTCCTGATCCAGAAATAGAAATAATTCAAAGTAAATCGGCAGGCTCGCTGTTGGGTCCGCTTTTATTTGGTTTGAATTTAATGAATTAAATTAAATGAATTTAATGTAATAAAAATACAATTATTCATTTACTTACCAATAAAACACCAGTTGTTATTGACAATCACATAAATGGTCATTTATGTAAAATATTTAATACGTTAGAATTAATTTTTATTTGCAAAATAAGTGAGTAATACTTAACAATAAGGTTGTATTGGTTAATTATTTAGGGGGAAAATAAGTATTAAACAGGCAATGCAGTGGCGCAGTAGGTAGTGCTGTTGCCTCACAGCAAGAACGTCGCTGGGTCGCAGGTTCGAACCTCGGCTGGGCTGGGTCAGTTGGCGTTTATGTGTGGAGTTTGTGTTCTCCCTGCGTTCGTGTGGGTTTCCTCCGGGTGCTCCGGTTTCCCCCACAGTCCAAAGACATGCAGTACAGGTGAATTGGGTAAGCTAAATTGTCCATAGTGTATGAGTGTGAATGTGTGTGTGGAAGTTCCCAGGGATGGGTTGCGGCTGGAAGGGCATCCGCTGCGTAAAATCGTGCTGGATAAGTTGGCGGTTCATTCTGCTGTGGCGACCCCAAGGGACAAAGCCGACAAGAAAATGAATGAATGAATGAATAAGTATTAAACACGTCACCGTTTTTTCAGAAATCATATTTCTAAAGATGCTGTTGACTTGTTGATGTTGATAATAACCAAAGAAATCCATATATGCCAAACCAAACAAATCGAATTCAGCAGTGAAAGCCCAGACAGCAGCTGAAATCTCTCAGTAGTTCTTCAGCAACTCTCTGCCCTTCCTCAGTGTAAATGAATATCAGCTGCTTCAGTCCAACATCTACATTAGCAGGAGGATGAAGATGAAACCATTTCAGCAAGACAATGATCCAAAACACAGCCAAGGAGACTCTCAAATGCTTTCAGAGAAAGAAAATCAAGCTGTAGAATGGCCCAGTCAATCACCTGACCCGAATCCGATACAGAATAAAGCTCAGATTTGACAGACGAGACCCACAGAACCAGCAAGATTTTGACTCTCTGTTGAAGTCTGTGAGAAACTCACACCTGAGCAATGCATGAGGCTTCATTCTCCATATGAGAGGCGTCTTTAAGCTGCAGCACCTGTCTGTGTTGATGGCAGGTCTAATGACTTAAATGTGACTGTGTGTGCGTGCACGTGTGTTTGTGTGTGTGTCTGTATGCGTGTGTGTGCATCCTTGTGTGTGTCTGAGTATATATGTATGTGCACGCATGCATTTGTGCGTGTGGGTATGTTTGTGTGCATGTATGTGTGTTTGTGCATGTGTGTAGGTGAGCATGCGTGTGTGTTTGTGTGTGTGTGTGCGTCTGTATGTGTGTGTGTGTGTGCATCCTTGTGTGTCTGCGTCTATATATGTGTGTGCATGTATGCATGCATTTGTGTGTGTCTGTGCATGTGTGTGTGTGCATCCTTGTGTGTGTGTGCCTGCGTCTATGTATGTGAGTGCATGCGTGCATGTGTGTGTTTGTGTGTGCATCTGTATGTATGTATGTGTGTGTGTGTGTGTGTGTGTGCATTCTTGTGTGTGTACCTGCATTTGTGTATGTGTGTGCGTGCATATGTGTGTCTGTTTGCTTGTGTGTGCATGCACGTGTGTGTGAGTGCGTGTCTGTGTCATTTGCATGCTCCCTATAATCAGGGGCGGACTGGCCATAGGGAGCACCGGGCCTGACGTCCAATCTGGCCTGCCACCGTAAATCTGGCCTGCACCCTCTATCCCCCAACCCCTCTAAACACCCCCCTGCCTCCCTTACTCTTAACTTACTGATCGTCGCACTACCCTCTCTCCACCAGCGGTGGCCACAACCCTCCCCACCCCGGTCTTCACTTACCGATCGCCGCACCACTCTCTCTCCACTCCCCCAAACCCACTCCTGGTGTTTTCACTCACAGATCGCCGCACCACACCTCTTTCCCGGTTAAAAAAGCTATGCCAGTCCGCCCCTGCCTATAATGGTGGAAACTGAACAGAATTTTGCAAGTATTTTGCATGCAAAAATCTGTTCAATTTCTGCCATTAATTAATGAATTATTTAATAAATAATTAATAATTCCGCCTGCAAATATGGAGCCGGAGATGTTTTGTCTATCCTCGGGTTTTAACTGTTAAATGTTGAAAACTTAAACCCATGTAAGAGTCTATGTATTCATTCTACACTTGTCATGTTGTTGACTGGATTCTTATCATTTTGCCTATTCTTCTGAATCCAAATATAAGCATCAATGTGTGTGTGTGTGTGTGTGTGTGCAGGATCACGTATGTTCCTGCAGAATATTTAGAGGAATACCGAGCAAGCGTGCAGCACCACAGCGACGATATCTCTGACGGAAAAAGCAGCTCTCAACTGTACGTACAGCACTTATATGCTTTCTCCAGTGACTCTGAGTCGCAGAATGAAAACAAAATGAGAGCTTTGTGTTTGTGTGTTTAGTCAAACAGTGTCAGATCTTCCAGAGAGAGAGGATGGAGAAGGACAGGAGAGCGAACGACAAACCAACAACTGGAATCTGCCTCGCAGGTGAAATACAGGAACATATTCATTAGGACCTTTATGTGAGGAATAATCGTCCATTGAATTATTAGAAAATAATGCAGAATTGGTGTGCTTAAAAGCATTGGTTCAACTTGTAGCATTATTTTGCTAGTAATTCTACAAACTGGAGTTAATTATTCTGCTTATATTCTGGTTTAAGTCACTGTTTAGATGTTGTGCTTCAGTCATTTGTCAGGTTTTTGGCCGCAGACTGCTTCTGTGTGTAGCTCTAGTTTCTTCCACATCTCCTCCAAAGCCTTCTGTTGTGTTTTGATGTGATTTCTGACTGTAAAATAACTGAAATCATTCAGTGTAGTGATATGAAGTTGTAATCAAAATCACGCCGGAACTACTTTACCTGTCCGTTTATATGTAATAACTGCACACCTTTGAATGCTCATCGGCCAGTCAGAATCAAGCCTTCAACAGAACTATAGTATAAGTATTATTATGAACCTGCTGTCTACTGGAGCCCTTTAAACTATTTGGAGCCAAAATTGGTGCATTTGTTTGGGAGAGTCTAAAGATCAGTCTGAGTGGTTTTAGACTCGATCAGTCAAAACTTGTTCTTGAAACGTAATTTATTATACCATCGTCTTACGTTAGAAAATTAATAATTGTTTTAGGATTCTGACAGAAATGTTGTGCTGTCTGGAGTTTGGCATGAAATGACAAAATATATACTGTATATATTTAAGGAGTAATTGGCAATTGAATTATCAGAAATGAATCCATACCTTTGTCCACAACTTGAAGCATTATTTTCTAGTAAATGTACAAACTAGAGTTAATTATTTTGCTTATATTCCAGTTTATACAGGTAAAGTCACTGTTTAGATGTTGTATTTCAGTCATTTCTCAGGTTTTTGTCCTCAGACTGCTTCTGTGTGTAGCGCTAGTTTCTCCCACATCTCCTCCAAAGCCTTCTGTTGATGTGATTTCTGACTGTTGTAGCTGTGAAATAACTCTAATCATTCAGCGGAGTGATATTGAGCTGTAATGCACTTAAAACCTGCCGGACTACTTTAGCTGTGCGTTTATCTGACAATACCCAAACACATTTGAATGCTCATCGGTTAATCAGAATCAAGCATTTAACAGCAACATAGTGTAAGTATTATTATGAACCTGATCCACTGGAGACCTTTAATCCGTTTGGATTCGAATTTGGTGCATTTATGTGGAAGAGTCTACACTTCAGTCTGAGTGGTTTTAGACTCGATCAATCAAACCTTGTTTTTGAAACGTAATTTATTACACATTGTCTTGCGTTAGAAAATTAATAACAGTGTTAGGATTCTGACAGAAATATTGTGCTATCAGGGGTTTGGCATGAAATGACCAAATATATACTGTATATGTTTAAGGAGCAATTGGCAATTGAAATATTAGAAATCAATGCACACCTTTGTCCACAACTTGAAGCGTTATTTTCTAGTAATTATACGAACTGCAGTTAAGTTTTCTGCTTATACTCTGGTTTCCACAGATAAAACCACTGTTCAGATGTTGTATTTCAGTCATTTCTCAGGTTTTTGTCCTCAAACTGTTCCTGTGTGCAGCACTAGTTTCTTCCACATCTCCTCCAAAGCCTTCTGTTGGGTTTTTGATGTGATTTCTGACTGTTGTAGCTGTGAAATAACTCTAATCATTCAGCGGAGTGATATTGAGCTGTAATGCACTCAAAACCTGGCGGACTACTTTAGCTGTGCGTTTATCTGACAATACCCAAACACATTTGAATGCTCATCGGTTAATCAGAATCAAGCATTTAACAGCAACATAGCATAAGTATTATTATGAACCTGATCCACTGGAGACCTTTAATCCATTTGGAGTCGAATTTGGTGCATTTATGTGGGAGAGTCTACACTTCAGTCTGAGCAGTTTTAGGCTCGATCAATCAAACCTTGTTTTTGAAACATAATTTATCATACATTGTTTTGCGTTAGAAAATTAACAATTGTTTTAGAATTCTGACAGAAATGTTGTGCTATTAGCAGTTTGGCATGAAATGACCAAATATATACTGTATATATTTAAGGAGTAGGAGTAATTGGCAATTGAATTATTAGAAAACAATGCACACCTTGATCCACAACTTCATGCATTATTTTCTAGTAATTCTACAAACTGAAGTTAATTATTCTGCTTATACTCTGGTTTCCACAGATAAAGCCACTGTTCAGATGTTGTATTTCAGTCATTTGTCAGGTTTTTGTCCTCAAACTGCTCCTTTGTGTAGCTCTAGTTTCTTCCACATCTCCTCCAAAGCCTTCTGTTGGGTTTTTGATGTGATTTCTGACTGTTGTGATATAGAACTGTAAAGCCATCAAAACCAGCTGGAACTACTTTAGCTGTGTGTTTATATGAAAATAAATGCACACCTTAGAATGCTCATCACCCAGAATCAAGCATTCAACACCATCATAGTATAAGTTTAATTATGAACTTGTTCAACTGAAGCCCTTAAATCATTTGGAGCCAAAATTGGTGCATTTGTTTGGGAGAGTCTAAAGATCAGTCTGAGCGGTTTTAGACTCGATCAATCAAACCTTGTTTTTGAAACGTAATTTATTACACATTGTCTTAAGTTAAAAAATTAATAATTGTTTTAGGATTCTGACAGAAATGTTGTGCAGTCGGTAGTTTGCCATGAAAATACCAAATATGAATTGTATATATTTTTTAAAATATATTTACATAAGTATATTTTCAACAAGTTTTAGTTATTTAGGTAATCAGTTATTTTCTTTTATTTTCCCACTTGATTATATTGCCAGTTCAAATATAGACATATGAAGAGTTCAGATGCAAAAACCTCTAAATGCCATGGGAAAGTTTCTTCCAAAATGTGCATTTTTATCAGGCTCCTATGTGTAGGTTCAATTTCACTTTTATGCCAAAAAAGAAGTTCTTCTTTTTATGGTCTTTAAAGTGAAATAATCAACATAAACAAAGGAGGTTGAGATTTTTGACTGAAACTTCAGCAGGCACTGAAAGGTTTTGGCATCTGAACTCTTCATATATTTATATCAATCTTTGGGCAATCAAGTGAGCAGAGTACAATTAGTCATAAAACAAGTAATACAATATAAACAAGACACAATACATATTGCAAAAAACCAACACCTTTCCCACACTAAATTATATTACATGTTATATTCTACATCAACGTCCAAAATGTATTTACCCTCAATGTATTTTTTGTCCCTTATATGTTTGTGGATGTTTCTCAAATATGTTTTTAATTAGAAGCTGCACTGTTTACAACACATATTTTATTTTAATTAACAACATTTTGGTCCAAAATTTAAAAAAAAGGTTTTAATTTAATTTGTAAATGTAAAACATAATTCATGTAGACTATTTAGCTTTCATTGCCATCTGTAGTTTTAACCTGCATCTGTCATTAGACCTTAGCCCGTACTCACACTATGTACAGTTGCCTTGAATCGGGCCAAAGCACGCTTGTCCCCCCTCCCGTCTCCCCCGACGACCCGCACTCACATTACATTCGGGCCTGGGCGCGCTTCCGTCATCGATGACGCGCTGTTCAGTAAGCGCTCTCGCTCAGCACAGTGGAGATTTCTTTAGTTATATCGTTTAAGTCGTTTGATATGCGGTGACACGCAGTCTAATATTTCGCCGAACAGATCAGCCTCTTAAGTCCTCGTGCTGCAGGAATTAGGAGGTTTGCTGAAGGTGCAGCTGTCGTGCAGTGAGGGGTTTGCGTCTTTAATAAACTACGTCAGTTTGCGTTCATTGAACAGTACGAATGATTAATTAATCCATATGAAACAGTCCCTTAAAAGTCACGTCTCGCTTTCAGTTTCGGTCTCAAGCACGCTTGCACTCACACTGTAAGCGTACCGCGCCTGAGCCCAAGTGAACCGCGCTCTGGCCCACCTCTTCCAACTGGGCCAAGGTCACCCAAGTGTACCGTGCCTGAGCCCGATTCAGAGCACTCACACTTCTCAAACGATCCGGGAAACGGGCCTGGGCACGGTTCGGATAGCATAGTGTGAGTAAGCCCTTAGTCTTACACTTTCCTAGTCTACATTTTGCCCTGAGATTCAACTCCCATATGGTGTTATACGCAAAATGCTTTAAAATTACCATGTAAAAGTCCATCTGATGTCACATCTTATATTAGAAAAACTTTAGCCAACTCTCACTCACCAAATACCGGCTTAATTCTGGATGAAATGTTGGATTTTCTGACCATGCCAGGTTTTTTTTACACTTAATCACTGGTTAAAACACTTGGCTGATAATCAGAGTGTTGAGTCCAATCCCACAAGACTCTGAATTTCTACCTTTTAGAAAACA
>LR812525.1:87183492-87268492 GCA_903798195.1 Danio kyathit | reverse complement strand
GTTTATTAAAACACTGATTTCAATGGTTTTCTCTCTTTATAAACATGTATGTCAGAAAATGGATGGAGTTTGATGATGTTGTAATTCCGTTGTTCTCTATGTTAGTCCTTTATTCCTCGATAATATGACCCTGTAAATATCATTAGAGTGAAAAGAAACATGATTTGTTCTCGTCATACTGCCCCCTAGTGTTCATTTTACCTACAAGCTGCAGTCAAACATGTGTTGAAGTATGTTTTTGTCGTTTCACCAAAATCTAGGCTGAAGCACGTTTCGTATTGACTTTTCTGTGTTTTTGGGGGATTGTGTTTAACGAGGACTGTTGTATAATTTTTCACTATGTCAGACATCGGTTCTGGATCCAGTGGAGGAGATTTCAGCGTTCAGCTCAAACAACGGCAGTGAGAAGGTCAGTGAAATAGTTCATGTGTAACTTACAGAATGACTGCATTACTTGACTGGCAAAAAAATTAGCTTAAAGGGGCTAATAATATTGTCCTTAAAATGTTTTTTAAAAAATTAAAAACTGCTTTTATTCTAGCCGAAATAAAACAAATAAGACTTTCTCCAGAAGAAAAAATATTATCAGACATACTGTGAAAATTTCCTTGCTCTGTTAAACATCATTTGGGAAATATTTAAAAAAGAAAAAAAAAATCAAAGAGGGGCTAATAATACTTTTTTCCTGTGTATATATATATATATATATATATATATATATATATATATATATATATATATATCCTTATTTTATTTTCTATATATTACAGTATTACTAACACTTATATACACAATATAATTATTTTATTTATTAGTTGATTATTTTATTGTTTTTTTTTTATTTGCGTATTTTCATATTTTCTCATTTTAGTTATAATTAATCAAATTAAATCTACAAATACAAGTTAAATATAAATATTACAAAAAATAAATCACATGATTAGCAAAACTTGAAACTAAAAGTAAAAGAAAATAGCAGATCCAAAATATTAATCAAATCAAGGATATGTTTCCTTTCCTAAATATTAAATATGAATATATATATATATATATATATATTTGAATATTGTATATAAAATATATTTAAATATAAAAATATGATGCAAATATTCAAATGTATTTAAATAAAAATATATGATATATTATAAAAATATTAATTTTAATAATATATCATATATTTTTATTTAAACACATTTGAATATTTGTATCATATTTTTATATTTGATTTGATTAATATTTTGGATCTGCTATTTTCTTTTACTTTTAGTTTCAAGTTTTGCTAATCATGTGATTTATTTTTTGTAATATTTATATTTAACTTCTATTTGTAGATTTAATTTATTTAGTAATTTAGTCATTTTAATATTTATTTCAGCTAAAACATGTCATATATATATACACACACACACACACACACACACACTACCGGTCAAAAGTTTTTTTTTTGTTTTGTTTTTTTTTTCATGTTTTTTTTTCTTTTTCTGTTCATCAAGACAGCATTTATTAAATGTAAAAACGATGTTAAATTGTTAAATATTCATTACAATTTTAAATAACTGCTTTTTTTATTGTATGTAGTTTCAAATTAAATTATTACTCCAGTCATTATTGCTTTTATTACTATTACCATTAATAATAATAATAAATAATAGTAACAACATTATTAATAATTAATATTGGAGTGATCTGTGAAGGATCATGTGACTCTGAAGACTGGAGTAATGAAGCTGAAAATGCATCATTAAAATCACTGGAATAAATCATTAAATTAAATTATAAACTAGTTATAAATAGTTATTATATAGTGCAATAACATTTCACAATGTGTGCTGTATTTTTGATTAAATAAATGCAGCTTTGGTGAGCAGAAGCTTATTTTAAAGCATTTAAAAATCACACTGACCCCAAGCTTTTGACCGGTAGTGTGTGTGTATATATATTGTTATTATTATTAATATTATTTTATGTTTTCACATTTGATTTGTAAGTTCAAATTTTTTGTGAATTGTTTTGTGTATCTGTATGTGTTATGCACTGTATATTGCATATATTTAATAAATATATTTTTTGTATTTTTTTTTCTTAATTTTGATATTCATTTATGTGTTTCTAAGTTTGTTAACCATATCAACTCAGACTATTTATAGTTATAATAACCAATTTTTGGGCAGCAGGGCCACTCTGGCCTCACAGCAAGAAGGTTGCTGGTTCGAGTCCCGGCTGGGTCAATTGGCATTTCTCATACATTACAGCCAATTTAGTTCATCAATTCCCCTATAGCGCATGTGTTTGGACTGTGGGGGAAACCGGAGCACCCGGAGGAAACCCACGCCAACACAGGGAGAACAGCCGGGACTCGAACCAGCGTCCTTCTTGCTTTGAGGCAACATTGCTAACCACTGAGCCCTGAACTTTATAAAAAGAGCAAAATAACCTACAATATATAGAGCATTTCAGTATATTTAATGTTAAATGTTGATGTCAGAAGTGCTGAAGTCTCTGTCAGAAGTGCCGTTTTCTCTAATAGCCTGTCAGTTTAATCCTGATTATTTCCCGCGTAATTGTGCAGGGGAATGTAATGTGAATCTGTGCTCCAGGCTGGATTTTCCTCATCACAAACAACCTGGAAATAGCAGAGACTTTTACAATGGAGACTGTCATGCTTAGAGACGCCATGCAAATGTCTGTAATGTGATTTTTGTAGATCTTCATTTCAGAGCGGCTCGTTTTGAAGGAAAGCGCATTCGTGACGCGTGTTAGCAGCTAATAACTGTTTGCTCTGATGCGGAAAGTAAATGTTCCTCTGGTTAATGTTGTTTCCATGCCAGAAAAGAGGAAAAGAATCACTCAGATCTGTTCATTCCTGAGATTTATTTCTGCACTTTCTTCATTCAGTAGTTCATCACAAAAAAAGTTTGCAAAATAATGTGAATCAACTTTGCTCATGTATTTAGTTGTTTGTTTGTTTGTTTGTTCATTTTTTAATCATTCATTCATTTATTCATTCAGTCATTTATTTATTTATTTGTTTATGTATTAGTTTATTCATTTATTTGTTTATTTATTCATTCAGTAATTCGTTGATTTGTGCATTTATTTATTCAGTCTTTTGTGCATTTATTCATTCATTCATTTATTTATTTATTTATTCAGTCTTTTATATATTTATTTATTTATTTATTTATTTATTTAATCTTTTAGTCTTTTATTCATTCATTTATTTATTTATTCCTTTATTCATTCATTTATTCATTCATTCATTTAGTCATTTATTTATTTATTCATTTATTTATTCATTTATTCATTCATTCATTTGTTTATTCTTTTATTTATTTATTTATTTATGCATTTATTTATTTATTCAATCATTCATTTATTTATTCATTTATTCATTCTTTTATTTATGCATTTATTTATTCATTCATTTATTCATTCATTTATTCATTCTTTTTTTATTTACTCATTCATTTATTTATTCATTTATTCATTCTTTTATTTATTTATTTATTCATTAATTCATTTATTTATTCATTTATTCATTCTTTTATTTATTTATGCATTTATTTTTTCATTTTTCATTCATTCATTTGGGCATTTATTTATTCATTCATTTATTTATTTATTCATTTATTCATTCTTTTATTTATTTATTTATTCATTCATTTATTTCATCATTCATTTGTTCATTCTTTTATTTATTTATTTATTTATGCATTTATTTATTCATTCAGTCATTCATTTATTCATTCATTTATTCATTCTTTTATTTATGCATTTATTTATTCATTCATTAATTTTTTCATTCATTTATTCATTCTTTTTTATTTACTCATTCATTTATTTATTCATTTATTCATTCTTTTATTTATTTATTTATTCATTAATTCATTTATTTATTCATTTATTCATTCTTTTATTTATTTATGCATTTATTTATGCATTTATTTTTTCATTTTTCATTCATTCATTTGGGCATTTATTTATTCATTCATTTATTTATTTATTCATTTATTCATTCTTTTATTTATTTATTTATTTATTCATTCATTTATTTCATCATTCATTTGTTCATTATTTTATTTATTTATTTATTTATTTATGCATTTATTTATTCATTCAGTCATTTATTCATTCATTTATTCATTCTTTTTTTATTTACTCATTCTTTTATTTATTTATTTATTTATTAATTCATGCATTTATTTATTTATCCATTCATTCATTTATTCATTTATTTATTCATTCAGTTATTTATTCTTTTATTCTTTTATTTATTCATTCATTTATGCATTTATTTATTTATTCATTCATTTATTCATTTATTTATTTAACAAATTATTAATTTTCGTAACGGTTCGTTTACCAACTCTTTCTTATTTGTTATTAAATACAGTGTATAAATTTAGTGATATTTTTGTTTATATGTTTATATTGTGAGTTATTTTTTCCACTTCTCATTTTAGTTTAATATTTAGTAATCTGATTATGTTCTTTTGTCATGTTTATCATAAACTTTATTTACTTTAATTTAATTTTAAATGACACAAATTTTCAAATTCAATAGTTACTTTACTTGTTACTTTAAAAAGTATTAATATCACATATACACCACATTTACTTGTAATGTGTTACCCACAACACTGATGAGCTGCAGTGAAGAATTAATATTAGTAATAATATAGTGACTAATCTTTCCTCTTTTCTTCTCCATCTGACCGCCGCTGCTTTTTTCTTTGTTTTCTGTAGGATTCTAGAGCTTTCCTCCGTCTGTGTCCCACTAATCCTTTCACTGCTAGACCCTTTAAGGTTTGTGTGTGTGTTGTGTTTGTGTGTGTGTTTCTCTTTCATGTATATGACGTTATGAATCTTGTTTCATACCTGTTCATATACAGTATATGTCCCTAAAACCCTCTTCTTTGCTAGTGCATTTATTTTGCATTGCGTTTGCTATTTTGCTTTATTCTAAGTACTTATAAAAATGCAAGTATCACTTTTATAAGGGGTTTAAACACAGTTGTGTGTCAGCAGTGTGTGAATATAACCAGCCTCTAATGGTAAACATTTATTAAATCTATTTATTATAATCAGACTTAATAAAAGCAGTCTGCAGAAACACTTTGATTGACATTTGAAAGCCCTTTGAAAGCCCCGCCCACTAGTGACCATCTCTCCCTCATTAGCATAGGGCATTAGTCTTGTTTTTGAATCTGCCACTATGCTGATGCATAGGTACTCGTAGCTCCGCCCTCTTTTGAAAAGAGCACAATCTCATTTGCATTTAAAGTGACAGTCACCAAAACAGCACGATTAGGATCAAAGCCTAAAAGGGTCAGTTTCAGAGAGTTATTAATCATTATTTGTGTGATATTTTGAGCTGAAACTTCGCACACACACTCATCAGATATTTATTTTACTTCTTGTATAAGGGGGATAATAGCTCCACTTTGATATATAATTTCTAAACTATTAATACATCATACAAAAATGTGAAAATCGGATTAATAATTTATTTGCACTGTAAAGAATTGCAGGGTTCCACACAATTCCTTCATGTTGTCCCAACACAAACTAATTAAGTTAACTTAATTGTTTTTACAAATTTAAGTGGATTGAACATAAAACAATTAAGTTGTGCCAAAAACTTTAAGAATTGTGTTGATTCAACTCATTTTAAGTAAGCAGTTTAAACAAGCAGCCAAAGTCCTTTTTGAGTGTACATTTGCATTACATTGCACAATTGGACTAAAAAATGTAATAATATAGTTATTAATAATAATAAGCAATAATATATTTTAAACAAGCTTTTAAATAAACTGCATGCTTTTTATTTATTTCGCAATGCAATTTACATTTTTGCTTCATTACAGCTTATATAAGAAATATTTATAAACTAATTATATATATTATACGACTTACAAATCATTTGGTTTTACTTTGCATTGTATTATTGCACAATAATTAGAGTAAAAAGATTGAAACAGTTGCTTTATCCTGATGTTGAATTAAACTGATTTTATAAGAACAGTTTTGTTTCACACAAAACAAAGACTAATTTTATTTGTTTTACTCAATATTTTCTCATAAATCTGCATTTATTCTGCAGAAAAGATGTTTAGCTGTACAGAAAACAGAACTTTTTTAACTACACAATGAACTGAAATGCATAATTTGAAAGTAATAAGTGATATAAATATGTAAATGAGAAATTGAAAGAGCAGCCTGAACTTTCAGCTAAACATCTCCATTTTTTTTCTCTTGCTGTGTTTATGAAGTTATTTTGCATTGCACTGTTTCTATTTTCCATCATTGTGACATATATAATAATAAATATTCATAAACTAATGCTATATTTTAAACAGATGCAAATCATGTATTTATGATATGCATTGAAATAAATATAGATGCAGCTGATGCTGAATTAAACTGATTTTAAAGTTTTGTTTTGCACTAAAATATACATTTTTTACTATCTATTTTCTCCTAAATCTGCATGATTTTCTTTATTCTGTGGAACAGAAAAGATGTTAAGCTGAACAGAGAACAGAACATGTTAAACTTGGACTAAAAGTGCATAATAAAAGTAGATTTGTAAATAGAAATTATATAAATATGTAATTGCATGTTCTCCCCGTGTTGGCGTGGGTTTCCTTCGGGTGCTCCGGTTTCCCCCACAAGTCCAAAAACATGTGGTGTGGGGGAATTGGGTAGGCTAAATTGTCCGTAGTGTATGTGTGTGAACAAGTGTGTATGAATGTTTCCCAGTGATGGGTTGCAGCTGGAAGGGCATCCGCTGTGTAAAACATATGCTGGATAAGTTGGCGGTTCATTCTGCTGTGGTGACCCCTGATTAATAAAGGGACTAAGCCGAAAAGAAAATGAATGAATGAATAAATATGTAAATTGTAAAATTAAAGAGCAGCATGAACATTCGGCTAAACATCTCCATTTTTGCTCCACAGATGAAGTCTTACAGTATAGGACCCAATATTTCAGACAGTGTGCAGAAGAGTCAATTTTACAGCATAAATGAGATATTGTATAATTTTTCTCCCTTCATTGAGCATGAATATATCTGTTTGATGGATGATCTGCGGTGTGTGTTTTACAGAACAGCAGCACGTCTCTGTTTTATTGACTCTTCATGCTGAGAAATGAAGAACAGATTCATGTGTTGAATGTTTGATTATATTAACTTCATACTTCAGGAGTTAATGGAGGATGCAGAGCTGACAGATGACAAGCTCACTGGATCAAAATCAAGTCTTAATTTTCTTTTGTGTGTGTGTGTGTGTGTGTGTGTGTTCATGTGTGTCTGTGTCTTTATGCATGTGTGTTTCTTTGTGTTTGTGTGTGTGTGTGTGTGTGTGTGTGTCTGTGTATGTGTATGTCTGTGTTTGTGGGTATCTGTGTGTGTTCAGCTAAATCGTGAGGAGTGTAAAGTCTCGGCTCTGTCTCTGCCGGTGGTCCCTCATGTTGGAGAAACAGACTCAGACACGTTGACGGAGATTCCTGACCGACTGGATCTTCATCACGAGGCTCCTGATGAGGAAGAGGAGGATGAGTACGGATACAGCTGGAGTGAGTCTCACTGACGCAGTTACACACCGCTGCCAGCAGTTAAAGTTAAAGCACGTCCAGCACACTTAGTCGCCACGAAACAGAAGTTAAACTTGTCATTTTTTCTGCTATCGTGTCGTACATTTACTTGAAACGGTCTTGAAATTAAAAAAAATGTAGGACAGTGCATGATTTTGTCCTTTAGAAACTGATTGGATTGTTCAAAAAGAGCAGAAACAAGAAAGCTTCGTCCTAAAGGACTGATAGCCCCGCCCTAAAGCACTGATAGCCCTGCCCTAAATTACTGATAGCTCCGCCCTAAAGCACTGATAGCTTTGCCCTAAAGCACTGATAGGCCTTCCTAAAACTACTGATAGCCCCGCCCTAAAGGACTGATAGCCCCGCCCCAAAGCCCTGATAGCCCCGCCCTAAATTACTGATAGCTCCGCCCTAAAGCACTGATAGCTTTGCCCTAAAGCACTGATAGGCCTTCCTAAAACTACTGATAGCCCCGCCCTAAAGGAGTGATAGCCCCGCCCTAAAGGACTAATAGCTCTGCCCTAAAGCACTAATAGCCCCGCCCTAAATTACTGATAGCTCCGCCCTAAAGCACTGATAGCTCTGCCCTAAAGCACTGATAGGCCTTCCTTAAACTACTGATAGCCCCGCCCTAAAGGACTGATAGCCCCGCCCTAAAGGACTAATAGCTCTACCCTAAAGCACTGATAGCCCCGCCCTAAATTACTGATAGCTCCGCCCTAAATCACTGATAGCTCTGCCCTAAAGCACTGATAGGCCTTCCTTAAACTACTGATAGCCCCGCCCTAAAGGACTAATAGCTCTACCCTAAAGGACTAATAGCTCTACCCTAAAGCACTGATAGCCCCGCCCTAAATTACTGATAGCTCCGCCCTAAAGCACTGATAGCTCCACCCTAAAGCACTGATAGGCCTTCCTTAAACTACTGATAGCCCCGCCCTAAAGGACTAATAGCTCTACCCTAAAGCACTGATAGCCCCGCCCTAAATTACTGATAGCTCCACCCTAAAGCACTGATAGCTCTGCCCTAAAGCACTGATAGGCCTTCCCTAAACTACTGATAGCCCCGCCCTAAAGGACTGATAGCCCCGCCCTAAAGGACTAATAGCTCTGCCCTAAAGCACTGATAGCCCCGCCCTAAATTACTGATAGCTCCGCCCTAAAGCACTGATAGCCCTGCCCTAAAGTACGGATAGCCCCGCCCTAAAGGACTGATAGCCCCTCCCTAAAAAAGGACTAATAGCCCAGCCCTAAAGGACTTATAGCCCTGCCCTAAATTAATGATGGCCCTGTCCTAAAGAACTGATAGCCCCGCTGCAAAGGACTGATAGCCCCGTTCTAAAGGACTGATAGCCCTGCCCTAAAGGACTGATACCCACACTCCAAAGTACTGATAGCCCCGCCCTAAAGGACTGATAGCCCAACCCTAAATGACTGATAACTCTGCCCTAAAGCACTGATAGCCTTGCCCTAAAGTACTCATAGCCCTGCCCTAAATTACTGATAGCTCCACCCTAAATTACTGATAGCTCCACCCTAAATTACTGATAGCTCCACCCTAAATTACTGATAGCCCCTCTCTAAAGCACTGATAGCTCTGCCCTGAAGTACTGATAGCCCTGCCCTAAAATACTGATAGCCCTGCCCTAAAGCACTGATAGCCCTGCCCCAAATGACTGATAGCCCCGCCCTGAAGCACTGATAGCCCTGTCCTAAATGACTGATAGCCCCACCCTAAATGACTGATAGCCCCGCCCTAAAGTACTGATAGCCCTGTCCTAAAGTACTGATAGCCCCGCCCTAAAGTACTAATAGACACTTTGCATTTTTGACCGTTTGGTGCCATCTTGTGATTAAGTAATGTGCAGGTTAGTGTATGCTCCATCAGCTGTTTTTATTTTCGTTTAATTAAATAAGTAAAAAACTATTACTGCTCAGGACAAAGTTTTTTGTCCAATTCCTGTGTAATAAGCAGGATAAAGTACATCCAGAATGGTTGTTTTCGAAGAATACAAATCTCTGTGTGTGTGCGTGTGTGTGTGTGAGAAGAGAAGGTCAGCGAGCGATATGGTCGTCTGCCGGGTGAGCTCCACATGCTGCAGCTGGAGAAAGGTCGTGCGGGTTTGGGTTTGAGTCTGGCTGGCAACCGCGATCGTTCTCGAATGAGTGTGTTTGTGGTCGGCATTGATCCCAGCGGCGCCGCCGGACGAGACGGACACATCCTGGTGGGAGATGAACTGCTGGAGGTAAACCTCACAAGAAAAAATACTGGGGAGAACATGCAAACTCCGCACAGAGATGAAAACTGGCCCAGCCGGAACTTGAACCAGCGACCTTCTTGCTGTGAGGCGACAGTGCTAACCACTGAGCCACCATGCCACCTTAACTGGACATTTATTGCATTATTTTTAGGGTCTACAAATACAGTAGCTCACTTTTATTACAAACAGGATAACAAAGCAATGCTGAACATGTGCTGATTATTCTCGTTTTCAGATTAACGGTCAGGTTCTGTACGGTCGCAGTCATCAGAACGCCTCCGCCATCATTAAAAGCGCCCCTTCAAAGGTCAAGATCATCTTCATCCGGTGGGTCTGAGATCTAGATGCATAGTTTATTTAATCTAATGTGTTTTGAAGGCCTGTTTGATGCTAAAACATGTGCTGTGCTGTGTGTGTTTCAGAAATGGAGAGGCTTTGAGTCAGATGGCTGTCGGGCCAATGAAAGACACAGACTCACCTGACACACACATAGAGGTGAGCTTTATTACCCCTGACTAACCTCAATACTTAAAAAAACACTGCACTTGTTTATGGAAATTCACTCATTTTACAGCTCCCTTACAGTTAAACAGGTGAGTTTTACCATTTATTAATCCATTCAGCAGGACTTTAGGTCTGGCGGAAACACTTTAGCTTAGCTTAGCATAGATCATTGAATCGGATTAGACCATTAGCATCTCACAGAAATATTCAAAGAAGAGTTTTAATGATTTCCCTATTTAAAGCTTGACTCTTCTATAGTTATATTATGTACTAAGACTGACTGAAAATGAAAAGTTGCTAGTTTTTAGGCTGATATGGCCTCATTCTGGCATAATAATCAGGGGGAATTTTGTTAAAGTAATAATACTAAATAATACTAATACTAAGGCATGAAATAATACAATCATAATATCATTGCACCAGCTGCAGCGGTGGTACAGCAGCAAAATGTCTTGATTTTTGCAGCAGAATGAAAGTATATATCAAAATTATCAAAAAAAAAATTGTTTTTTTGAGCGAGATGCTAATGGTCTAATCCGATTCAATGATCTATGCTAAGCTAAGCTAAAAGTGCTCCTGCCAGACCCAGAGATCAGCTGAATGGATTAAAAAATGGTAATGCTGCGTTCACACCTGACGCAGCAGAAGCGTCAAGCGCGAGTGATTTACTTAAGTCAATGCAAATACACGAATAGACATCCTGCGGCGCGATAACGCGCGTATCGCATGTTTCGTGCGAATCGCTCGAGTTCGAAAATCTGAACTTCAGCGGTCATTCGCGCCACGTTAACGAATCAGGAGCTTGCTCTTGTAGGGGCGTGATCATGACGTAGCGCCTGTTGTTGGTCTCCCAGGGGAAATCCTCCTGCCGACACCGGACAACAGCTCATCAAACTGGGCTCGGCTCAGTCAGAAGCACCGCTGAAGGCCTCCATCATCCTGGTGTAGTTTTTGGATGAGTTGATGAACTCACAGAGCTGGGTGCACCTCTGAAAGGATCTAGTGGACTCAGACACGGCTCCAAACGAATCAACGCTGTTTTTCAGCCTTCATAAAGCACATAAACACAGCTATTCTCTCAGTAAAATCCATGTTAACCATTTAGCAACGAAGCTAGAGTCAAAGGGCAAGCAGAAGCCCTGCTCATCACGCAAATCCGCGTCTGTTGTGAAGTGAATTTGGCAGTGGATTTGACGCGTAAATGAAGCGAGTAAACTCAAAATATTGACGCGTCTATTTACACATGAATAGCGTGATTCAGGGGCGTTGCTAGACATAAAGCTCTACTGGGGCACTCGCACCCAACTCAACCCCCCCCCCCCCCCCCCCCCCCCCCCAAAAAAAAATATTGTTATATAGTTATATTTCATACACGACAAATGATTAATAAATAAAAGTATTATTGTTATTGTACAATTATTATTCTAAATTACAGAAATAATAATCCTAAATAATCCTATATTATTAATAATAATAATCCTAAAAGTAACTGGAAAACAACGTAAAGACACAACTGGAGTGATGCTGAGATCATTTAAGAAATCTTTTGCATGAATAATATTTTCATTTGAATGAAATTCTACAGACAATTCTATAGAATACAAAAAAAAACAGGTTTTATAGAATTATCTGTTGTCTTAGACATGGCCGAGAATTAGGTAAGTCCTTACCTCCCTCCCTGAAATTGGGTCTAGCGACGCCCCTGGCATGATTTATCCGCGTTTGCCGCGTCTGGTGTGAACACAGCATAAAACTCGCCTGTTAAACTCTCGAGGGGCTGTAAAATAAGCCTATTTCTGAAAAAGTGGAGTGTTTCTTTAAAGATAGTAGTCAGGTTTAGGCAGGGGCGGACTGGGAAAGCATTTTCAACCGGGACAAAGTAACTGTCAGCCAGGCCACATCTGATGCGATATAGAAAGTGAAGAGCGGGGGGGACGGTGGTGCGCAGCAGGCCAGAGTGCCGGTAGCAGGCCACATCCGATGCGATATAGAAAGTGAAGAGCGAGGGGTGGGGGGGAGATACGCGGCAGGCCACATCCGATGCAATATAGAAAGTGAAGAGCAAGGTGGGGGTATGGGGTATGCGCAGCAGGCCAGAGTCCCGGTGGCAGCCCACATCTCATGCGATCTAGATAGTTAAAAGGGGGTTGGGGGGGGTTTGGTGGTGCGCAGCAGGCCAGAATGCCGGTGGCAGACCACATCCGATGCGATATAGAAAGTGAATATCGCTTCACTCCGCTCAGTCTGGCCAGTCCGCCCCTGGGTTTAGGTATTGGGTAGCATTAGGATAGTAGGACCAGATCGTAGTACAGGGTGGGCCATTTCTATGGATACATCTTGATAAATTACATAGACAATTGCCTTCAGATGACCCCAAAGATAAAAGTGTAAGGGGGTCATATCGGGAGACCTTTGGGGGCCATTCAACTGGATCACGACGACCAGTCCACTTTTCAGGAAACTGTATTCAAGAAACCATTGCCATTTTATTAAGGTGTATCCATATAAATGGCCCACCCTGTATATGAGTTCGGTCACGTGTTACTGTAAGGTTCCATTACTATTATGTATTTACTAAAAGGAACTAATTATGAACAATACTTGTACAGCATACAATAATCATAATTTAACATTTAATGATGCATTATTAGGGGCGGCACGGTGGCACAGTGGTTAGCACTGTCGCCTCACAACAAGAAGGTCACTTGTTCGAGCCTCGGCTGTACCAGTTGCCATTTCTGTGTGGAGTTTGCATGTTCTCTTGGGTTTTCTGGTGGCCGTAGTGTATGTGTGTGAATGAGTGGCTATGGATGTTTCCCAGTACTGGGTTGCAGCTGAAAAGGCATCCGCTGTGTAAAACATATGCTGGATAAGTTGGCGGTTCATTCTGCTGTGGTGACCCCTGATGAATAAAGAGAACAAACCGAAGAAAAATGAGTGAATGAATGATGCATTATTAAAATTCATGCTTGTTACCTTCAGTTAATGCGCTGTGAGTTAACATGAAGGGCGATACGGTGGCTCAGTGGTTAGCACTGTGGCCTCACAGCAAGAAGGTCGCTGCTTCGACTTCCGGCTGGGCCAGTTGGCATTTCTAAATTGAACTAAATTGGTCGTAGTTTATGAGTGTGTGTGTGAATGAGAGTATGTATGGGTGTTTCCTACTACTGGGTTGCGGCTGGAAAGGCATTCGCTGCATAAAACATATGCTGGAATAGTTGGCGGTTCATTCCGCTGTGGCACACCTGATAAATAAGGGACTGCGTGATACTACTATAATATATGTAATAGCAATATTTCTCTCCTCCTCAGGCAGAGTCTGTCAGTTCAACACTGGACCTGATCCAGCACATCAGTCTGCCGGTGGTGAGACACACTTCACTTCGCTATACACTCTTGTGTGTGTTTTCTCTCTCTCTCCATCGCTAATATACCCAGTTTTCTCTGTCTTGAATGGAGGAGGATGGAGGAGTCGGGATGGAGGAGGACAGCAGGAGCGGATGCAGCATTCACAGTGTAGAGGAGAACGGAGCCGCTGGATGGGTAAGAATTAACAAGTGTACACATTTACAGTTAAATATAAAAATATTTATGCTTTTAATTGTGCCATGGCATTTACTTTTATCCCATGGCACTTCTCATAAAGATTATGGGTGTAACCCCGGTGTCCTGGCCAAATTCTCTCCATTGGCCTTTAGCCATCATGGCCTCCCAATCATCCCCATCCACCGAATTGGCTCTATCTCTCCACTCTCCTCCCATAGCTGGTGTGTGGTGAGCGCACTGGCGCCGTTGTCCAGTGGCTACCGTCACATCATCCAAGTGGATGCTGCACACTGGTGGTGGTGTGGAGCGACCAACTTATGATTGTGAAGCGCTTTGAGTGTATGGCCATACACAATACATGCGCTATATAAATACAGATTACATTACATTGTGTATTTATGGATTGTGGCAGACTCTTATAGGCCACCTATTTTACCTCTTACAATATGTTAGATAATACTTAGGTGTCTCCAGAATTTGTCTGTAAAGTTTCAGCTCAAAATACCCATTAGATTGTGCGCCTTTTGGGGTCTGAGGAAAGTGTAGCTGTTTTTGTAGCCTGTGCCTTTAAATGCAAATGAGCTGGTTCTCCCCGCCCACCGAGATTCAGTTTAATATTCAAAATGTCAAGTAAGTTAATTTGATGTATTAATGGTTGAGTTTATTCAAGCCTTTCTGATGATATGTGGGTCAGTTAAGTCCTGATGCTGTGAGTGTAATCAAAGTCTGGATCATGAGTTTCAGGTGTGTGTGTGTGTAATGAGTGCAAAGGGTTGTGGGAGATGTAGTCCGGGTGAATGGCAGGGTGTATGGGGTGCCCTCTAGTGAGTCTCGTGGGCACTCCAGCTGATAATCCTGACTATATCAAGATATTTTAAACATATTACAAGTGAATTTAACTTGACTTTTATGCAGGTCTCGCTAGTTTCTCTACTTTACTGCTCTGTTTCAAATCTTAGTAATGCCTTAGTAATGTCTGCATGGTGTTTTAAGCTGTGTGTGTGTGTGTTTCAGGACGGCAGGATTACAGTAGATGAGGACATGCTAACGGGATTCTCTGTAAAACAGGTAACACATGATCAGACCATCATTGTTTTTTGAGCTAATGAATACTCTAATGGAAACTACAATACATTTTATTTGTTTGGATTAGGGCCAGACGGAATCTGCGAACGTTTTTTGCAATTTCTGCGGAGAATTTTGGTAAAAATCTGCGGATTTCTGCAAAATTATTTTGGAAGTCTCATAACTAAAACCTTAATATGTGAAATAGGTGTAATTTAAAAACTGAATAAATTCAGATTTACACACATTTACTCAAGTAAATAAACAGAATTAATGATGGGCTAAAAATCTGCGCAATTCTGTGGAAAATCTGCGGAATTCTGCGCACGCAGATTCCGTGTGGGCCTAGTTTGGATTCTTTTCCTATGTTACTCCTTTGATACTGTATTGTGGATGAGGCTGTTTGTCACACAAACCAATATTCTAGTTAAGATTTTGGGTTACACTTTATTTTATAATGTTTTATTATTCATTTAATTACTGGGTAATATTAATCACAGGTACTTAATATATGGTTAGGGTAAGAATGTTGGTTAGATTTAGGTTTAGTCTGTAGTTATGCATATTTACTTATAATTACTATAGTAAGTACATGGAGCATGTAAAAAGGACACCTTAAAATAATGTGTTACCAGATTTGGTTTCAAACTTTTGGATCAGTTTTAAGTTCAATTAAATGAATACTTTTTATTCAGCATACACATTATATTGTTTCTGAAGATTGTAATTGTTGTAACCAGGGCTTGACATTAACTTTTTTTGATCACCAGCCACTGTGGCTAGTAGTTTTCCAACATTACTAGCCACTTGCCATTTTCACTAGCCACAATTTTGTTATGCATTATGCATAAATTTGACTTTGGCATGCTAAAATTACTTGATTTTAGACATTATGTTATGTCCACATGCCTCCTCATTCATTTCACTTTTTTTGTGTATGAACTTGCTTGATATGCATGAGCTAATGGGCTGTGGTTTCATAGTGTCGCATTGCAATTCATTTTTATTTCACAGGACTGTTCAGGGCTCAACACTGAGGATTTACCAAATTTATCTCTGACCACACCAAAAGTAAATAATTATTATTTCTTAGCCACAAATGTTAAATCATATGTCAAAATATAGCTGTAGACATGCTCTTTTTATTCAACAAAACCTTTCTTAAAAAAACAATTACATTAAAAAAACGGTAACACTTTACAATAAGGTTCATTAGTTAATGCATTTACTAACATGAACTAATCATGAACAACACGTGTACAGCATTTGTTAATAATAATTGAACATTTACTGATGCATTATTAACATCCAAGTCCATGCTTTTTAACATTAGTTAATGCACCATGAGTTAACATGAACTAACAATGAACAACTTTATTTTCATTAACTAATGTTAACTAACATGAATAAATACTGTAGTAAATGCATTGTTCATTGTTTGTTCATGTTAGTAAATGCATTAATTACCATTAACTAATGAACCTTATTGTAAAGTGTCACCAAAAAAACAAATAATTATTGTCATGTCTCTAAAACTATGCACAGCAGTCTGTCCAGGCTACCGGTCTCTCAGATCACTAGTTAACTACACATACATGGATCTCCTATTAAAGCAATGTTATTGTAAAAATGATGATTAAACCTGATTAACAAAAATAACCTTAAGCAAAAGAAAGCAGGTGCAAAACATAAGGTGAGATAATGGAAGGATGATCATCACGTGCACACAGGTAACGTTAGGTCCATAATCTGTTCTATCCAAAGAATAGTTCAACAAAACTGGCAACCGCTGCTGCTTACAAAAACACATATTTTAAAAACATCCAGAGCTTTTGGAAGCCGCAGGATTGTGGGTGCACGAGCATCACTTTTGTTTCAAGGAGAACCGATCGCAGCTGCTGCGTTTCCAGGCGCAGTTCCTTCGCGCCAGGAAACGGGAGCGCGCATGCTTTTTAGACACATCACATCATCTGTGCACGTGAGTGATCATTCTCTCATTCGGTATTCACCTGCTTTCTTGATGCTGCTTCTCGATTCTTAGATGCCATTTGCACGCATATTGGGCCATCTTTATTGTCGAACCCTGCTTTTAAGATAACTATCATTTAAAAATGATCTTCAACCAGCCAAAGTGGCTAGTGAGAGTGTCTGTCTAACCCGCCACCGCTGAAATCTACCCGCATTTGGCGTGTTGGCGGGTGTTAATGTAAAGCCCTGGTTGTCAAAAAAATTCCTGAAAAATATTGATTATTAAGCAGCAAATAATTAGGGATGTTTTCAACATTTATAAATATAAAAAAATGGTTTCTTGAGCGTTAAAACAGCAATTTAAATTGTTTATGGCGTAATTGTTAATTGAATATAATCTTGTCAATAAATTGCATTTTAAAATATATTCATATAGTTTAATTTGTAATGAGACTTCTTTTAAATGTGTAAAAAAAAAAATCTGGACAGTAATGTGTGTAAAAATCATTTATTATTTTTCAAATTCACCGCATCTGATTGGTAGGTCTGTGTGTGCGTGGATGTGTGTGTTACAGACAGAATCCCAGAACTCATTCAATCTCACCCTCTGCACTGACTCCGCCCCCCAGCCCTTCTCGTCCAGTCAGATGCCCTCAGGAGGATCAGAGCCAGCGCTCAACCTGCTGTCACTCCCACTGACATCGTCAGAACCAGAGCCAATCAGGAGTAAGGGGGAGGGGTCAGGGAGTTGTTTTAGATTAAGGAGCAGTTGTTTTAAAGCTAATATTTCTGATTGTGTGCTGCAGACTCCAGCAGATGCTCCACACCGGCAACACTGGCGTCTGATCCGACCACCTGTCCCATAATTCCCGGCTGCGAGACCACCATAGAGATCTGCAAGGGCCGAACAGGACTGGGTCTGAGTATAGTTGGTGGCTGCGATACTTTACTGGTGAATAAGGACCATTTAATACTAATACTAGGACTAATACATTTAATTGCAGGTCTTATATGTAATATTCTAATGTGATATTAATTAACCCTTGTGTCCCGTTCAAACTGACTTCCCTTTCGTTATGTTTGTGCCCCATTGACTTCCAATATAATGATATTGTTTTGACAGCATTGAGAAAAGGTCAGATGTGTTGTTTTGATAACCTGATGCACACCCCTATTAATAATGACACATGTAAAGACTCAGTATGTCTCTATTCAGGGCGCTATAATCATTCATGAAGTGTACGAGGAAGGAGCCGCATCTAAAGATGGCCGACTGTGGGCAGGAGATCAGATTCTGGAGGTAAAATCATGACAGATGACAGATTTAGACATATGCCTATTAGGGTTAGGCCGATAGACGATGCCATCGTCCATCGCCGATGGCCGATAAACATCACGATGCTGAGCCGGCATCGCCGATCCTCCGCCCCGCCCCCGTCGCAAATCCGCTCGTGAAAAATACACACTCAGGCCTTGTTTACACTAATACAGCTTAGTTTTAAAATGGCATTTTAGAACGAAAATGACCCACGTCCACACTGGTGATCATCTAGCATTTCTGAACAGCCCTCCATCCACTGAAAACACACATCACACGACCACACACACACACACACTATCATGCGCTCGTCTGAGCTCCAGAGAACAGTGTACGTCGGACAGTTTATCAAGGATGTATCGCTGGATTGTGTCTCACTATAGTTGTTAAACGTGATATTTAATTAATCTTGTATCTATCCAGGGCTTAATTTGTGCCAGAACACCCCGGATCCGGCGCCTCTGAAATCTGATCCGGCACCTCATTTTACCGATCTCCCTCCTCAACCGCCCTCCTCCCCTGTCCACTGTTCATTTTCACTTTCTTCCGCGACTCCCTAACCCTCTTCACTTTCGTCCGCGACACCCCAGAGCCGCTCACGTTTGTCCGCGAGACCTCCGCGCCGCTCACTTTCGTCCGCGACACCCCTCCGCCATCCACCGCACCAAACAAATAACTGACACGGATCACTCTGCCTACTCATGCCAGAGTCCCGTTAGAAAAGTGATTGACAGGTGGTAATTTGTGTGTAACTTAT
Organism: Danio kyathit; assembly: GCA_903798195.1. Lineage (NCBI taxonomy): Eukaryota > Metazoa > Chordata > Actinopteri > Cypriniformes > Danionidae > Danio > Danio kyathit. Next base: position 87,249,477 of record LR812525.1, on the reverse strand, counting down.
CTTTATTTATTTATGATTTGGTTATGGGTAAAGCAAAGACCAGGTAGTTGAAACAGTAGGCTACAAATAATTAATTCGTTATGAATTAATTAATTATTCATAAATAATTAATTCACCTCTGCCTATGAAGACGATGCCATCGTCCATCGCCATGTTTCACATTAGACCTCTGCTAAACATCGCCCAACCCTAATGCCTATATTCAATAATTCAGTATATCGTAATAGAAATAATTCTGGCTTTTTCTCGCTGTTGATTTGAATGCATTAACTAATGTGTACTAATGAGGCTTTATTGTAAAGTTTGTCCTGTTGTATGTACTCTTTATAATGCTTTTGCAATTTCATTTGGTTTATATATTTGTTTACGCTGAACATGCAATACAATAAAGCAATATACTAGGCATTTTTTTGCTATTATACATGTTAAAGTAACCCTTTCTAAGGTCAATATCATGATAAATACCGTATACCTTGATAAAAGCTTCGGCAATCAACCGCAACAAGAAAGGCAAAAGCCTGCTCAGCTTTATTTCCCACCGTTCTTTTTACACTTTTGGTTATGGAGCCAGATCAGTCTCAGTTTTTTTGGGTTTTACTTTGTCACATACAGTGTCATACACAGTGACCTTAAAATAGTAGCAATAACAAAATAAAAGAATAATAATAATAACAACAATAGAATCTAAATTATGGAAAAATGTAGGTTATGCAATAGAAAATAAAAGCAAATATAAAATATTTAAAGACTTTTGATATGGAGTAGGTGGCTGTAGAAAAAAGTACAAAAATATCTAAAAGAACTATCGGTACAAACAGAAACATGGAAGTGTTTCTAACAAAGTGCATAAGAGAGGAAGGAGTGTATCCTACAGGTGGCCAAGCCTACTGACCTGTATGGAGTACACTAGAACTACACAATATAGGCCTAGGGTGTGTGCAGATGTGCTAAACTGTCCAAGAGTGGGCTTATATGCCCAGGCTGTGTGCTAAAGATAATACATTTACAAAAAAATCAAATCAATGCACTGCACAATTCACATGTGCAATATCCAAATAAATACTCACACAACTGTACATAATAAAACATTGCTCTGCATGCAGGTGAATGGCATTGACCTGCGTGTGGCGACTCATGATGAAGCCATAAATGTGCTGCGTCAGACTCCGCAGCGCGTCCGGCTCTCCGTCTTCAGAGACGAAGCTCAGTATAAAGAGGAAGAGCTGTGGGACTCGCTGAGCGTCGAGCTGCAGAAGAAACCTGGACACGGTCTCGGACTCAGCATCATCGGCAGAAGGTAATGTTGCACCAGATGAACATACTAGACGCTAATTAGGTATGTAAAGTACATAGCAGAACAAAGCCCGACTAGTAAATCTGTGTGATATGGAGCTAAATCTGTGCCAACATTTCACAAACAAATCCTGCATTTTGCTAACAAACATAGTCTGCTTTGCAAAGAATCACTCGACTCGCAAACACTTTAAGAAAACACTTTGCAAAACTAATGTCAGTTTGAGCAAAAACCCAGTGGTGTTAACAAATAAACGTATTCCGTTTTACAAATATAAATCATAATTCAGATTTTCTCACAAATGCATTCATTCTGATTTTCTCACAAATGCATTCATTCTGATTTTTTTTTCTCACAAACGCATTCATTCAGATTAATTTTTTTCTCACAAATTCATTCATTCAGATTTTCTCACAAATGCGTTAATTCAGATTTTCTCACAAACACATTCATTCAGATTTTCTCACGAATGCGCTAATTTAGAATTTCTCACAAACACATTCATTCAGACTTTCTCACGAATGCGCTAATTCAGAATTTCTCACAAACACATTCATTTAAATTTTCACAAATGCATTCATTCAGATTTTCTCACAACTGCTTTAATTCAGATTTTCTCACAAATGCATTCATTTAAATTTTTACAAATGCATTCATTTAGATTTTCTCACAATTGCGTTAATTCAGATTTTCTCACAAATGCGTTAATTGAGATTTTCTCACAAATGCATTCATTTAAATTTTTTCACAAATTCATTTATTCTGATTTTCTCACAAATGCATTCATTTAAATTTTTTCACAAACACATTCTTTCAGATTTTCTTACAAATGCGTAATTCAGATTTTCTCACAAATTCATTCATTTAATTTTTTTCACAAATGCATTCATTCTGATTTTCTCACAAATTCATTTATTCTGATTTTCTCACAAATGCGTAATTCAGATTTTCTCACAAATGCGTTAATTCAGATTTTCTCACAAATGCGTTAATTCAGATTTTCTCACAAATGCATTCATTCTGATTTTCTCACAAATGCGTAAATTCTGATTTTTTCACAAATGCGTTAATTCTGATTTTCTCACAAATGCGTTAATTCTGATTTTTTCACAAATGCGTTAATTCAGATTTTCTCACAAATTCATTTATTCAGATTTTCTCACAAATTCATTTATTCAGATTTTCTCACAAATGCATTAATTCAGATTTTCTCACAAATGTGTAATTCTGATTTTCTCACAAATGCGTAAATTCTGATTTTTTCACAAATGCGTTAATTCTGATTTTTTCACAAATGCGTTAATTCTGATTTTCTCACAAATGCGTTAATTCAGATTTTCTCACAAATGCGTTTATTCAGATTTTCTCACAAATGCGTTAATTCTGATTTTCTCACAAATGCGTTTATTCAGATTTTCTCACAAATTCATTTATTCAGATTTTCTCACAAATGCATTAATTCAGATTTTCTCACAAATTCATTTATTCAGATTTTCTCACAAATGCATTAATTCAGATTTTCTCACAAATGCCTTAATTCTGATTTTCTCACAAATGCCTTAATTCAGATTTTCTCACAAATGCCTTAATTCAGATTTTCTCACAAATGCGTTTATTCAGATTTTATCACAAATGCGTTTATTCAGATTTTATCACAAATGCCTTAATTCAGATTTTCTCACAAATGCGTTTATTCAGATTTTATCACAAATGCGTTAATTCAGATTTTCTCACAAATGCCTTAATTCAGATTTTCTCACAAATGGCTTAATTCTGATTTTATCACAAATGGCTTAATTCTGATTTCATCACAAATGCATTAATTCAGATTTTCTCACAAATGAATTAATTCAGATTTTCTCACAAACACATTCATTTAGATTTTCTCACAAATGCCTTAATTCAGATTTTCTCACAAATGGCTTAATTCTGATTTTATCACAAATGGCTTAATTCTGATTTCATCACAAATGCATTAATTCAGATTTTCTCACAAATGAATTAATTCAGATTTTCTCACAAACACATTCATTTAGATTTTCTCACAAATGCGTAATTCAGATTTTCTCACAAATGCCTTAATTCAGATTTTCTTACAAATGGATTAATTCAGATTTTCTCACAAACACATTCATTTAGATTTTCTCACAAATGCCTTAATTCAGATTTTCTTACAAATGGATTAATTCAGATTTTCTCACAAACACATTCATTTAGATTTTCTCACAATTGCTTTAATTCAGATTTTCTCACAAATGGGTTTATTCAGATTTTCTCACAAATGCCTTAATTCAGATTTTCTCACAAATGTTTTAATTCAGATTTTCTCACAAATGCCTTAATTCAGATTTTCTCACAAATGTTTTAATTCAGATTTTCTCACAAATGCCTTAATTCAGATTTTCTCACAAATGTTTTAATTCAGATTTTCTCACAAATGCGTTAATTCAGATTTTCTCACAAATGCGTTAATTCAGATTTTCTCACAAATGTTTTAATTCAGATTTTCTCACAAATGCGTTAATTCAGATTTTCTCACAAATGTTTTAATTCAGATTTTCTCACAAATGAATTAATTCAGATTTTCTCACAAACACATTCATTTAGATTTTCTCACAAATGGGTTTATTCAGATTTTCTCACAAACGCATTCATTTAGATTTTCTCACAAATGCTCTTGGGCCACCAAGACAGCAGATAGCGCTATGGGGCAATTTATGTTACTCTCCTGGGGAAAGCCTGAAACCAGTGCTAACTACAGCTGAACTAGATAAACATTAATGGTTATTATTGTTTTTTTTTATTACATTTTTTTGTGAGAAAACCTGTATATAGGTATGCAGCTGTATGCACTAGATAAAAATCTAAACTAATAAAAGTCTAAATGTGTGTGTCTGTCTGTGTGTGTGTGTCAGGAGCGACACCGGTGTGTTTGTGTCTGATATAGTGAAGGGTGGAGTGGTGGAGCAGGACGGTCGGCTCCTGCAGGGAGATCAGATCCTCTCAGTCAATGGAGAAGATGTTCGTTCAGCCACGCAGGAGTCTGTGGCGTCTCTGCTGAAGGTCAGCTACACAAACACACTGCAGAAACACACTGTATATGCATTTTACACTGTATAATAATGCATTTGCAGATCTCTTAGCTTTATGACTGAGTGATCCTGAGAGAAGCTGCTTTAATATTGCTTTTTAAATAGAGATTGGCATTTTTTTTATTATTAATTGTTCTGGTTTATTTTAAAGGTCACACTTTATTTTGATGGTCCGTTTGTTGAATTTAAGTTACATTGCAACTAATTCTCATTGTGACACGGTGGCCCAGCGCTTAGCGCTGTTGCCTCACAGCAAGAATGTCAATGGTTCTAGGCTTTACCAAACCAGCGGGCATTTTCTGTGTGGAGTTTGCATGTTCTCCCCGTGCTCACGTGGGTTTTCCCCGGGTCCTCCGGTTTCCTCCCACCGATAAAAACACGCAACCTAAGTTATTGATTAATCAACACTATAGACTTGCTCCCTATCTAGTACCTATCTCGTTAAAGAGAACTACTATCTGCTCTTCAGTCACTACGATGGGGGAGTTCTCGAGATCTACCTGAGCTTGATCTCCCCTCTCGCCTTGCAACGGGAGGGAGCCCCGGGCTCGAGGATCTCATGAGCTCAGGGCTCTCTCCCGGGACAGCATGCCAAACAAGCTTTATAATTAATCATCAGCTAAGTGTGAACTCTTGAAATAGAAATATGTATAGTTTTTTTAATGTCCTAGTTTTTTAATATTTACATTTGATATTTTCTCATTTCTCTTTAAATGTACTTAAAGTTTAGTAATTTTGTTGTGAGCTGGTCCTTGTGGAGAAACACAGTATAATGCATTCAGATCGTGCAGCTTTATGAATGAATGTGTCACAATCACCAGCGATCTAATCCTTGCAGATAAACAGGCAGATCACCAAAGAACTATAAATCCGCCATTTATATGGACTACATATCCAGTCATGCCCCACACACACAAACACACCTGTTCTGAATCATGATTGATTACACACACACAGCCAGAGGATCTTTACGGACATATTAGAATGACTATGTAAACAGCACACACGCACACCTCTGGGCTGAGTCTTGTTATATTGTATTGTGATATTACAATGCATTTCCCTTGCCTTGCTTTGCCGTGTTTTGACCCACGCTTTGTTTGTTCGTTTACGTTGTCTGCTGCCTGCCTTTTGACCATCTGCCTGTTTATTGACCACCACTCTGGATTGCCCGTATACATCTGTTTGTTCCTGTGTTGACCATTGCTTACCTGACCATTCCCATAATAAATCCTGCACTTGGATCCGCACTCCGTTGTCAGCGTCCCACTTCACATTACAGAATAATATATTAGAAGAGGCTTATATGTGTCTTCTGGAGAAAGTCTTACTTGTTTTAGTTTGGCTGGAATAAAAATAAATAAATAAAAATGTAATATTATGCAAATATTAAATATTTTGAGCCTCATTCGGCTCATGCAATGAGATGGTCTGTTTGTGTTTCCTCAGAGTTCTGCTGGTCCAATCAGATTGGAGATCGGACGCTTTAAGGCAGGGCCTTTTCACTCGGAGCGCCGTCTGTCTCAGAGCAGTCAGGTTACTCTTCAGTCCTGCTAATTATTTGTGTTTGTGTGTATGTGTCTGTCTGTATGTGTGTGTACTGGTTTTGGTGGTTTACAAGGACATACATGTGTATAATGACTGAGCCCCTTTCACACCGAGTTTTCTGTATGTAAAGAGATCATGTGTGAACAGGCCCTTTTTGAAATAAGCATGAAATTTTCCATACGAGTATGACTGTGTGAAACAGGCTATAGATATGACCTACTGTAAGTGTTACATCATTAAGGTGGTTTATGAGGACATGCTTTGTGTCCTCGTAGTTAAAAATGCAGAAACAAATACTTCATGTTTGTGTGTGTGTGTGTGTGTGTGTTCAGATGAGTGATACAGACAGTGGTAAAGTCCCTCTTCACTCCGACTCTTCAGTTTCACCAGGAGAAACAGACAAAACTGACGAATGTAAGAACACACACACTTCTTCTGCTCTCTAAACATAAGGTTTTTTCTTCAATCTCAACCTTTTCTCTCTGTTTCTCAGTGCTGGATAAAGATTTCCGGATGGTCGAGTTCACAAAGGTCAGTTTCACTCATTCAGTTTTCCCCACAGAGAGTCAACAGAGCTCAAACTCTGCTTATATCGACTCATATTTACCCAGGATGACATCTGGAATATAAAAAAGAGTTCAGGTGTTTTTCACTTTACACAAACTGTAAATTAGTATTTTTTGAGTGATAATAATCCAGTAAGATATTTATTTATACTTATAGCATATTGGTTTATAATGTATCTGTAATAATATCTGTAGTAATTATCTCTCATAATGTTTATTTTTTGTGTGCTATCGTAAATTCTGGTGATATACAGTATGTTGAATATATTAATATTTTATATACGTATATAAAAAAGGGGCGACGCAGTGGTGCAGTAGGTAGTGCTGTCGCCTCACAGCAAGAAGGTCGCTGGTTCGAGCCTTGGCTGGGTCAGTTGGCGTTTCTGTGTGGAGTTTGCATGTTCTCCCTGCGTTCGCGTGGGTTTTCTCCGGGTGCTTCGGTTTCCCCCACAGTCCAAACACATGCTGTACAGGTGAATTAGGTAGGCTAAATTGTCCGTAGTATATGAGTGTGTATGGATGTTTCGCAGAGATGGGTTGCAGCTGGAAGGACATCCGCTGCCTAGAACATGTGCTGGATAAGTTGGTGGTTCATTCTGCTGTGGCGACCCCGGATTAATAAAGGGACTACACTGCAAAAAAGCTTTTCTTAGTTAGATTTTTTTTGTCTTGTTTCTAGTCCAAATATCTAAAAATTCTTAAATCAAGAAGAATTTTCTAGACAAGCAAAACATGTTGTCTTGTTTTAAGAAATAATATGCCAAAATAAAGAGAGTTTTTCCTTAAAACAAGCAAAATAATCTGCCAATGGGGTAAGCAAAATATTCTTATGTCAAAAGGGAAAAACAAGATTATTTTGCTTACCCCATTGGCAGATTATTTTGCTTGTTTTAAGGAAAAACTCTCTTTATTTTGGCATATTATTTCTTAAAACAAGACAACCTGTTTTGCTTGTCTAGAAAATTCTTCTTGATTTAAGAATTTTTAGATATTTGGACTAGAAACAAGACAAAAAAAATCTAACTAAGAAAAGCTTTTTTGCAGTGTAAAGGCCGATTTATACGCGTATGCTACGGCGCAGCCTATGCTTGGACGCATAGCCCCTCGCCGTGGCCGTCGGCGTCGTTGACGTGCACCTCTCAAAAAATGTAACGCGTACACGTAGCGCAAGCTCTGTGATTGGTCGGCTTGGTAGCGCTGACGAGTGTGGGCGGAGGTGAGAGCCATGCGCCCGATGCAGCGAGTGTTTACAAGTGTGGAGTCTCGTGAAGGAGCTCCGGATGGAGACTGTTGTTTTGTGTTTACCTCATGATTAAAGTTGGTCCACGTTCACTGGTTCCTGCCTCAAAATGAGCGAGTTTGAGCCACTTGTACATTAAGGAAGTGTTCAGGAATAACAAAAATCCAGCGAAGAAACTCGACACAGAGAAACATAAACATACTGCCAGCTAGCGTTTCAGAAGTGTTATTGCAGAGAAACAGAAACAGCGCGCAGAAGTATAAATGCACGGCTACGCGTGAGGCTTGCGCCGTAGGTCACACCGATCACTTGACACAGAAGAATAAACCAGGCTTAAGCCAAAAAGAAAATGAATGACTGAATATATAAAAAATGTCTTTAGTTAAGTTTTAGAGTTAACAGCTAATTGAATAACATTTGACTTTTTTTATGTAGTTTTTCTATTTTAAGTATATATATATATATATAAATACAAAAAATATTTGATCACACTGTGATTTTTCAAGATCTCCTACTTAGAAATCATGGAGGGGTCTGGAATTTTCAGTATAGGTGCAATTCCACTGTGAGAGACAGAATCTAAAAATAAAAATGCAGATATCACATTGGTTGATTTTTAACAATTTAAATTACTGTCTCAAATAAGTATTTGATCACTTGAGTGAAGCATTTTAAATATTTGGTACAGAAGCCTACTAACAGAGGTCATACGGTTCCTGTAGTTCTTCACCATGTTTGCACACACTGAAGGAGGATTTTGGCCCACTCCACCATACAGATCTTCTCTAGATCTGTCAGGTTTCGGGGCTGTCACTGAGCAACATGAAGTTTCAGCTCCCTTCAAAGATTTTCTATTGGATTTAGGTCTGGAGACTGGCTTGGCCACTCCAAAACCTTGATATGCTTCTTACGAAGCCACTCCTTGGTTTTCCTGGCTGTGTGCTTTGAGTCATTGTCATGTTGGAAGACCCAGCCACGACCCATCTTTAGTGCTCTGACTGAGGGAAGGAGGTTTTTGCCCAATATCTCACAATACATGGCCACGTTCATCCTCTCCTTAATACAGTGCAGTCATTCTGTCCCCTGTGCAGAAACATTTTGAAAAAGGAATTTTTCAGCTTTTATATTTTTAATAAATTTGCAACAATTTCAGTGTCAATGTCTTTTTCCACATTGTCATTATGGGGGATTGTGTGTAGAATGTTGAGCATATAAAGGAATTTAATCCATTTTGGAATAAGATTAACATAAACAAATGTGGGAAAAGTGAAGCGCTACCAATACTTTCCAAATGCACTGTATATATATATATATTCATTCATTCATTTTCTTTTCGTCTTAGTCCCTTTATTAATCCGGGGTCGCCACAGCGGAATGAACCGCCAACTTATCCAGCATGTGTTTTACGCAGCGGATGCCTTTCCAGCCGTAACCTATCTCTGGGAAACATTCACACACACTCATACACTATGGACAATTTTTAGCTTACTCAATTCACCTGTACCACATATCTTTGGACTGTGGGGGAAACCGGAGCACCCGGAGGAAACCCACGCGAACGCAGGGAGAGCATGCAAACTCCACACAGAAATGCCAACTGACCAAGCCGAGGCTCGAACCTGCGACCTTCTTGCTGAAGGCGCCACTGGGTCACCATATATATATATATATATTGGTGTAAAATATTATATTATATATATATATATATATATCTGCATAAATTTGATCACATTAAATTTTGTTGTTTATTTTAAATATATTTTTAGTTTTTCATTTTTATTACTAGTAAATACTACTAATGTGTTTGCGTGCATGTGTGTCTCAGGCACCGTCAGACTCTCTAGGCATCAGTATAGCTGGCGGTGTTGGCAGTCCTCTGGGTGACGTGCCTATCTTCATCGCCATGATGAACCCCAGCGGCCTCGCAGCACACACACACAAACTCTGGGTAAGTGGCAAGTAGCTGAAGTAAATTTGTTTTATAAAAAAAATTAATAACTCTGTGTATGTGTGTGTGTTAGATTGGAGACAGGATTGTGTCCATCTGTGGAAACTCAACAGAAGGAATGAGTCACAATAAAGCTGTTTCACTCCTGAAGAACACAACAGGCCTCATACAACTACAGGTACAACACACACACACAACACACAAAAACACCAGCGCCACATGTTATAATCTAAAAAAAAAAAAGGTTTGAAACTATGAAACTCAATGTCTGTGTGTGTTTAATGTTAGTATGTGGTATATGTGTGTGTTTTACAGGTTGTTGCTGGAGATACATCAGTGACGGGACCTTCAGCAGAGCAGACAGCAGGACTCACAGCCAGCAGCATCTTTCATGATGACCTGGGGTTAGTACACATACACACACACACACACACTTATACATGCATGTGCATATACTACCTTTATAAAAGCCCTGCTGCTGAAATAGGAAGATGTAAACTCTCCTCTCTTTATAACTCTTGCGTTTCAGCACATGCTACAAATGTCTTGGTCTTTCATTTTCTGCAAGCTTATTGAACTCAGATTAGATTTTAGATTTCCGACAGATTCTTAGAGTACTTGGATTATTTTGGGTTATATGACCCTGGGCCTGTTTCAGAAAGGAGGTTAAGTGAAAACTCAGAGTATTTTATTTTTAACCCTGAAATGAGAGAAACTCTGGGTTTTCCGTTTCAAAATGGCAGGTTTGTCAAACTCGAGAAAGCAGGGTAAGTCAAGCCTGTTTCTGAAAGAGAGGTAACTTTAACTCAGAGTCAGTTACTGTGGTAACTTACTCTGTGAACCTAACCTGGTCAGGAGCAGGTTTTATTCTCTAAACTCAGAGTTTCTGTCGGTCTGCTCCCCTTTTTTAAAGACGTAGCGGTATTTCTCACCTTAGACTTACGTTTCCACACACCTATTTTAATGTGCATTTTGGATATGTGCATAAAAAATTGGTTGATGGAAACACCAAGATGCACATAACTTTTGAAAATAGGCATAAAAAACATCTGCACATAACTGAGTAGGAGAAACTTTTTATTTGATAAGAAAAGATGCACATAAACTACAATGGAAACAGTTTTACTAAACAAATTCCAGTATACGCATTAAAAAGGTTTGTTATAATAGATCATACGATGATGAAAATGTGTGTGAATGGACAAACCAGCATGTTGAGCACACTGTAAAACATCTGAAATGTTGTTTTGGTCATTCTAAAACGCCTTAACCGTTTCAGTATTATTATATTATTCATTACCTTCAGAGAGTCTGCAGCGTGTCAAGAGCGTCTGTTCTCATGCGCGTCTCAAACGCCACCACGCGTTCATTGTGTCGGCATTTTCTTGAGGCGCAAGTCATTTATTAAATAAAGAACATGTTCACGCAGCTTCTCCTACCGCAGTAAATTCAGTTTTTACTGTTGATATTTAGCGCCAGTTAATCAGGAAGTGACAATTTTGTTCTCTTTGACTGGTTGGATGGAAACGCTGCTTTACTCGCACATCTTTTATGCGATATTCCAGTTTTGCACATAATTTTAATTCACGTTTTTGGATGGAAACATAGCTAATACATTTCAGTCACACAAAGAACAAAGTCACGTACGAGAATAGCTTGTCCTTTCTTAATAATTAATTAGCTTAAATTCACTGACCTACTAACTAGATTAATGGGATTACTCCTTCTAAAAACTATTTTTTTTAGTTCTGCTTACATTATAAATCAACATATTATCGTCCTCTACCACTCGAACTATAAAAAAGGCAGACACACAAGTGCACTTAAATCTATTAAAACTGATCAATGTGTGCAAAAGTGGGAACCTTAAATTAAACATTTCCACTGAACATTAAGCTAAGGTTATCTGCATTCTGGTTTTGTCAGATTTGTTTTAGAAATGCACTAGCCTATTTTATGTAATTTAATGCAATTACATCTGAAATAACTTTAAAATTATGGCCAATAAACGTAACACATTACATTACTTTTTTCATTCATTCATTCATTCATTTTCTTGTCGGCTTTGTCCCTTGCGGGGTCGCCACAGCGGAATGAACCGCCAACTTATCCAGCACGATTTTACGCAGCGGATGCCCTTCCAGCCGCAACCCATCTCTGGGAACTTCCACACACTCATTCACACATACACTACGGACAATTTAGCTTACCCAATTCACCTGTACCGCATGTCTTTGGACTGTGGGGGAAACCGGAGCACCCGGAGGAAACCCACGCAAACGCAGGGAGAACATGCAAACTCCACACAGAAACGCCAACTGACCCAGCCCAGCCGAGGTTCGAACCTGCGACCCAGCGACGTTCTTGCTGTGAGGCAACAGCTCTACCTACTGCGCCACTGCGTTGCCACATTACTTTTTTTATTATACTTAATTATTTAAATACTTTAAATGTAAACTTGTGCATTAACTTGAGCAGCTATGTTTTCCCACGCTAACTGTCTTTGTTTCACTAAAGCAGTGGTGTTGCTTTTTTAAATATATGCTCATATTTGCTATAACTTTGCATGAGCACATCAAGTTCAGCTGGAGAACTCGTAGTATCTGCGCTCCATTGATGATGCCTTTTTATAGTTGCGGTGTGCGCGCTTAACTCTGAGTTGGTCTACTCGAAGTTGATTAACCCAACCCAGATCAGCTATTCTGAAACCGAAAACTCAGAGTTTTTAATCTCTCAGTAAATCAACTCAGAGTTCAAGTTTAAACTCCGAGTTGGTTGAACCTCCTTACTGAAACAGGCCCCCTGTTAAAGCTTTATGTCTAGCAACACCCCTGATGAAAAAAAGCTGATTTATTTGGCCTTCAGTTAATGCACAGTTCAGTATTAAGCGTTACAATGTTGTTGTGTGGTCCAGGATCATGTCTATTTGTGCTTGTGTAGTCCTCCGCAGTGTAAGAGCATCAGTCTGGAGCGCGGGCCCGATGGACTGGGCTTCAGTATTGTTGGAGGATTCGGCAGCCCTCACGGTGACCTTCCCATCTACGTCAAAACAGTCTTCAGCAAGGTACAGTAACACTCTCATCTGCACCAGGAGTCTCGCTTATAAATGTTGCATATGCACAAAACAGTGGTGAATGTGTACGTACGATATTTCCCATGCAAACATTGCAATCTATTAAAAAAAAAACAGACTTGACAGGAGAATGTGCGCATCGTGATATGAGGTTTTTGTCATGTGTGTAGGTTGGGTTTAGGGTTTGTGTAGGGAGACTGATAGAAAACAGGCTATACAGTATAAGAAACTATAGAAACCAATGTCCCCACAATTCACAAAAACAAACGTGTTTGTTCAGGGAGCGGCGTCAGAGGACGGGCGTCTGAAGCGTGGAGATCAGATCATCGCTGTGAACACTCAGAGTCTTGAGGGAGTCACTCATGAAGAGGCCGTTTCTATCCTTAAGAAGACCAAAGGCACCGTCACACTCACTGTGCTCTCATAAACACACACACACACACACGTCTGTAGTGTTCATTTAAACACTGGATTACACACACACACACACACACACACACACACACACACACACACACACACACACACACACACACAAGAACAATCAATAGTGAGGCTGATGTTGTTGTTTACTGATAGTTTGTGGAGGATCAAGAAATACTTCTGTGCTTTAAATTGCTGGAAATGTACATTCAGTTATCAAATTTTCATCAACTATAAATGCACAAATGTGTCTTTCCTGTCGTCCTAAAACTGGGTCTAACCTCAATGGCGAATTGATTGACCCCTCCATTAGTTAAAGACGTCTAATAAACATCCAAATATAGACCTTTTGGCTAATCAAGGCTAAATTAGAGCGATCAAACATCTAATAGAGGCAACGCAGTGGCGCAGTAGGTAGTGCTGTTGCCTCACAGCAAGAACGTCGCTGGGTCGCAGGTTCGAACCTCGGCTGGGTCAGTTGGCGTTTCTGTGTGGAGTTTGCATGTTCTCCCTGCGTTCGCGTGGGTTTCCTCCGGGTGCTCCGGTTTCCCCCACAGTCCAAACACATGCAGTACAGGTGAATTGGGTAAGCTAAATTGTCCGTAGTGTATGAGTGTGAATGTGTGTGTGGAGGTTCCCGGAGATGGGTTGCGGCTGGAAGGGCATCCGCTGCGTAAAAAAATCGTGCTGGATAAGTTGGCGGTTCATTCCGCTGTGGCGACCCCGCAAGGGACAAAGCCGACAAGAAAATGAATGAAGAAAATGAATGAAACATCTAATAGACGTCTAACAATAATCCAAAAATGTCTAGTCATCAAATGCATCTATTGACTAGTCCATATTAAGAGTATTATTAGAGGTCTATTCGATCTTCACTGACTGCCCTAATTTAGCCTGGATTAGCCAAAATGTCTACATATGGATGTCTATTAGACGTCTTTAAAACATGCTTACTGGGACTGGCTAACTACTTATTCTTCAAACTTGGTGGATACAAGTAGTTGGCCATGTTTTGAGTTTTAGAGACGTCTAATAGACATCCAAATATAGATGTTTTGGCTAATCAAGGCTAAATTAGGGCAGTTGGTGAACATCTAATAGACGTCTAACAATAGACTAGTCATCAAATGCATCTATTTATTGACTAGTCTATATTTGGACTATTGTTAGACGTCTATTAGATGTTCATTGACTGCCCTAATTTAGCCTGGATTAGCCAAAAGGTCAATATTTTGATGTCTATTAGACGTCTTTAAAACATGCTTGCTGAGACTGGCTAACTACTTATCATTAAAATTGGGTGGATATGAATAGTTAGCCATGTTTTGAGTCTTAGAGACATCTAATAGACATCCAAATATAGATGTTTTGGCTAATTAAGAGCTGTCTATAAACATCCAACAATAGTGCAAAAATAGTCTAGTCATCAAATGGATCTATTAATTGACTAGTCTATATTTGGACTATTGTCAGATGGATGTCTGTCTGTCTGTCTGTCTGTCTGTCTGTCTGTCTATCTATCTATCTATCTACAGCTCAAATTTAGCCTGGATTACCCAAACGTCTATATTTGGATGTCTATTAGATGTCTTTAAAACATGCTTGCTGAGACTGGCTAACTACTTATTCCTAAAAGTTTGTTGGATATAAGTAGTTGGCCAATTTTTGAGTTTTAGAGACGTCTAATAGACATCCAAATATAGATGTTTTGGCTAATCAAGGCTAAATTAGGGCAGTTGGTGAACATCTAATAGACGTCTAACAATAGTCTAGTCATCAAATGCATCTATTTATTGACTAGTCTATATTTGGACTATTGTTAGACGTCTATTAGATCTTCATTGACTGCCCTAATTTAGCCTTGATAAGCCAAAAGGTCCATATTTGTATGTCTATTAAACGTCTTTAAAACATGCTTGCTGAGACTGGCTAACTAATTATTCTTCAAATTTGGTGGATATGAATAGTCAGCCATGTTTAGAGTTTTAGAGATGTCTAATAGACATCCAAATATAGATGTTGTGGCTAATTAAGAGCTGTCAATAAACATCCAACAATAGTCCAAAAATAGACTAGTCATCAGATGAATCTATTTATTGACTAGTCTATATTTGGACTATTGTTAAACGTCTATTAGACGTTCACTGACTGCCCTAATTTAGCCTGGATTAGCCAAAATGTCTACATACAGATGTCTATTAGACGTCTTTAAAACATGCTTGCTGAGATCGGCTAACTACTTATTCTTCAAATTTGTTGGATATGAGTAATTAGCCATTTTTTGAGTTTGAGAGACATCTAATAGACATCCAAATATAGATGTTTTGGCTAATCAAGGCTAAATTAGGGCAGTTGGTGAACATCTAATAGACGTCTAACAATAGTCTAGTCATCAAATTCATCTATTTATTGACTAGTCTATATTTGGACTATTGTTAGACGTCTATTAGATGTTCATTGACTGCCCTAATTTAGCCTTGATAAGCCAAAAGGTCCATATTTGTATGTCTATTAAACGTCTTTAAAACATGCTTGCTGAGACTGGCTAACTACTTATTCTTCAAATTTGGTGGATATGAATAGTCAGCCATGTTTAGAGTTTTAGAGACGTCTAATAGACATCCAAATATAGATGTTTTGGCTAATTAAAAGCCGTCAATAAACATCTAACAATAGTCTAAAAAAAGACTAGTCATCAAATGCATCTATTTATTGACTAGTCTATATTTGGACTATTGTCAGACGTCTATTAGATCTTCACCAACCACTCAAATTTAGCCTTGATTAGCCAAACGTCTACATTTGGATGTCTATTAGACGTCTTTAAAACTCAAATAATACTTTCTGGGACTGGCTTACCACTTATTTATTCTTTATATTTTGTGGATACAAGTAGTTAGCCATGTTTTGTGTTTTAGAGATGTCTAATAGACGTTCAAATATAGATGTTTTGGCTAATTAAAGCTAAATTAGGACCGTTGGTGAACATCTAATAGACATCTAACAATAGTTGAAAAAACAGACTAGTCATCAAATGCATCTATTTATTGACTAGTCTATATTTGGACTATTGTCAAACGTCTATTAGATGTTCACTGACTGCCCTAATGTAGCCAAAAGGTCTATATTTGGATGTCTATTAGACGTCTTTAAAGCATGCTTGCTGAGACTGGCTAACTACTTATTATTAAAACTTGTTGGACATGAATAGTTAGCCATGTTTTGAGTTTTAGAGACGTCTAATAGACATCCAAATATAGATGTTTTGGCTAATTAAGAGCTCCCAATAAACATCTAACAATAGTCTAAAAATAGACTAGTCATCAAATGCATCTATTTATTGACTAGTCTATATTTGGACTATTGTCAGACGTCTATTAGATGTTCACTGACTGCCCTAATTTAACCTTGATTAGCCAAACGTCTATATGTGGATGAAAAATCAAATATAGGTCAATTTGACCTGACCCACAAGTCTATTTCTTTCCACATCAGTTCACAAATGTGTACCTAATGAATAATAAGCACAGTTTACATGAAATGAGGCACATTTGTAGTGAACAGAATCTTCTTCTAGCAGCAGTGGAGTTTCGTCCATTTAAAGCATATTACATTATAAAATACACAGCTTCTTATAGTGGATCTCAACATGCTGGTTTACCACCACTGTAAGAGTTATAATAAAACTATGAAAAAAGGTTCAATTATAAGTAATATTCCTAGTTTTACACTGCTACAAATGGCAATAGGATCTTGAATGTGTACACACACACACCTATAGGATTTTAATACTGAAAACTGAATCTATATCGATAAACTCAATTATCTGAGAAGTGTTTGTGTGGTAAGAGCTCTTGTATAGACAGAACAGTGTTTGTTTTTGTTAGCAGCAGTATTTGTATGTGTGTGTGTTCATGTGCTGATGATTTATTTCATCAGTGCGTTCATTAATGTTTCTGAAGTTTTGCCTTCAAGTCATTTGCTGCTGGATGTAGAGGACGACACCACAATCTCCTGTGACTGATAGATTTTCTTATACTCTTCTAAATCAGTATTGGATTTCACTGCAAACACACGAAATAAAAAGTGACCTTCAACACACAAACAACAGTTTCATTTCATCTGTGTCTGTATTTGCATATTTCAACCGTCACTACACCTTCTGAAAACAAAACAAAGCAATTTTTCAATATAAAAACAACTTTCAAAAACGCAATCAGCTTTCGATGACAGCATGTGAAGGAAATGTCAATACCTCAACTCAAAAACAACATATGACAGAATATTTCCTGGCCATCGTTCATTAGAAATAATTACTTCTCCTAAACATTTCAGATTACATTCATTTTGCTGGTGTTCAGATGCCGTTTGATTGTACCGACATTGACATACTGTATGACCATATATATATATATATATATATATATATATATATATATATATATATATATATATATATATATAAAATTGCAGGTGTTATACTTGAACATTTATGTACATATTTTGTCGACCATCTGAAATACAAATATGTTAAGTAGCCATTTTTACAATACATATTGAAATATGTAGCATATATGACTTGATTTATATATGTGAAATGCAAAACTGAGCTTGTATGCTTTATATATGATTTCCATATAGGGCTGCACGATATTTGGTTTCAGCAT
This sequence comes from Danio kyathit, assembly GCA_903798195.1. Classification (NCBI taxonomy): domain Eukaryota; kingdom Metazoa; phylum Chordata; class Actinopteri; order Cypriniformes; family Danionidae; genus Danio; species Danio kyathit. Next base: position 87,231,626 of record LR812525.1, on the reverse strand, counting down.
TGATATTGCAATAGTTGAGTGGGAACTAGTTGATTATGAGCTACAGAATTGTATTTATATGGAATTTATGCACCAAACAAAATCCTGCTTACAAATTTTTGTCCTGTTTCTAGTCCAAATATCTACATTTCAAAGTGAAAACTGGCAGATAATGTAGCTTGTTTTAAAAAAAAAATAACTTTTATTTCTTGCTTATTTCTTCTGACAGTGTAAACAAAACATATTTGGACTAGAAATGAGACAAAAATAACAAAAAACATTTTGTTTGCATTGTGATTATTCAATTTCTGTAGCTGAATACGGTTAAATCTCCTCAGAAAAATCAACAACTAGTGCTATTTAAGCTGTGTTCATATCCAGGGTGTCTGTGGGGTCTTAAAAAAAGTATTAAAAGTTGATAAATCAATGATGAGAAAATGAAGGCCCTTAAAAGGTATTAAAAAGTCTTAAATCGCATTTTTACAAGGTCTTCAATTTTGTTCAATCGTTTTCCAAAGTGTTTGACTCCAAAAAAGCATAAATATATTTATTTAATCCTCCTAATATTAACAACGGCATGCTCGATCCACACGATTGGTGCTTCCGGCCAAGCTCCTCAGTCTGGGTGGTCACGTAATTTGCAACAAGCGCAGGAAAGTGATGTGACGCTCTCCACATGTAGCGAAACTGTAGAGCAAATCAGACGGCAAAATGGAAAATGTAAGATTGCGTACTCCTGGTTGGAGAAAGACGAGATTAAACAGCGGCTGAAGCCTGTCGCTGAAGACAACCACATCATTTATTCTTTTAAGCTTCGTTTCCTCTGAGCTTATCGGAGTTCTGTTGCATGGTTGTGCTCCATTCATTTAGTTAACTACAACTGTTTATTAAGTTAAAGGTTTGATACTGATTAGATCTTGAAGTGGCGACGAGGTCCTAAAATATTCTGAAAAAGTCTTTAAAAAGGTATTGAAATTATCTTTAGGATTCCTGCATATACCCTGATATCGCAATATTTATCACAGCAAAATAAAATCTCGCAATATCAGATTTTTCCAATATCGTGCAGCCCCATTTCCATATATTGACATATTTCATATTTCCTATTTAGGCTTTTTTTAAATCTTGCCATCTGCATGACAGTCATTCAAGCTTGTTGTAGGAGGAATGAAATGTGGAATCATTCAGAAGACAAACAAATATGTAACATCTTATTGAACATGCTAAAAAAAAAACATCAACACTAACTTCACTTAAACTAATGTTCAAATGCTTGTAACATTTTAGTCCATACAGTAGAGTCGCTTTTAGAAACACATTCACATGGCACTTCACACATTCCTGAACACAAACATGAAGCTTCATTTTTAGAAAATATCCTCAGTGATAAACACAAGAGAATGCATTTAGTTCTCTTCAAAATATAGTCAGTTTGGTGTAAGGCAGTGTTACGTCAAATACTGCTTAACGGATAAGGAATATCAAGGAAAATATGAAATGTGTTTTCACTTTCGTTTAATTAGGGATTGATAAAACGAGGTCGACGCATTTGTTGATTCCAGTATGGTGACGATTTTATGACTAAAAAATTTTTTTTGGTCAGTACACAAGTCAAAATGTGTGGGAAAATCTAAAATAATACATGGAGATTTTTTTATTCTATTATAAAAGCACTTGTTAGCTACTGGTTCTAAATTAAAAATATGAAATATGATCATTTCCATACAGATTATACTGTCAGGCTGAAATGGAACTAATGGCAATGTTTGTTTATGTGTGTTTTATTGATTTTCCTTCTGTATCTCTGGTCTTATCAGTGATATTGAAGTAAAATATATAAATCAGGAATGATCTGTCGGTCACCTCACCATCTTTAAAAAACAAAAAAAAGAAAGAAAGAAACGTATGCATATTTGTATATGCATGCTTTACGCATTCCAGTACACAAGCGCACTGTGGAGTGTATGAGTTAGACTCTAGAAAAACTATAAATAACAATATGAAATAGTGCATTAGGAATCAGCATATCTTTCACCTAGTAGTTCATGTTTTTGAGTTTTGAACAGGTCAAAGGCTGCATTTTATGTTTTAATGGTAGAAAATCTGACCTTCTGTACTAAAACACAGTTTAGCTTAGCTATTATTGTTTGCCTAACGAACTAGAAATAGTGCAGAATAAGAGATACTTCGAGCTAAATTAGATTTTCAAATCACAGAACTCTCTCAGACTTATAGACCCCACTGTCCATAATATTTATAAATAGCATTATATTAATATATAGAGAGCTATAGAAAAATTTAGACTATTTGGAAATTCTCAGCTTCTCTTAATTTATATCTGGATTTCTGATTTATACTTTAATATTTGAGATAATTTTCATTATTCTGCAAACTGAAGACTTTCAAATTGAAAATAATAAGTTGTCATTCAGAGCTACATATTTGCATTAAATAACAAAAAAAGCCTGGTTTCCAGACATGTTTATATGACATTTTAGACTACGCAAGTATCATTTTTACACTAAAGAGGAGTTCTGTCAGCTGAACTGTCATTTTCTAAGTAAAAATAAACACATTTCTCTAAATCACAATGTTTTTACTTGAAATGTTTTAAAAATATGTTCTAAGACCTAATAAATCAGACCTAATAAAAATAACAAATCAGACCTAATAAATCATATCCAATACATCTGGAGAAACTTAAGTTGCCTCAATTTTTTATAGATTTTTTATTTATATATATATATATATATATATATATATATATATATATATATGTGTGTGTGTGTGTGTGTGTGTGTGTGTGTGTGTGTGTGTGTGTGTGTGTGTGTGTGTGTGTGTGTGTGTGTGTGTGTGTGTGTGTGTATGTATATATGCATGTATAAGGGCTTGGCGATTAATCGAAAGGTAATCGAAAATTGACATTCAGAACCTATAATCCAGGGGTGTCAATGTCAATTTCTGGAGGGCTGCAGCTCTGCAGAGGTTAGTTTTAGTCCTGCTTCAACAAATCTATCTGTAGGTATCAAACAAGCCTGAAGCACTCAATTAGTTTGATCAAGTGTGTTTAATTAGAGTTGAAACTAAACTGTGCAGAGCTGCGGCCCTCCAGGAACTGGCTTTGACACCTGTGCTATAATTGATCTAATATATATATATATATATATATATATATATATATATATATATATATATATATATATATATATATATATATATATATATACACACACACGCACACACATACATACATACATACATACATACATACACTAGGGCTGGGCGATTAATCTTAAAGTAATTGAAACTGACATTCGGAACCTATAAGGTCCAGGTCGATTTTTTTCAATTACTTTCCCTACCGTGTGTGGAATCACATGACCCCGCTCTGTTAAGGCTAATTTATACTTATTATATGATGATTTACACTTATATTATTCTGATATTATACTTCTGGCAAGCGCTCGCGTACAGTTTGGCACAGCCTTCACATACCCACACACACCTCTCAAAACAAATTTAACCACACCTCATAGCGCAAGCTTTGTGATTGGTCGGTCATAGATAATAGATAGTGTGTGTTTACCTCAATTATATTAAACTGAAGTAATGCACCCTACATTCAAAAATCTCTCACTTGTAATAAGTGAAGTTTATTTATATACTAATTTCGAGAGGATCACGTGCTTATGATTGCTTGCGGCCGGTCACGCATTATCCAATTTATGATTCACCAATCAGACGATTCCTAAGCCACTATAAATACTCTAAGTTCCATATAACAGCCATCTTTGTTTTGAAGAATCCCCCCTTCCACCCCTACTCCTTTCCTAGATGGGTGACACGGTGGCCCAGTGGTTAGCACTGTTGCATCACAGCAAAAACGTCACTGGACTGCTCAACGTCCTTACCAAGCCAGCTGACGTTTCTGTGTGGAGTTTGCACGTTCTCCCCGTGCTCACGTGGGATTCCCCTGGGTTCGCCGGTCTCCATCCAAAAAAACATGCAACTTAAGTTAATTGACTAATCCAAATCGGCACCATAGACATGCTCCTAGTATGTACCCATCTCTTAAGAGCAATCACTATCTGTTCATTAGCTACTACAGCAGAGGAGTTCTCAAGATCTACCGGAGATCTTCCTCCTACAAATGGGAGGGAGCCCCGGGCTCGAGGATCTTATGAGCTCAGAGCTCTCTCCTGGGACAGCATGCCAAACAAGCTTTATAATCAATCATCAGCTAAGTGTGAACTCCTGAAGTGAGCATATTTACTGTTCAAAACCTGTCAGTAAAATATGAATGCAAAAACATCAAATAAATGAATAAAATAAGCGTTCATTAATCGTAGTCGAGTTAAAATGTTCAATTAATCGAGATTTTGATTTTAGGCCAAATCGCCCAGCCCTATTCTCTGTGTACGAGCAGGTGAAGCCACTTGAATCTTTTTGGCTTCAGACTTCCGCTCTCTCATTCACTTCCATTCATTTTTAGACGTTAAAAACTGCTCGTTACGTTGCTTGATGTTGCAAGCTGACATTTTCCTATTATATGATTCTGCTTTGTCTGTATAGTCATGAACACACTTGTTTATAGCGCGAGTAGTCTGACCGATTTCTGCCGTTTATTATTCCTAGTCATTTCTCCCATAGGCAGCTGAATCAGAAGTTCTAAAACAATCGTAAAAACAAGCGCACTTCAGCATTGAAGAATAAGGTCAATATATAAACCATTGAGGTATAGAAACAATAACAATGGTCCAAGCGTATGTCCTGTTTTACATTTTAAATTTCTATAGCTTCCGAGATAAATAATCCTATGGCTTGTGTTATGATTGTTATGATTGAATCGCCTCTTGTTATGGTTATGAAATAGTTTGACAACAAGCAGGAAATTTTCATGGGCCAATAACATCACATTGAAATGGTCTATATGAGTTAGACTACATTATACGTATAGGATAATTTCCCTCCTGAATGTATTTGTACTCCTATGTATAAAATACAATACACAGAAAATAATTAAATTAAATAAAAGTCCTTTGATCGTTAATCCACTGCTCATAGTAACAACAGTTTCCATCAGTTACACCAGCAAACACTGCTTTTTTAAACATAAATAAAGACAGAAGGTTATCTGTATTACACTTAAAGTAGAACAAAATACACTGGCCATTAATGTTTTCAACTTAATGCACGACTATCATAATAGAGTATCAGTAACATTTAACCATGTACAGCTATGTGTGCTAATAAGCTATACTTATACACATTTTAATATCATTTACTCTGAATAAAAAAAAGAGCTTTGTACCTCAATTCACTGAAATTAAAACCAAAACTGCTCCTAAAATTAACGTTTCCTATAAAAAAATACCACAAATAGGCCGATTATGAGCCAGCTCTAGTCACATTTGGCCACTGATGAAAACTCTAGTTACCATGTTGAAGTTTAGTCACTGAGGTATCGCTAATAAAGATTTCCTTTTGTTTGTTTTGAGATTTCTCATTAAACGTACACTTGTGTTTGTATCATTTGTGTCCCTTTTTAGGTCATGTACAATATATGCATGTTTTAAGCTGCCAGAGAGGTCTTCCCTTTTCTGAATGTGTGTGTGAGTGTGTTTTATATGAACAGCCAACACACACACACACACGTGTTCCTTCAGTGGCCCTGAGAGCATCCGTTTGTGTGTGTGTGTCAGACCAGTAAGCGCAGCGGGAATGAAAACGCTGCTCCTAAAGACAAACCCAGAGCCAGAAAAAAGGTCATCAGCGCTCCGGCCGTCTCTGCGTCTTTAGGCTCCACAAGCCTTATGGAGAGAAAAGATGACAAAAAAATAAACATTAGAATGATTTCTGAAAGATCATGTGACAAAACAAAAATAATGATGTCTAAAAATCAACTTTGAATCACTTGGGTTGCCACAGCGGAATGAACCACCAACTATTTCAGCGTATGTTCCCTAGTACTGGGAAACACCCATACTCACTCGCATTCACACACACACACACTCACAGCCAACTTGCAGCCAGTTTAGTTCATCAGTTCCCCTATAGCGCATGTGTTTGGACTGTGGGGGAAACGGGAGCACCCGGAGGAAACCCACGCGAACACGGGGCGAACATGCAAACTCCACACTGAAATGTCAACTGACCCAGCCGGGACTTGAACCAGCGACCTTCTTGCTGTGAGGCCACAGTGGTAACCACTGAGCCACCGTGCCACCTGACTATTTAAAGGTACAATTTATTTGAATGCCGCTGTTAACAAACCATTAACGAAGACTTTTAGCTCAATAAACTCTTAATATGCTGCTTATTAACAGTTAGTAAGGCAGTTAAGTTAAGATATTTGGTAAGATTAAAGATGATGTAAGAGAATACTTCAAAGTGCTAATAGTTATCATCATAATATAAGGCAGGTAATAAGTAGTTCATTCATTCATTTATTTTCATCCACTTTTCCGGGGCCGGGTCGTGGGGTCAGCAGTCTAAGGAGAGAACTCCAGACTTCCCCCTCCCCAGACACTTCCTCCAGCTCCTCCAGGGGGATCCTGAGGCGTTCCCAGGCCAGCCGAGAGACATAGTCCCTCCAGCGTGTCCTGGGTCTCCCGGTGGGACATGGCTGGAACACCTCCCTAGGTAGGCATCCAGGAGGCATCCGAAACAGATGCCCGAGCCACCTCAGCTGACTTCTCTCGATGTGGAGGAGCAGCGGCTCTACTCCGAGCTCACCCTACGAAGGAAACTCATTTCAGCCGCTTGTATCCGAGATCTTGTCCTTTCAGTCATGACTCAAAGCTCATGACCATAGGTGAGAGTAGGAAGGTAGATTGACCAGTAAATCGAGAGCTTTGCTTTTTGGCTCAGCTCCTTCTTTACCACAATGGACCAGTACATCGACTGCATTACTGCTGCACCGATCCGCCTGTCAATCTCACGCTCCATCCTTCCCTCACTCGTGAACAAAAACCCAAAACACTTGAATCCCTCCACCTGGAGTAAGGACCTTCCTTCAAGAACCACCACCTTATCATGGTGGAGGGGTTTGAGTGTCTAAGTGATCCTGAGAGCTATGTTGTCGGGGCTATTGCCACTGGTAGGGTCTCCCAAGGCAAAAAGGTCTTAGGTGACAGGTCAGACTAAGTGCGGTTCAAAAAACCCATATAAGCGCAGAAACAGCGAGCACCGTGACGTTGCCCGGTATGGCGCAGCTGGGGCCCCACCCCACCATTTTGAACTATTAGCACTTTTGAAGTATTCTCTTACATCATCTTTAATCCTACCCAATATCTAAACTCATCTACTGCCTTACTAACTGTAGATAAGCAGCATATTAGGAGTTTATTGAGCTAAAAGTCATAGTTAATGGTTTGTTAACAGCGACATTCAAATAAATGCCTTTAAATAAAGTTGGGTGGCACGGTGGCTCAGTGGTTTGCACTCTGGTTTCAGCAAGAAGGTCACTGATTTCGAGTCCCAGCTGGGTCAGTGGTCATTTCTCCAGCATGTCCTGGGTCTCCCGGTGGGACATGCCTGGAACACCTCTCTAGGTAGGCGTCCAGGAGGCATCCGAAACAGATGCCCGAGCCACCTCAGCTGACTTCTCTCGATGTGGAGGAGCAGCGGCTCTACTCCGAGCTCCTCCCTGGTGACAGAGCTCCTCACCCTGTCACCCTACAAAGGAAACTCATTTCAGCCGCTTGTATCCGAGATCTTGTCCTTTCAGTCATGACTCAAAGCTCATGACCATAGGTGAGAGTAGGAAGGTAGATTGACCGGTAAATCGAGAGCTTTGCTTTTTGGCTCAGCTCCTTCTTTACCACAATGGACCAGTACATCGACTGCGTTACTGCTGCACCGATCCGCCTGTCAATCTCACGCTCCATCCTTCCCTCACTCGTGAACAAAAACCCAAAACACTTGAATCCCTCCACCTGGAGTAAGGACCTTCCTTCAAGAACCACCACCTTATCATGGTGGAGGGGTTTGAGTGTCTAAGTGATCCTGAGAGCTATGTTGTCGGGGCTATTGCCACTGGTAGGGTCTCCCAAGGCAAAAAGGTCTTAATCCTAGTTCACACTACAGGATTTTAAACATCGGCAGATCGCTGTGCAGTTCACACTACATGACTTGATTTTGTGTCTTTTAATCTCTGTGGTGTTCACACTACGCGACACTACGTAAATGATCCACAAGAGGGGGGTCACACACTACATGATCTGACAACAACTTGTTCGCCAACAGTTTAGTCAAGCTACCAAACCACAGCCAATGAAATTTTGAGGGAGGAGTTGTCAGAAAAAGCTGCTTGTGTGCTGATTACATCACTGACAGCGTTTCAAGCTTTCAAGGGAGCATTTAAAAACATCGTCAGTCAGCTGATGCATCAGCGGATCAATCACTCATCTGCAAAGTTCAAGTGGAAAGATACAAAGAGAGTTTTTATTTTTTGTAATTTTATAACTCTTTGAAATAAAACTAACATATCTATAACACTCTGACGTTTCCTAAATATCTGTGTATTTATTTCTAACATTGTTATTTTTTTAAAATTACAAAACAGTAAAGAACTGAGCATGTCTACCTTTAATTACCATATTGGTCAAAACGACTGCATGCATATCTGCTTCTTTTCGCTGTGACTTTATATATGAATGTATATTTTTACCTAGCAACTTCCTGCTAAAATAAACAAAACTTTCTGATAGCAAAAACATAAATTTACTTCAGATAAATATTTCAAAACAGCATATCCTGTGCCTAATAATAGCTCCTGTTTAAAAGTGAAAATGAAAGCGAGGCTCAGACCTTTGCATGTTCTAGTATCTCAACTACATATTTATAGGCTGTATTACCAAAAAAGATAATATTTTTAGGGTAATGCTGTCATAAAATATGATGACAGACATTCAAAACTTTAATATCGCAATAGAAGTTTTGAATGTAAATATGATGTGAGAGGGGTCAGAATAACCACTATGGTAATTCTAATAGTTACAGAACTCTAGTTCCACTGTAAATATAGCCTACTCTCGTGTCCGTGTTAACACAGAATGAAGCGAGTGCATGGATCTCCATTCTGGCCAATCACAGACGTTTCTGTTCAGCTCCTGAACAGACGGCCATTCAGCTCATGCTGATATGCTCTCTCATTGGCTGCAGCTCGTTACTACATCTGACCACACGTGAGGTCGAGTTAGCCGACTGCTCTGGAATATTCAGCATGCTAAATATTGGATTTCTGCCTGCGAGGTGTCGGATGCGTTGTTCAGTAGTTCACACATAAAGACTGCCGAGCGCCGTGCACCCGCAGATTTTTCCCCAATCACAGCCCGATCTGTCGGCGAGCTCGTTAACTTCCAAATCGGGCTCAAATCTGGCTTAAAATCCTGTAGTGTGAACTAGGCATTAGGTGACAGGTCAGACTAAGTGCGGTTCAAAAAATCCATATGAGCGCAAAAACAGCAAGCACCGTGACGTTGCCCGGTATGGCGCAGCTGAGGCCCCACTCTGGAGCCAGGCCTAGGGTTGGGGTTCGTGCCTGGTGGCTGGGTTTTATCCCATGGAACCTGGCCGGGGACTGATGTGGGACCATCCTCCTCGGGGAGGCCTCTTACAGGGAGCCGTAAGGGGTCGGTGCATTGTGGAACGGGGGGTGGTCAAAGGTTAGGACCACAACAACCCGATCGTCGTGCACAGAAACTGCCTCTTGGGACATGGAATGTAATAAGTAGTGCCAGACCAATTTTTTTTTCCATTTCTGTGCAAATATCTGTGGATTTATGTGGAATGAATTTGAGATCTTAACTAAAAATAGAAAGACTTTTAACTTTTAGATCCACTTGTTTAGTGAGCAAAGCAAGTCTCTCATTTAATACATCTACAAAAAGACAGAAATCTTAAGTATAAAAGGTTTACACAGGCTATAAGAATGGAGGCCAGTTCTTTTAAACGATGATAATATTCCAATAAAGTTTGAGTTTGTTCATTTATCAGCATTTCATGGCTCGTTTATGGCAAGATCAATGTAAATAATAATCTGAATGACATTTCCAGCTAAGTATTTAACGCTCATCAGGGTGTATGTACTCACTGTGGTGCGTAGGTCATGGACAAACACACAAAGTATCCGCTGGAGACGGAGAACAGCAGCATGATGAAGAAGAAGATGAAATCGTTGAAGAAAAGCACAGGCAGGTTCTGTCTGTCCTGTACGTTACACATCATCAGCAACGGCACGAAGATCACGCGACACACCACCAGCAGAGGAAACAGACGGCTGTCTTTACGCGGCTGACGAGAGAAACGCACACAGAGAGAGAGAGTTAGAGCTGTCTGGGTTAATGTGAGGACATCATATATGACAAGTTCACCAAGCAAAAATGTTAAGGAAAATTGAAAAAATTAAATAAAACAAAGTTGTCTCTTGGTCTTTAATTAAATCATAATTCAACACTAAATTCTAATATCCATCCTTATCACAGCACTATTATATTATATTAATTATATTATATTGTATATTTAATATGAGGACATCACATATGAAGAGTATAATGAAAAAAATAAAATAAAAACAAAAAAGGTTGTTTTATTTGTTAGGTTTTTAATTAAATCATAATTCAAAGCTAAATTCTACTGTAGAAAGTGTGAAAGATGTTATCCCGTCAAAAAGTGGTTGCACAAAACCTCCAATAAAATTGTCTTCTACTAATAAAGGCATTTATTTTGGGAAAAACTCAAATATTATTAAAAAATAAATTATAAAATGTGTGTGTGTGTGTGTGTGTGTGTGTGTATATATATATATCCCCCAAAAATATTAATATTTATTCCCCTTTGCCACTTTCCAAGGTTTTTTTTTTTTTTTAAAAACTGTCCAAGTATTCTTAAAATAATACAAATAATCTAATATGATAAAAATTGACAATAGTTTTTCCCTTTTAAAATATTTATTTTTTAATCTTATTAGGCAAAACAATTTTTTCAGCATTACTATTAGAAATCTTTCTGATGTGATTTGATGATGAAAAACTATTTATGACTATTATTAGTGTTTTTATGCTTTATATTTAAAAAACTGTGATTTCATTTTTCAGGATATTTCAATTAGCAGAAATTAAATAATTAATGCAACGCAGTGGCGCAGTAGGTAGTGCTGTCGCCTCACAGCAAGAAGGTCACTGGTTCGAGCCTCGGCTGGGTCAGTTGGTGTTTCTGTGTGGAGTTTGCATGTTCTCCCTGCGTTCGCGTGTGTTTATTGTCTGTAGTGCAGGGGTGTCAAAGTCAATTCCCGGAGGGCCGGAGCCCTGCAGAGTTTAGTTCCAGCCCTGCTTCAAAACACCTATCTATAGGTATCAAACATGCCTAAAGCACTAAATTAGCTTGATCAGGTGTGTTTAATTAGGGTTGGAACGAAACTGTGCAGAGCTCCGGCCCTCCAGGAACTGGCTTTGACACCTGTGCTGTAGTGTATGAGTGTGAATGATTGTGTGGATGTTTCCCAGAGATGGGTTGTGGCTGGATAAGTTGGCGGTTCATTCCGCTGTGGCGACCCCAGATTAATAAAGGGACTAAGCCGAAAAGAAAATGAATGAATGAATGAATGAATTCATTAATTACACAGTATAAAATAATATTTTATAACGCTTATATAATATTAAAAAAATATATCATTCATAGCTTAACAAAAGTATAATTACTTTAAGAAAAAAGCACTAAGCACAAAATTAATATTTGTATTTTTTTAAATAAAAAAAAAGAAATAAAAAAAAAGAAAAATCAAACACACACGCACTTCAAACATACAAATATTTTCACCACTCCAACTCTTTTTTTTTTTTTTTGAGAGATGTAGAAATTATAAGTGAGTGCAAAAATGATTGACTCACCCACTTAAACACTGAGGTCACAGTTCTGCCAGCCCAGTCAAACAAGTTAAAGCAGAGAAAGCAAAACACTGGAATGAAGTATTGTTCTGAAAGAAAGCCAAAGACAAAATAAATATCATATATAACTGTATAGGCATTAATCTGCAAGACACTAATATGAGAAACTGTGCTGAAAGTGTTGCTCTTCAATGATCCACCAGATGGCGCCAGTTATCTGCTAGTCAGGGTTTAAAACAGGGGTTCTAAATCTCGGTCCTGGAGGGCCGATGTCCTGCAAAGTTTACTTCCAGCCCCAATCAGACAGACCTGGGCTAGCTAATTAAGCTCTTACTAGGCTTTCTAGATACAACCTTGTTGGAGCTAAACTCTGCAGGACAAAGGCCTTCCAGGACCGAGTTTGGACACCCCTGGTTTAAAACTACTTATCAGAATCAAGTCGCTAACTGGCTTAAACCCTGATGAAAACTGAAACATATTTAATTATTGCCTAATTTGCTTCTTTTTTTTGTTTTTCAACATAACACTTTAAAGAAGAGCTTAACAATTCAAACTCATAAATCAAAAACCTCATTAAATGATCTATTAATATCTTATCAATATCTATTGACTTAAGGTTTAAAAAGAGTTAGTGGTGTTTGAATGAATTGGTCATTTTAATTCAATAATGTATGCAACACTGTGTGTATGTTTTTGTACCCCATTTTCCTCCATAAGCGGTTTTCACGTCCACAGTGACAGCAGGAAACACAGAGAGCGTAACGATGAAGACAAAAGTCACACAGAAGGCCATCACCCAGATCTGAAGACAATGAAGACAGGTTTAATACAGGACGTAATACAGGTTTAAAACATATTTAATGTGTTTAAATAAAAAGGGAAGTTCACACAGAGCAATAACTATAAATATAATAACTATATTTGTGCCCACACCAGCAAATAAGAACCATCTGCTTATTTTTAATTCGTGCTTTTTTTGCATTACTCCATTGTAACCAGCAGGTGTCCTCAGCGTGCCGCACTACCTGACCAGTGAATTCAGCTTGTGTAATCTTACTAAAAATGTAGTTACCATAGTTAGTGTGGTGAAATAAAACAACACTAAGTATTTTCCCCAGCATATTCAAAGGAGGCAACAAAAAGATGCCAAAACCAGCATTGAATATACGAGGTACTTTATTTTTTATACTTTAATTCGCTAGCATAACTTCCACGTATTTTTATTATTATTTCTAGTGGTGGCCAAATATTAATCGAAATTAATCACATCTAAAATAAAAGTTTGTTTTGAAAAAAAAAATAAAATCATCTATACATATATATATATATATATATATATATATATATATATATATATATATATATATGTGTGTGTGTGTGTGTGTGTGTGTGTGTGTGTGTAATATATATTAATATATATAAATTCTGATATTATTTTGTATTATGTATTATTATTATTATGTATATGATGAAACTATTTTGTTCCATAGATATTTAAATCTATATATAATTTGTGCCATGTGCATAGATATCTTATCTCTAAATATAAATAAACATTTATATGCATGCTCAAATATATGTGTGTGTATTTATATACAAAAAATAAATATACAAAGTACACACCGATATTTTGTCAAAACAAACTTTTATTTTGGATGCGATTAATTTTTGCCAAGCACTAATTATTTCCCATGGCTAGGCCCACACGGAATCTGCGCGCGCAGAATTCCACAGATTTTTAGGCCATCATTAATTCTGTTTATTTACTTGAGTAAATGTGTGTAAATCTGAATTAATTTAGTTTTTAAATTACACATATTTCACATATTAAAGTTTTAGTTATGAGACTCCCAAAATAATTTTGCAGAAATCCGCAGATTTTTACCAAAATTCTCCGCAGAAATTGCAAAAAACGTCTGCAGGATCCATCTGGCCCTACCCATGGTGTATCCAATAGTTTTCTAGACAGTATCTTCAGTATCTTAGATTATTTAATCTTCAAAAAAGGGTTTAAAGCAGCGAGCTTCTCCAAAATGTTGTACAATGTAAATTGCATAATAATAATTATAGTAATAATAATAATCATATTTCAGTGGATTCTGAATGGCTCTTTGTGTTTTGTTTTATGTGTCTCATTAAAAAATATCATCCTAAAAGTGATCCCTACAATATAGTTTCTTCACATATTAATCTTTACAGCTGTGCTTTAAACTTCGCTGTTGTCATCATCAATAAACGCTAGGCATACTCTTATTCAATTCAAGGTGGTGCATACAGTACACTGGTGTAGAACTAAACTGAATACATTTTTCCCTGATCTTGACCCAACTTGCCTTCGCTGTACAACCGAACCAGCCACACTGCTACATACTTTCTGGTCTTGTTTGAAACGGTCTGATTTTTGGGGGAAAGTCTTCAGGTGTTTTTCTGCTGTTTTTTCATTGCCAATAGACACAAACCCCTTAACAGCACTGTTTGGAATCCTGCCAGAATATGTTGAATTAAATTGATTATAGGCCGATAGTGTAGCCTTTGCAATCTTACTGGCAAGACAACTTATTCTTATGGATTGGAAGTCAGCAGCTCCCCCTTCTTATCGGCAATGGGTTTTTGATTTCTTACATGCTCTTCAAGTGAAAAAGATTCAGTTCGCAATAAAACAAAAGCCAGAACAGTTCCAGAAAGTCTGGAGCCCTTTTCTAAAAAATTTTAAGGAGAAACCTATATCTTAATTGCCATTTTTCCCTTTCTTTTCTTTGTATTATTTATTTATTTTAATTTTTTTTTATTTTGTTATCTTATGTTTGTTTATCTTTGTTTATATATGTGGTATTTTATCTTTTATTTATTTATTTATTTGTTTTTATTTTATTTTATTTATTTTTTATTTGTTATCTTATGATTGTATCTTTGTTTATATACGTGGTATTTTACCTTTTATTTATTTATTTATTTTTTGTTTTTTATTATTCTTATTTTGTTATCTTATGTTTGTATATCTTTGTTTATATATGTGGTATTTTACCTTTTATTTATTTACTTATTTGTTTTTTGTTTTTTATTATTCTTATTTTTGTTATCTTATGTTTGTATATCTTTGTTTATATATGTGGTATTTTACCTTTTATTTGTTTATTTATTTATTTGTTTTTTTTTTCTTATTTTTGTTATCTTATGTTTGTATATCTTTGTTTATATACGTGGTATTTTACCTTTTATTTGTTTATTTATTTATTTGTTTTTTTTTTTTTTGTTATCTTATGTTTGTATATCTTTGTTTATATATGTGGTAATTTATCTTTTATTTATTTACTTATTTGTTTTTTGTTTTTTATTATTTTTATTTGTATATCTTTGTTAATATATATGGTATTTTATCTTTTATTTATTTGTTTATTTATTTATTTATTTACTTCTTTATTTTTTGTTTTTATTTTTCTTATTTTTGTTATCTTATGTTTGTATATTTTTGTTTATATATGTGGTATTTTATCTTTTATTTATTTACTTATTTAGTGTATAATTTATGTGATAATTTCTTGTTTGGTGAATTGTATCAGTGTGTATTTCTATATGTATCAATATTATGTATATTTTATTGTCTGACCTAAGATGAACCTAATAAAAAATAATAATAAATAAAAAGTTCGCTGTTGTTTTACATTCAGAACCATTTTTAGATCATTTTATTTATTGTCATCTTCACAGTTATCATCTTTAGCGTGAACAGGCCCTAAATCTGTGAAATATGAGGTCTGACCTTCCTGAAGACCTGGATGACGGAGCTCTTCTGTGTGGTCGTGTTTTCTGGCTGCAGTGAGATGAAAGCCTGTTTCCCAGAATCCTCTTCACTCACACTGTTAATGCCATTACTGGGAGTCCCGTTGGCCACAGAGCCGTTCAGCGGTTCACTCGTCTTCTCAGAGACATCAGCATCATCTGGAGGAACTACATCATCATCTGGAGGAACAACATCATCAACACCAATAACATCATCATCTTCATCATAATCATCATCAATAACATCATCAAGTATACGTATACTATCAAAAAAGGGTCCAAGTACTTAAAATATTTGTTGGGTCAAAGATGACAATGAGTAAATTTGATGGGTTTATAAGGACTGATTTCACTTATTCACCTCATTTATTATTATTTTTTTCCTCTCTCATCTTGGCTTTTGTATATCAAAGGTTTTAATTGCATTTAATTAAAGCCAAGTTGTGACCGCAATGATTAGTTTGTTTGGGTTTATTAAAGGTGCAGTATGTAAGTTTGACACCCAGTGGTTGAACTAGGTATTGCACTCCTGGATCAAAATAGACACAAACGCGGGATGGCAGATTGAGTACAGGAGCGAGTGATTTACACTGTGTTCTAAATAAAAGCAACGACACGCCATAGAGGGAATATTTTCCATATTAAAAGTAGTTTTGGTTCTAACCAACACCTCGAATTGATATATTAGAAATTACTTCTATTTCTCACAGCTGAACATGTGATACCTATGACAGTGATCACCTCAGGTAAACCTCATGTGCTTTATTCAGTGCTAAATGCTAACAATGTGAGTTTGAATAGATTGTAAACCTCACCGTTTCATGAGTGAGTGCATATTCTGTGATTCTGAATGGCTGTATTTACATTTCTGTCCTGTTTCGTCTGGTGCAAACAGCCAAACTGCTCATCACTGAGTATCTCGTCACAAAGCGTGTTGTTAGGACACGCGGTTACAATGTAACCTGCTCACGTTCGTAATATTTATGTCATTTGCTAATTAATAACCTCATGTGGAACTGAATCTGTCTCATTTCGACGTCTGATACTGTCCATTTCAGTCACGGACGCATGCTTTCAGAGCCTTTCTGAATGAATGAATGAAATACGCTGTTTTCAAACAAGGCAACCCGGGGTGCTGAAATATAACTAGCTAAACTGGCATTGTGCAGGTTAAATTTACCTAAACAAAGACAGCGTTCCGGCACGGAAAAACCATTTTCAAAGCCGAATATCTGACTTCAGCATTGTTTTTTAGTTAAACAAGTACGTTCACTTGGGATGTTTCTTAAATATCTGCACACACATTATGGTGTTAATAGGCTTTAGAAGAGTCAAAAACTTTCATACAGCACCTTTAACTGTATTCTATTCTGCATTTTGCTTGAGAATCGAAAACACTATTAATCACTAATAACATCATCATCATCTCAAAACATAATAAAAGATATTCAGCTGTAGCTTTAACCATATTTTGAAGACACTAAAAATAATTTATTAAGTTGCATATAAAGATGCTCTAACTAGAATTAACAGCAAATACATTTTATTTTATTGCAATTAACATGTAGTTAAACGTCTGAATAAATGACAGTCATATTACGCAAGTATATTTCTGTACAAGTACAACCTTTTTAAATCAATGTTGTTTATTTTACAAGCAAAATTGATTTTAATCTATTAACACCAGTGAAAACCAAAATCCATATGCCCAACAATATAGAACTATCTAATATGCAGCTATATCATATATAATAAACAACATATAACCAAGATTCACCTGTGGGCAGCAGCTCTCTGGATGTCTCCAACTCATAGCTCTTGCCTTTGTTTTCCAGGTAAAATCTTGCAAACTCCTGCATGCACACACACACACAGAGACACACAGAGATTAGTGTCATGTTTGGCTGACTCCAGAGGTCTGTTGTACAAAATGAGTTGAACAAACTCCAAATCCAAAGAAATGCAAAGTGGTTAAGATCAGCATAAGTTGACATAACACTTGACATAAACCTTCTCTGTTAACTCAGAGTTATTCCTGTATAAGTTAATGATTTACCCTGACTTGCATGCACATGAAAACATGAATGATTTCTTATGAGAGCTAATGCGATTCACTGCTCTGTTGAAGATTTAGATATCATTATCAGAAATCTAATGAATTTAAACACAAGGCTGAAATAAACACTGATGATGCAGTGAAAGTTTGAAGAGAACATTATTATCATTCATTCATTCATTTTCCTTTGGCTTAGTCTCTATTTCAAAGGTCACCACAGTGGAATGAACCACCAACTATTCCAGCATATGTTTTAACGGAGCGGATGCCCTTCCAGCCGCAATCCAGTACTGGGAAACACCCATACACTCTCACATTCACACACTCATACACTATGACCAATTTAGTTCATCCAATTCACCCATGCATGTCTTTGGGGGATTGTGGGGGAAACCGGAGCACCCGGAGGAAACCCACACCAACACGGGGAGAACATGCAAACTCCACTGGCCAACTGGCCCAGCCAAGACTCGAACTAGTGACCTTCTTGTGCGAACCACTGAGCCTCCCCCACCCCTCCAGATGTGACAGGATTACATCTAAACACACACACACTTACCAGTTTGGGAAGCATCATGTAACTGAAGAGTGTGATTAAAGTCCCCACACACGGAGTGATGAAATAACCCAGAGCTGCGGAGTCACTTTTAGCTTCACCTGTTACACACACACATACAAATAAAATGCACAAACACAGAAAAAGTGTGCACATTCACACAAACAGAGAGGCACAAACACACATATACAGAAACAAACGCATAGACACATACACACGCGTGCACACACAAACAAACCACACACACACAAACAAATACATACACAAACACACGCACACACACAAACAAACACACACAGATAAACAGTCAGTGATTAGATCTGCACAGAAATGCACAAGAAGTTGATAAGGCACTCAATGAATCCCTGTGGAGGGAAATAAGCATTGTCCCCATTTACACTTAAAATTTAAAGAGCCCCTATTACACATCAAAAAGGGTCATATTTCGTTTTTATGGGTCTCCAACAACAGGCTGATCTGCATGCAAGGTCAAAAAACACTTTCATGGTCTTATAATCTTAATTTATTTTTACCTAATTATCCCAGCGACTCCCATATGAATCATTCAGCGATTCATTTGTTCCCAAACCCCTCCTTAGCACGAAGCTAATCTGCGCTGATTGGACCAATGACAGCCTGTTGCGATTGGTCGACAGCGTTCAGCGCGAGACAGTAAAATGCCCAGCGTGGTTTATCAAGCCCCCGGGTCGCCAACATTGGTATAGGAGATGATCGCAGCGGACGCCCCGAAACACGCTTCATAGTAAACTTACTAACACCACAGTAAACAGTACCCGGTTCTCAACAGTGTTATTCAGACACCTCAGCGCTGAAAGCAGTGCAGTTAAACACCAGCATACTGCTCTATTCTTAAGTATGACACACATTCAGTATTAATCCACACAGCAGCAAAAGCTGAACTATTCTGAACCTTGACCGCTGCACGTGTGTAGGATCAGCTGACGGTGGCCATAGCAATGACAAACGGCAGTGGAACGAGCTCACAGACACATTTAAATCTGTAAACAAAGCGGCACGCGTCGCGTTTTCAACGTGGCTTTACAGGCGATATGAGAATAAAAAGAGTTAACCTGATACAGTACAAGCGGTAACAAGTAACAAAACATGTAGATCATTTCTGTTTGATCATTGCTGTGGCACCTCTTGCGTGAAGTGTTATATGTCCTCAGGGCTTACCTGTACTCTGCTTTGCCCAAAGATCACATCCCCAGCCGGGAGGTTGTAGCGCTCACCAGCGCTCCTCCTCTGTCCTCTGACAAGCTATCTCTGCGGGCTCACATCGCGCTCACCCTGAGCCTTCGTAAGCCTTTCCAGTGCTGCGCACAAGCCTGAAGCCCAGCGTGCAGCAGCCTGCCTTTGTTTGATGGTGTGCCTAATAAACTGTCCTTATTTTGCCCGCACCCCTGGTGTATTGTCTGTCCATTACAAGATGGAGGAAGAAACTAATCCATGAGCTGTGTACTGATAGATCGCCCATTGTATGTGTGCAGATTTCTGAACCACTCCTTTCCCTCACACTTCCAATAATATCCAGGTAAGCATAGAGTCTTCATGACTCATGACTTTAGGATCTGTTTGTCTTTGTTGCTGTGTTAGTGGGCGGAGGCGCAGGTTTAAATTTTGCCGGGTCTGCGCGCGCAACCATTATGTTTCGTATCCACGTCACGCCAAAACGGCTGAAGACTCGTCATCAAGACGATTCATTTAAACCACTATGAGTCGACTCTTTTTTTTAGATGAATCAATAGTTTTAAACACTTTCAGATATAAGCCTTTTTTTAATTTTTTAATTTTTAATTTCACTTAAAGCTGTGTTACACACTACATTAAGGTCATTCTCAAAAACCCATAATAGGGGCTCTTTAAAATATACACTTTTAAAATTATCTTCACACCCCAAACCTCACCAACCCTTTTCATTACAAAAAATAAATCAGAAGAGTACAGTGTGATGTTAAAATCAGCTTAATTGAGGTAAAGTCTTACTTGCGATGGCGAAGATCATTGCGAGAGCAGCGAATGTTCCAGCGAGTCCCTGTCCGCTCATGAAGACGG
This sequence comes from Danio kyathit, assembly GCA_903798195.1. NCBI lineage: Eukaryota > Metazoa > Chordata > Actinopteri > Cypriniformes > Danionidae > Danio > Danio kyathit. The sequence goes on along the minus strand of LR812525.1, from coordinate 87,211,291 downwards.
CGCTGTACTTCTGTGGTAACAAACCAACCAAACCAAACAGACTGCCCTGCAGAACGGCCCCGAACGCTGACAGTACAGACAAACAAAATGTATTATTATACAACATTTGATGCATTTCAATATTAAAACATTTGCAATAAAATGAGTGGAGTCTGACAGATGAAAAGTCTGAGGAAGGTGATATTTTATTTAAGTGAATGTATCTTTTGCTGGCAGCACGGTGGCGCAGTGGGTAGCACAATCGCCTCACAGCAAGAAGGTCACTGGTTCAAGACCTGGGTCAGCTGGCGTTTCAGTGTGGAGTTTGCATGTTCTCCCCATGTTGGCGTGGGTTTCCTCCAGGTGCTCCGATTTCCCCGACAGTCCAAACACATGTGCTATAGGGGAATTGGGTAAGCTAAATTGTCCGTAGTGTATGTGTGTGAATGAGTGTGCATGGATGTTTTCCAGTGATGGGTTGCAGCTAGAAGGCCATCCGCTGCGTAAAACCTATGCTGGAATAGTTGGCGGTTCATTCCGCTGTGGCGACCCCTGATTAATTATGGCACTAAGCCGAAAAGAAAATAAATGAATTATCTTTTGCTCACCAAGGCTGCAATTAATTCATCAAAATACAGTAATCATTCATTCATTCATTTTCCTTTAGCTTAGTCTCTTTATTCATCAGGGGTCGCCACAGTGGAATGAACCGCCAACTATTCCAGCATATGTTTTACAAAGCGGATGCCCTTCCAGTCGCAACCCAGTACTGGGAAACACCCATACACACACACACACACACACACACACACACACAATACAGCCAATTTAGCTTATTCAATTCACCTTTACTAGAGCTGAATTTCTATCATTTTAGACTGGGTCGGGCTCTGGTTTGCGCTCCGGCTTGTGCGGTAAATGAGATGTGATGCATTTCGATTAGCGCGAGAAAGTAATCAAATCATTTGTTACAACATTAAATCCCAAACCTGCAGAGGTAAAAGAAATGATGACGGAGAAGTCAAAAAGAGCGAATTTTGCGGAGTGGGAAAATGTACAGCAAGCTGACAGGGAAAATGACGAGGTCACTCGCTACATTGAAACTGCTGTCATGGAAAATGAAGTGGATGTTCTTGGCTGGTGGAAGGTGAACAAACAATCCTGAGAAAAACTGGCAAAATTAGCCAGAACAATAGTACTACTGTATGCATCCCGGCCAGCAGCAGCAGCAGTGAAAGGGTGTTCAGTGCTGCTGAATCAGTGAGCGCAGCGCCGCGCTAAAGCCATCAGTGGATTCAATAATGCTCCTCCACAAAAACACATAGCCAAATCTTTCTGAGTAAAGAATTTTCAAATTATAACTAAATATTTATGCAATCAAAAATGCATAATGTAGTCAGAATATATAGGCTAATGTTGGCATTATTCTTTTAATATTCAGCTTCACCGTCGCCTTAAGGCCGGATAGTGGCGAAACAAATCCAGCATAGCCTTAATTTTGAATCTTAATTACGTTATAGCCAAATACTCGTCATAATTAAAATAAAAAAAACTTATTTTTATTGGTGTGTTGGCCAATTTAAAGGCTAAGTGTATGTACCTAGGCCTATTTAGAGTGCTGAGATGTTACGATGTTACAGAGGACTTATTTGATTTCTTTGTTCAAACTTCTAAGTGGCCTATATGTTTGATATGAATCAATTATTATGTTAAAACACACATAACCGACTCATTCTTTAAAATAGGCAAAAGAGCTGGGTGCATGTGCACATTTGAATAATGTCAGGCTGTAAACGGGTTCGGGCTTTTAAAAAGCTGTCAATCAAAATGTACTTGTCGGGCTCAGGCCGAATTCTGTCGGGCTCGGAACTTTTATGGCCCAATTACAGCTCTAACCTATAGAGCATGTGTTTGGACTGTGGGGGAAACCAGAGCACCCGGAAGAAACCCAAGCAACACGGGGAGAACATGCAAACTCCACACAGAAACGCTTACTGGCCCAGTCGGGACTCGAACCACTGACCTTCTTGCTGTGAGGCAACAGTGCTAACCACTGAGCCACCGAATATAGTAATCTCCCAAAAATAATATAAAAATTTAAACTAACACTTTTCTGTGTGAAAACACTTAACATGTAATTTATTTTTACTATCTAAAGCTGATTTGAGCAGTGTTCAGTGTCAAATGAGCCTTCACAATTAAAAACAATATATTATAATTATAATTAATGTTGAAATCAATTGTTCTGCTGCTAATTTTGGTGCAAGCAGACATGTTGAAATTTAAAAAAGGGGGCCTATTATGCAAAACACACTTTTATAAAGGGTTTAAACACAGATGTGTGGCAGCAGTGTGTGAATATAACCAGCTTCTAATGGTAAAAATTCTCCCTTTGTATGTGTCATCAAAGGGGGAAAGCCCCGCCCACTAGTGACCAACTCTTCCTTATTAGCATAGTCTTGTTTTTGAATCTGCCACTATGCTGACACATAGGCACTCATAGCTCCGCCCTCTTTTGAGAAAAGCACAATCTCATTTGAATTTAAAGCGACAGTCACCAAAACACCACAATTAGGATCAAAGCCTACAAGGGTCAGTTTCAGAGAGTTATTAATATTACCTGTGTGCTATTTTGAGCTAAAACTACCCACACACTCTAGGGACATCAGACACTTCTTTTACATCTTGTGAAAAGGGTATAGGTCCACATTAAGGATTTGTTGATTAATAGACAGTTAAAATGAGCAGCATTTATTTAAAACTGTCTCATCTGTAATATTATAAACACATTTAATTTTAGTTGTGATGGATGTAAATCCTCCAGCTAAACAGTAAATATGGCACTCACAGTTGATAAACCAGATGGTCGCCATGGTGATGGAGAAGAACCGGTCCTCTTCCATGGGAATCATCACCAGGACAGCAGTCAGGAAGAAGAGCAGGAAGATGAAGACTAGACTTCCTCCAATCCTCATCTTCTCTGAGATCCTGAAACACACAAATCATTCCACATGTAGATCACTGCTTTCAGGACACACATTAAATACATAATAAATAGCATTTACAACATTTTCACATAGAAAAGCACTTTTAAATGTTGCTAATATTTAGATTATAAACTGTGTAAAGTGTGTGAAGTCTCAGCTCAAAATATCCCACAAATGATGATTTATAACTCTTGATAATTACTGAGATTTTATTTTATTTTTTATCAAATAATAGCAGAAAAAGCATTGAAGTCAATAAAAAATATCCCTGCTTTCAGGACATACATATATATACATACACACACACATACATTTATACAACAGCTCTGTCTGGTTCTTGAATCTGATTGGCTGATAGCGGTGCGATATTCTGCAATATCAGCACTCTTACAGCCTCTTCTTCACTCTGTGTATTACTTCGCCCACATAGACTGACAGCAGATCAATAAACTGACTACAGTTTGACAAATATTGCAGCTGTTGGACAACATGTACTTTTGAGGCTTTTTTAGGCGTGAATGTAGTGGTTTAGATTGCAACTATGCAGTTATTTATAAGGAAAGTGCCTATTTTAAATATTTATAATTTCTGAGACTCAGCGCCTCGGCATCCATCAGCCTGTCATACTGAGCAGACCAAAGACAGTTGACGTTCCACCACAAGATGGCGACAGAGACCACATAATAAGCTCTTAGAGGAGAAAAACTCAGCTTAATTTTAAACTACAGCAAAACAAATCATTATAAAAAAGGTAAGAGACTTTAAGTCGATCTCTCTCTTTTGTATGTTGTAGTGCTGTATTTTTACCATAGTCTGGTAGTGTTTCTGGTAGTGTTTGCTTTGCTTTGGCTTTTTCAGGGTTAATTACTGTAATCTCCCGATTGCAACAGAGAAATACTGGGAAATCTCTGTAGACTGATGGCATTTCATGCTGTTCAGCCTTATAATCTTAAAATGTGAGGAAAATGCCCTGTCTTGTCATCACTTTAGACATTATGCTAGAGAATCATTCAAACACTACCTCTAAAGTGACGCTGGTGAAATAGCAGCGGTTTCTGCTGTTCCAAAGTCAGCTGCAGATGTGTATGAACGGCGGAAGTAGTTCCTTTTACAAAAGGGTTTTTGAGACTCTCCGTGTTTGATTTTCTTTTTTATGTACACGATTATGCCGTCGAACTGTTGTATAAACAAAATACCACACAAGTAGCAGTGCGATATGGCTGTGTATCATCACTGGTGGGACACCAACGCACGCCTCCCACCAGTGCTGATATACAGCCACATCGCACTACTACTCCCGTGATATTGCTCATATAAACGTGCGCATATACATACATACATACATACATACATACATACATACATACATATATATATATATATAAATAATTACACAAAAAAAAGTGTTTTTAAATGTTTAGAATTTAAAAATTTCAAGTAAATAAAAAAAAAATATCACTGCTTTCACCACATGCATTAAATAGGTAATAAATTAAATGTTTAAAAGAAATCGTACAGGAAAGCATCTTTAAATGTTTGTAATGTTTTGCAATATTACTGTAATTTTGATCAAATAATTGCAGCCTTTGTAAGCAAATCATACATTCAAGTAAATAAAGAAAACATCATCTTCCTCAGACTTTTCACTGAACTCATTTTATTGCAAATCTTTTAATATTAAAGTGCATTTTTCTTTGCAATGTATATTTTTTTGCATTAAATTTAAAGTGCATTTCATCAACATCTCTTAACATTTATACACATTAAAAACAAAGTTTCTCACCGTGGATAGAGAATAGAGTTGAGCAGCGTAAACAGCAGCAAAGGCAGCTGGGAAAGCAGAGTCATCCAGTTATTGAAATAATACTCTTTTCCGGATGTTATCGTTCCGTTCCCCGATTCAGACGCGTTGAGTCGCTTATTGAAATACTGAAGAAAAGCAGATCAAAAAATAAAAACATCAATGTTAGAGAAACTAAATCATACTTATTTTGATGATACTTATTTTTCAAAAAGTCCAGATTATTCCTTAATAATTAGAAATGACAGACTGGAAAGTGAACCACTTTGAAAACATCCTAGACATTAAAAAAAAAAAAAAACAACTAATAAGAACATAAATCAGGCACCGCAACCAACAGTGTACACATCTTATTTATTAGGGGTGTCAAATTAATTGTGTCTTCGGTGCACCGCGATGCAGACGCAGACAATTCGGTATCGGTTCAGTAATAATCATAACCGGTTATTATATACTGACGTCATTTATCTCACATGCGCTATGTCGGCGTAGCTTACTATGGCGAGGGAGGCAAGCGGCGAGCGCGAGTACAACGCTCTAACTACGTAAAAACTCTGAAACTGTGCACAATTTCACTGCGTGTGTGTTTGCTGAACACTGTTTCACTGACACTTACAGCAGAAGCCCCTATTTCACGGCGATTAAGAGAATGAAAGTAAACTCCATTTCTCTCTCACTGTAGCCCATGAGTGCAGCTGTGAAGAGCATCAGCGTGTAAGAGCCAATCGCAGCCCTTTCTGTTGAGCGCATGACCAATCTAAGGGGTGTAAGAAATAACTTGGTAGTTAGTAGACAAGGCTCAGAAAGCGAGCGGGATGTTTATATTTGTTTATTTGCTATAAATGCTCGTGTTGCTTGAAGGTACAGTTTATACATCTGAAGATAGAGGTACAGTTGGTTTTATATTGGGATATTCAGACATTCTCCTTAATAATATAATTTCAGAAAAGTATTATTTGCAATTTCTAAATAGGGAAATCATATTAGCAGCCAATGACTATCAAAGTACAACATTGTTTACAGTCAATTAGATAGTGTTAATGTTGTTTGTTACTTGTATGCTAATTCCAATCGAATATTCAAAGTAACATGATAAACAATATAGAGACTTCTAAATGAACGAATGTGTGAATATAAAACCAACTTTACCTTTATTCTGACTGTTTGTATTAAAGGACAAAATTGTTTTACAAATAGTATATAAATATATTTTTACATTTTAATACAATAATTGCTGTGCTGTGAAGGAAATATAAAACTGTGTATGGAAAGAATCGTCAATGCACCGTGATGCACCGAGATATCGAATTGAACCGAATCGATGGCATGATAATCGTAACCGAACCGTGGGACCAGTGTAGGTTCACACCTCTATTATTTATAAATAAAAAATAAGATTCATTTCCCATTAAGTTAAAGGTGCAGTAGGTGATTGTCTTCAGAAACATTTTTTGTTGTGCTGGTTGAAAGTCTCTCACATTCCAATAGTACGGATTATAATAAATGATCTAAATGTATTTATATATATTTTAATATTCTGCGTAAGGCATAAGACTAAAAAATGTTCATCCAATTAAATAGTGTCGGGCCGATAATTCCCATAATTCTGATAAGTAGCCCAAGCTGTCTGTCAGCAAATGTAGATTTGAACTAGGGATGTGCACGATCATTCGATTAATCGATTAATCGAACGCAACAGCGACGATCGAGCATGAAAACGATGATCGATTGGCTCTAAAATTAAATTACTTTAAATCTTTCTGATTGGTTATGCTGGTATTTGGGCGGTAGTTTGATATTTGATTGGTTATGGCTGCAGGGAGTTGCGGTCCAGAGAGACCTGAGCGCAGATGGAGTATAGGGTCATACACCAGAAGCGCCGCGCCGCGTCACGCAGCGCATTTCAGAATTCTAAACTAGGTTTCAGGGTACACAGCGGTGCCCAGCACGACTCAGGACATTTCATATTTCTGCCGCGCCACAGAGCGCCATCTGAATAGTTTCATTTTAAATACCATGCGAATGTGCGCGTCTGGTGTGTGATGCTTTCAGCTGTCATGTGCGCGCCGTGTCAGACAATCTTTTCGGCGAGGACAAGCCTATGGCACACGAGTGATGATGTTTTACCGGATGACACCAAAATCGAAAGCTACTTCATGGAGCCATGCACCTCTCTAAACCCGGATCCTTTATTGTGGTGCAAGTAAATGAGTCTCGATCTGCAAGGCTAAGCACCTTTGCCCAGTGGTACCTGGCTGTTCCTGCAACTTCTCTGCCTTCTGAGCGCCTTTTTTCCACCGCCGTCTAATTGAAAATAAACTTCGCACTCGGCTTTCATCGGAGCATGTAGACCGACTGATCTTTTTGAATAAAAACATGTAGTCCTTCCTTGTGTTAAGTTTTATTAGCCATGCATGATAAAATATTCAGGCTGTTTTTGTTTTAAGTAAGCAGCATAGTTAAATTAGTCCGGCTTTATTTTATTTACCTCCACTGACTGATCACTTTGAAATAAATGTTATTTTACCCAATTTTTAAGTTTTATAGATGTGGTAAAAAATATTCAGGCTATTTTTATTTTAAGTTTACGCAGCCAAATTATGCTAGCTTCTAATTTTAGTTAGGCTATGTGCTAGAGATGCGCGGATCAGCTGAAATGTCAGCCGAATCCGCTCCTTCATTCTAATCATCCGCTCGCCACCCGCCCACACATTTTATTTTATTTTATATTTGGATATATATATCCACTCCCGAGCCCGCACCCGATCTACATAATAATTCTAATTCTTTGTTTTAAGCATGATGATAGGTTACTGTGGATCGTTCGTTATTAACAGCAGATTCAGCTTTTACATATGGAAAAAGATAACAAAAACGGTGTCACTTCAGCCTAAACAGCAGCTATGTTATGTTATGTTTATAGGCTATGTTATGTTTACTTGGTCTTTTTCTTTGCACTGTGCTTGGGCGTCTCATCTTCACATTCTGCGAAGTCCACTCTCTGTTTTTTTGCTGGTCAACTGCTATGACCCACCCGCAATTAATCATAATGTATTTTTTTATTACCCGACCCGCGGATTATCTGCAGCGCCCGCGGATAGCCTATACCGCCATCCGCGCATCACTGTGCTACTTAACAGCCGTTTGGTTAAGTTTTGGTGAAACTTTATTTTTGCAAACCTTTTACAAAAAAAAAACCTTTTTGATCCACATCTGTTGTGATGCTGCTGAAGTAAAATATTGTTTTGGTAAAAATGTCAGTTGAATAAAATAACTGAAATGCAGAGTATCATGTGTTTTTATTGTTGTTGTCAACAATATAGAAAAAGGTAGATTATAGTTTTAAAAACGAATCCAATATTTATAGTAATAATAAGACACATGTTGAAGGGGATAATACTGTAAAATAACTTTGGTTTCTTTTTTCTGCGCGGCTTCAGTTGAGAACCGCATCCACTTTCTGGTTGGCATGTAGTTTAAGCTCACATGCATTTTGTGTAGATAAACACAATTTGTAATATAATATTTTCATATTGTGTCTCTAGGCTTTATGATTAATTTTATTTACAATGCCTCATGTAGAAAACCTACATGCTTCACGTCAGTGGCGATTCGAATGGCACCCTGGGCGAACCACCTGCTTTTAGAAATGTACTTAGAAATAAAATTATTATTATTATTATTATTATTATTATTATTATTATTATTGTACAATTATTATTCTAAATAAATAACAGAAATCAATCCAAAATGTAACTGGAAAAAATGTACACAGCTGGAGTGATAAGCTAAGAAGCTAAGATCGCAAAAAAATATTTTGCTTGAATATTAAAGTAAATTCTATAGAATACAAAGAATATATATTTTATGTAATTATCTGTAGTCTTAGACCCGACTCATGGCTGAGAATTAATGTTATTAAGTCTTACCTCCCTGATTCATCATCTCTGCTTTCTGCTTCATAGCCATATAGTCAAAATAAGATCATCATCATATAATAACTTTAGTTTTGTCGACTTGCAAAGCTCGCTGCGCGCCGACACCTCTGCATTAAAGTTACTCCGGTTTCACAGTACATAAGCGGCGTGTATTTTACCGGCGTGCATGTAGCCTAAACAACCGGTAGGCCTATTCACACCGGGTGCAGAGCAGCGCGTGAGGTGCGCGGGAATGGTTTTCTGCAAGCATGCATGCATCAGTTTGCTTTCACCACCTTTATTTCGGTTGCACATAGACAATAACAAACTTGCACATGCAAAATACGCCAAATGTGAATGGCCTCTAACGTCTTTATTCTGGGATTACTACTTTAAATTAATACACTTGCATAAAGTAAATCGTAACTCAAAGCTTGTACTGGGGCTCGTTTTTTTCGCACCGTCTCCCCGTGCCACCCAAATGCCGCTATGGGCATCGACCACATTGCCCATGCCTAAATACGCCACTTGTTACACTTCTTTAAATGTTTACTGTGTTAACCAATATTGATGGTGATTTTTAATAACCCAACAGCGTTGATTTAATTGTTTTCTGAATCCTGTCATAGTTTTATCAACAACATTTTTAACAGGGCTTATATATATATATATATATATATATATATATATATATATTATATATATATATATATATATATATATATATATATATATATATATGTATGTATATATATGTATGTATATATATATATATATATATATATATATATATATATATATATATATATATATATTTTTTTTTTTTTTTTTTTATTATTATTGAATGTTATTTAATTGTCGCTATGACGCACACACGCCCCGCCTCTTGATTAAGCCCCGCCCCTATGACGCACACACGCCCCGCCTCTTGATTAAGCCCCGCCCCGATTAATCGAGTACTCGTTTGTCAAACCTGTGGATTAATCGAAATGAAGAATGGTCAGAAATGCCCATCCCTAATTTGAACTACTGCGCACCTCTGTTCAAGCAGATCCGCTGATGCACGTGTACGCGCACCGTGGTCAAGTGGACACGAGTGACAGCGCTAAAACCAAATGCTGAATCAAAACTTTAAAATCCTGAATCAATATTGGAGTGAGTTTTGCACGCTGGAAGAAGGACGACACCATGGCTGAAGGATTTCTGTTAGACAGGTAATGTTCTGTTTTAAAATAATTTTTGTCACTCAAAGCTGATGTAGATTGGGTTGTTTTACGAATGGGTTATATGCACAGAAGTCTTGTTCAGCCACTGAAATCTTCCAGCGAAAGACTGATGTGATTATTTTCAGTTTCATGAGGTCCTATTACAGCATCGATAATGTAGATTTCAAGAGTTCACACTTAGCTGATGATTGATTGTAAAGCTTGTTTAGCATGCTGTCCCGGGAGAGAGCCCTGAGCTCATAAGATCCTGGAGCCCGGGGCTCCCTCCCATTGCAAGGCGAGAGGGGAGTTTGAGCTCAGGTAGATCTCGAGAACTCCCCTGTCATAGTGACTGAAGAGCAGATAATAGTTTCTCTTTAACGAGATAAGTACTAGGTAGGAGCAAATCTACAGTGTTAATTTGGATTAGTCAATAACTTAGGTTGCATGTTTTTGATCTGTGGGAGGAAACCGGGGAACCCGGTGGAAACCCACGTGAGCACGGGGAGAACGTGGAAACTCCACACAGAAACGTCTGCTGGTTTGGTAAAGCTTGGAACCATAGACATTCTTTCTGTGAGGCAACAGTGCTAAGCACTGGGCCACCGTGTCACCCATCTAGGAAGGAGGGTGGAAGGGGGATTCTTCAAAGCAAAGATAGCGGTGACACGTAACCCAGGGAATTTGTAGTAGCTTAGGGATCGTCTGATTGGTGCATGGTGATTTGGATAATGCGGGTCCAGCCGCTAGCAATCATAAGCACGTGATCCTCTCGAAATTAGTTTATAAATATTCAAATTTAAAATAACCTTTTGTTTCTTTGCTTTATTGCCGAGCTAAAAAAAAAACAGGGTTTCTGCAGATATCATAATGTCAAATTTAAGACTTTAAGACCTTTTTAAGACCATTAAGTATTAAATTTAAGACCTATATCACAATATCAAAAACACGCATACACATAAAGAGAAAATACAAAAATCACAAAATTAGTGGTAAAATAAATGTATTTTAGACAGGTTAGATGCACTATTGAACTACAGGTAAAACAAACAAACAAACAAACAAACATCTTAAGTCTGATTTATACGTTCGCCCGGCACCACATAGCCCACCTCACGAAATGGACGAGGCTTTTATACTTGACGCGTTCGCCATTGAGATATTATTTTAAATGACAGGGGGCGCTCAAAAGAAACAGACTGTAAAATCAGATGGATAAACAGAGAATTAGAAAGTTTCCGGAAATAGGTCATATCATTAATATCATTCACGATAATTGTTTTTTTTATTATTTTTATAATTTATTATAAAGATTTTTATAATCGTTCAAGATTTTTTTAAATAAACTTCACTTATATTTAGTTTAATAACAAAACATCAGTAAATAGTGCTATTCTGCCTAGCCTGCTTTACTGAGCTGAAGTTGCTTTATATACACATTGGTTCATTGTTAAACAATGACAGCCTGTGACGTGCTCCCTATAATGTTCACCACTACTCTGAATATTCGCTCAGAAATAGCATGCAAGTATGGCTTAGTAGTAAGTGTAATTCCTGCACCCGCCAGCCAACCACTAAGCATACAGTTGTCACTTTAGGACAAACAGCGTGAGAGTGAGACCAGCGATCCTTGCATGCATGAAATATTGCTCATTATGACAAGTTCTGCTTGCCACACAACTGAAAACGTGCTAGTTATAATACAATTCCTGATTCAGAATTGTAGTATTATAAAACACTATAAAGTTTGGGTCTCTGTCATCTTTAATGTGCACGTTCCTAATTTCAGGAAGCATGGCTTTGAACGACAGGGGAGGGATTGTATCTGAAAGATATTATGCTAACCAGTTAGCATTTAGGCAGATCACCTACTGCACCTTTAACTATTATTATTATTTATTTATTTATTTTTAAATCAAACCCACTTCAAGAAAGTAGTAAAAAGTTGAGTAAAAAGTTTGGGTAACACTTTAGCTTAGGTCACAATTTATGCTATTAACTACTGGCTTATTACCTGCCTATTATTAAGATATTAATTATTCATTAGAAGTTATTCTGCATCCCTAATCTTACCCAAACTCAATGATTAACTATTAATACACAGCTAATTAGTAGTTTATTAAGCTAGTGGTGTTAGTTAATGGTTTGTTAATACCATGAATTGTTACCTAAACTAAAGTGTTACTGAAGTTTAAAAACAATTTCTTTTTTCTATTAATTTTCACTGTTTTATTTTCTTTTGTTTTAACTTGACTAGAGCGCATTATGCTTCCCACGGTTAAAACCTTAATTATAAAACAAACAGACTTGCAAATCAAGCCACAACCCAAACTACTGAAATAACCCTGCTTTAAACACACAGACCTCAAACACACAGTGGAAACAACATCACAGTAACACTAAGATCAGGAATTTGAGCTGAAACTGTGAGGTTTACTTCATGTTGGTTCAATGTTTCCACTGTGTGTTTGCCCAAAGTAGGGCCCCTCACATATACTAATGTTCCACAAACAGGACGTTAATATCACCAACCATTTCCATTTTATTAAGGTGTATCCATATAAATGGCCCACCCTGTATATGGTTTGGTATATATTCAGCCAACAGTCCTCAATCAAGTTTGCTTTAGGAAAAGGTTTGGGAACCCCTGGTTTAAAGCCTTTAGTTTAAGCGATTCAATCCTGACTGTTTGTCCGCTAGTAAGCTAATTACAGTTAACCTATTGGAAAACTCAGATGGAAAACACACACAATGTCCTGCAGCACAATTCCTTTCAGGCTAATGTAAAGCTCTTTAAAAGAGAGACATTGTGTTGTTTCAGCTGATTTAACCTTACCTAAAGGGGACCTATTATGCAAAGCAAATCACATTTATAGAGGTTTAAACACATTTGTGTGTCAGCAGTGTGTGAATATAAGCAGCTTCTAATGGTACAAATGTATTAAATCTATTGTTTATAATCGAACTTGATAAAACAGTCTGCAGAAACACTTTGATTGACATCAGAGGGGGAAAGCCCCGCCCACTAGTGACCATCTCTCCCTCATTAGCATAGGAGGTCAGTCTTGCTTATTAATCTGCCACTATGCTGACACACAAGCATTTGTAGCTCCGCCCTCTTTTTAAAAGAGCACAATCTCATTTGAATTTAAAGCGACAGTAATAAAATAAAAAAAACGCCATTAAGCCTGAAAGGGTCAGGTTCAAAGAGTTATAAAAGATTATTTGTGTGGTATTTTGAGCTGAAACTTCACACACACACTCTAGAGCCATCAGAGACTTATTTTATACCTTTAAAAAAAGAAAAGAAAAGAGCATAATAACTCCCCTTTAAGGCCGTGCACACCATGATGTTTTTCACCAATATTTAACGCTTTGTGACTTCCATAGTATTTTTTTAATATAAAAGATTATTATGGTTATTATGATATGACTATAGTTAGTTTCATTTAGTTTTAGTTTTTCATTAATTGCACATTTTTTTATATTATTTAAAATGTTTTCGACCAATACTTCTAGTCTTAGCTTTAGTTTCAATTGACTAAAATAACCTTTGTTCATATCATCAACGGCTGCTTGTTTAAGCACACTGTGAGACTCTGCCGTGTTAATCTTGTTTGATTGGTTTTGCCCTGCCGTTATTTCTCCCTTTTTTGGCCTGTTTCCCACATATTTTACCATTGAGGCAGTCATGAAGAAGTTCCATGGCAGCAGCGTTCCCAAGCCCAGGATGAAGAAATTGATGGCGACCAGAGAACCACTGCAAACGAGAGAAGAAGATAATAAATAAAACTTAACGTGCAAAACATTCATGCTTCTTCAAGTTAAAAACACTATGAGTCTACAAGTCTTCAGATTTGATTTCTATTTTTTTTTTCAACAATACGTCATCTTGTATGACTAAATGTACAGACTCTATCCATATTGCTATACTTTACCATATTGAGTCAATGTTGAGTCAGTCTACAGTACTAAAAGATAATCAGAACAATAACATTTCCATAGGCTGCATTTACACTGCATGCTTCAAGTGACTCAATTCTGATTTTTTTTTCTCCCATGTGGCATAGATGGGATTTGGCCCTTGTATGTGTAGGCAGGAAAAAAATCAAATGGACTCCAATTTACTCAAACTAGAATCAGACCTTGTTCATATGTGGAAATGTATCAGATATGAATTGGATCCGTGCACTCGTGTCTGCAATGTAAGCAGATTGGATTTTCACCTATCAATGCGAGTTGCGCATCATTAAAAACTCTAGCGAATGACGTCAATTCTCAGAACAGACTTCCCAAACCATACATGGTTTCTGAAAAATTATAAACCATGTGTAAAACTCTGTATTTATTAATGATTAGTTAAAGGTTTATGTACTGTTAATAAGGTTGTATGATAATGCATTATTTAACCGGAGCAGTCATGCTTATCTAAAAGCTGGAGAAAAATCCTCCTGATAAGGTGCTTTTCTCTCTGAGTGAACTCTGTTTATTAAGTGCACACAGTGCTGATATAGTCACATTTATAGAGGAAATCCCTGCTCTTTTACATCATCTGCTCACTGAATGGATGAGCGTGTGAAATTAATGTAGTGAATGATAGTTTTGGTATATGATGTTTTTAAACTGATATGGTGTAATAGAGTTTATTAAGCATTTACTTATTTTGTTTTGTAATATTTCTATTACACAATACAAATTAATACATTTTCATATTTCAAAATGATCTTAATTAAAAACAAATGGGCAAGTCCCAAGGCAACCCTACATTCACACAGACGTTATGCAATTTCTCAGTGTTATGTAATACCACATATTTAATTACCACATATTTAATTTGAAAAGATACAGATAAGCAATAATGAATGTACAATTCAACCCAGGCTTGTTGGAAACATGTGCCTACATTTCTGTGAAACGCAAAATACATTGCTCCATGAAATGTTTTTTTTTTCACACTTCAGATGACAAATCCACTAGAGGGCGTTGTCTACATTTCTCGATTCTGAACTACGTTACTTAAGGTACGTTTTGTTGTACGTTTCAGATACACATCCAGGAGAAGGCAAACCACTGAGCTAAACCCTTTCCTAAACCCAACCAATAGTGTTTTCGGAAGGAGATGTAGGAGAAAAGTAAATAATATTGGTAAAATCTGACATTGCAGTATTTTGTTTTCGGCGATATAAGTACAATTTCACCAGATGACTTGAATAGCTCTATTCGGAAAGAATTAATCGTTTTTTAGATTGATTGGTATGGTTCTGAGGCGAGTGCATCTGCATAATCTACAAGGCAATAAAGAAAGAAATACAAATGAAATAAACTGTGTTTTATCGTTTCCCGAGGAGTCATTGAGGTTCAGTAATCGAATAATCAAATGTAAAATAATACTGCATAGTCTTCATGGGGACCCACATCTCAAAGGACCTTTCCTGGACCACCAACACCTCCAGCCTGGTCAAGAAGGCTCACCAGCGCCTATTTTTCTTAAGGCAACTTAAAAAGAGCCAGCTGTCATCAGCCGTCTTGGTGAACTTCTACCGCTGCACAATAGAAAGCATCCTGACGAACTGTGTCACAGTCTGGTATGGAAGCTGCTCTGTTGCGGAGCGTAAGGCACTGCAGCGGGTGGTGAAAACTGCCCAACGCATCACAGGGACCACACTGCCAGCCATAGAGAACATCCAGAGGAAACACTGTCTGCGCCGAGCACGCAGTATTCTTAAAGATTCCTCCCACCCTGCTCACAGACTGTTTTCTCTCCTGCCTTCTGGCAGGCGCTTCAGGCTCCCCCGGACAAAAACCAGTAGACTAAGGAACAGCTTCTTCCCCAGAGCTGTCTCCCTTTTGAACTCTGCCCCCCACTGACTCTTTGCCCCCTAATACACCCCCCACTCTCCTCATAACTTATACTTCTCATAATCACTGCACTATTTAAAAATTGCACATTTAAAAATTGCACTATTTAAAAATTGCACATATTCATTGCACTGATTCATTTATTTGAACTGTACACACCCACTGCACATGTACATTTGTAATTATGTACACACCCACTGTACATATACATTTGTAATTGTTTATCTATCTGCAAACTTCTAATTATTAATAGCAATCTGTACATATATCCATCTATTGTAAATCTCTGTTCATAGCTAACACAACCTGTATATAATGTTCATAGTACATCCATCTGTAAATATCACCATAGTTTTTCTATAACTGCACTTTATAACTTAAACCTGTATCCTGCACTTGCTGCTATTGCACTCCTGGTTAGACCTAAACTGCATTTCGTTTCCTTGTACTTGTACATGTGTAATGACAATAAAGTTGAATCTAATCTAATCTAATCTAATCTTTATACATAATTCAATTAAATTTATAGTTATTAAAGTTACAAATGGTACAATTTCTTATGCCTAAATTAAAATCCTTATACAGTCACAGGCCACAAAACTTATGCAAATGATTATAATCCAGACTCAGCATTGCATAAATTGTGCGTTGTGACTATTGAGAATGATAACATTGCGATATCGATGCTGAAATGATATATTGTGCAGCCTTAACTGCAACCATGTAGTTTTACATTGCCTTTATCGGTTTTCACTGGTCTCGAACCTGAGCGCTCTGCAGCAAAAACACAACACCGTACAAAAGTAAGCTACGAGCAAAATGACTACGCCAGAAAAGTGTCCATATGGAGATTTATAGGAGACGCAAATGTATTCATTACAAATCATAGACAGCGTTAAGCTGTTTTGTGGTGTTTATTTGGTGCTGTGCAAAGAACTGCATGAACATAATCCTTTATTCGTCAATAATATCTCCCTATAAATATCATTAGTGTGAAAAGGAACAAGTTGCTATTGTCACTTATTGAGACCTATAGCTGCTATTTTACCTATTAAATGCAAACATATGTTAAAGTACACAAGGTTTCCGCTACATTCATTCATCCGTGGCGGGCCGCCACGCCAAAATTCATCCTGCCACGGCTACATTACAACTTCTCATTTAAAACATTTAGTCGTGTTTTTTTTTATAGCGTGTTATAGTCGCACCAAAACATATTAAAAGGTAAGTGAATTATAACAGCGCAAACATTTCTGTAACCGTAGTAGTGCTGTGCGCTATTTGTTCAACCCTTTAAGGTGACATGCTGACTGACTGACTGACAGCTGTGTGATGCGTGGGGCGCCAGCAAACACGGCGTAGCTTTCAGTTAAGATGAACACAGTTTCCATAAGTATACTTATCTTACTGGAGTTTATAGCCGTTTCATTTTACTTCAGGACGTGTTAATGTCGGAAAACGCACAAAAACACACTAAATCGCACTTCAGCAGTGCTTACTGGAGAGCGCACGAGAAGATCTGCACTTGAGCATGTAAATTTGAGTGCGTGCAAGAAGTTTTGTGCACGAAGAGGAAATCGGCGCGCAAGCAAAGAGATTCGCATGCTCATATTACATGAATGCGTTTTCGACTTGTAATACTGCGTGTAATATTTGTCTTTGAAATAGTTGGCAGATCTGTGTAAAAAAAAAAAAAAAGCCTGCCGCCACAGCTGGGAAAAATCCTAGAGGAAACACTGGTACATTTTTGAAGCTTCACAAAAATGTAGGTTGAAGGAAGCACATATTTCTAATCAAGTCTCTGTTGATGCAACGACAATCAGATTTTGAAACAAACACACAGAATGAGACCTCAGGCAACGGTGGAAAGCTATTAGCTTGATTACAGTCTGTATCAGTGTTTTCTGCTGCCTCACTGTGAGCTTTCAGAGCGATTAACCAGAAACCACAGCGTCTGTTCAAAATCGCAAATCATCAAGGTTCACTGAGAATCAATCTGGCAAGAGTAAAAACCTACCGGTCAGCAGGCGCGTCCTTGCTCATTTTGTCTGCTGTACGGGTGGCAGCTGTTCACAAAAACACAACAACAAAAAATAATCAAAACACAACTCAAACTTTACCCTCATATTATATATAACACTGCCTTTATATAATAATGATAAAAATGAATTAAAAAATCTATAAATAAATAATGTTACATACTGTAAAAATATTTCAAAATCAGTCTTATTGTACTGCACACTCTTCACTTATTTGCACTCTACCTGCTAAGTGCCCTTATTTAGATATACAGGGTTACTATTAAAATTCTATGACTTTTCCAAGACTTTTTCAGAACTTTCAAGTTCATTTTCATGACGTAATATTTCATGTAATGTCCACATATACATGGTAAATAATAAGAAAAACAAAGACGTTCAAATATATTACAGCACATCATAAAACACGCAACAATCTATTTTGTTTATATTTGTTTTTATATCTATGTGAAATTGATTTTGATCATGCTTACACAGCACAAACAACGTGAGAGCAAGTTTTTGGCCAAGGACAGAAAAGAAGTGAAGACAACTAACCTATATTCAAGTTAGGGCTGCACAATATATCGTTTCAGCATCGATATCGCAATGTGTGTATCCACAATAATCACATCGCAGGATATGCAATGTTGGGATTATAGTTTAATACAGAGTTTAATCATAATGGAGTAAAAGTTTATCATCTGCATGCATTTTTAAAGAGATAGTTCACCCAAACAATACTCACCATTTTCATTACACCCTTCACTTGTTTCAAACATTTATAATTTTTATTTTAAATGAACACAAGAAGAATATAATTTAGTAACTCCTATAGTATTGAAACAAGTGAAGTGTGAGTAAATAGTGAGCACATTTTAACCTTTGTCCCTTTAAGGCCTGTGACTGTGTGAACATTTCAATATTTCACATTTTAAAACATCCGGCCACAAGAAATGTATTGTAACTTTAATAAATTTTAAATAATATACAATGAAGACGATGCAGTGTTGATTATTCAATATCTGTACCTGAATAGTACCTAATAGTACCTAATACCTGTGTGGTCTCATTGCAGGGGCATTCAAAGTAATTATACAATGATCACAGACAAAACATGTCCATGCAATGTGAAGGAATGTAAACTGTATGCAATAAACTGTAATAATAATAACAACATTCATTTTTTTATTTTTCTTTGGCTTAGTCCCTTATCTATCAGGGGTCGCCACAGTGGAATGAACCACCAACTATTCCAGCATATGTTCTACACAGCGGATGCCCTTCCAGCTGCAACCCAGTAGTGGGAAAAATCCATACACACTCATTCACACACACACTTATACACTACGGCCAATTTAGTTTACCCAATTCACCTATAGGGTATGTGTTTGGACTGTGGGGGAAAGCGGAGCACCCGGAGGAAACCCACGCCAACATGAGAAAAACATGCAAACCTCATATTGAAATGCCAACTAGCCTAGCCAGGACTCGAACCAGTGACCTTTTTTTGCTGTCTTTTGAGCCACCGTTCCGCCCCATAATAATATTTGTGATTTGTTTTTCTTCAGGCCATATCTAACTTGAATATAATCATACAGGACGCTTACGGTTTATGGATTTTGTAACCAATAAAGCCACCTAATTGTAAGTAGTTGCATATAAATATTTTTATTCCTTATTTGTATAGTTAAAAATAACTGGGCCGATAAAACGGTATCGATAGTTATTGACCGAACCCCATTGTCGATAACGATACAAAAAAAAAAAAGATTCATGCAAGTAGAACTAACCAATCTGCTTCACACTTTGTATGGAATATTCACATTTCAGTAATAATGGTAGACCAACTACCTCAGACAAATACAGCGCACCCAAACACTGCAGTGCTTTTTAATTTTGCGCAAGACGCAAAGCACATTGAAAATGGTGAAGGAAACCACACGCACACACTTTTCACGTGCTTTTAGACGCAATATGTGAAAGGATTTGGGTTGGGTTTTGTCATCGCTACCCCAGGTCAGAATAACACACGTGAAAATGAGTGCCGTGACTAGCAGCAGTGAGGAGACTATAAATAAAAAAAGGTGCAAGGATGTCGCCAGAGTGGCTTTTTGGTTTCTTTTCTTGTGCATCCCAGCCACCAGCACCCAATATGAAAGATTTTTTAACATAGGGGTAGGGATGGGCGATATGGCCTAAAATCCATATTGCGATATACATTGCAGCCTCTTGCGATAACGATATATATTGCGATATATAAATTATAATAGAACCATTTCAGAACAGGTTACATAGACCCCCAAACTGCTATTTTATTTTAAGAAATAAAGAAACGTTACATGTCGTTTTGAGAACATTTAGTGTGCAAAAGCAAAACTGTAATTAATCAACACAATGTTGCAGATAAATAAACTAAATGTAGTGCCTTTTAGAAAGAAAGACTTTTAAGTCCTTGGTTCCTAAATGCCAAGTTGCAGAGAACAAAAAAACTGGTGTTTAGTTAAGGAACTTACACTGTACTGAAAATACTTCCAGTATTAAATTAGTCAAATAAAATTGTGTATTGCAGATACTTTAAATAAAAACATATTTCTAATCTGCAGCCTAAGGTAAAGCATTTGATTTTAAACATTTTGTTCTCCTAATGAAATTAAAACTGGTGTCTTGATCTGCTCTTTCTCTCTCTCTCTCTCTCTCTCTCTCTCTCTCTGTCTGCTGTAGTGTTGGTGCTGCTGAGAGATTGAGACGCACCAGACAAAGTTTGCGAATAAAGTAATGCAAAAATGAATACAATTAATATCGAAAGCGAAAGCAGATTCTCGGACATGTCCGGGGAAAAGAGAATGTATTGTCACCCCAAATAATGAGCTGGATCAGTCTATTTAGTCTTCGCGCTCTTCTTAAAGCTGCTCCCAAATCAGAACAACAGTTCTGTATCCAGCGCGATACAGCGCGTCTCTGTGGGTCTGCATGCAGAGTATGCGAGTCTGTGGCAGGGTGTTCTCAGTTTCTCGCGAACACAGAACCGGGCCGCCCCAATAATATATCGGCCGCCCAGGTAAAATCTGTGTGGGAGGCACTGATGTTCACTAGACAAGCCACAATATGCCATGCATGAGGCTCGCAAGTTGTGCGACACGGTAAACAAAATTGGCTGTAGTGTATGAGTGCGTGTGTGAATGTGAGAGTGTGTATTGTCTATAGGTGTTTCCCAGTACTGGAAGGGAAAAGGCATCCGCTGCGTTAAACATATGCTGAAATAGTTGGCGGTTCATTCCACTGTGGTCACCCCTGATAAATAAGAGACTAAACTGAAGGAAAATGAATGAATATCCATTTAAGCTCTGAATTGATTGAACAAATCATATCGAAATCATTCTATATTATTAAACACATTCTGAGGAAATGGCTATGTTTTTCTGAGCTTGGATGCATTTAAACCTGTAGAGGAGACTCCAAGCACATGTTAAAACACCAGATGTGCTGCTCTTTATATACACACGCACACAGAAACAGGATAGTGCTGCTGATTCTCCTTTTAGGTGTAAACTGAAATAACTTCCGCGTGTGAATCAGAACTTCTCCATTATCTACATGTGGCCTTCAGGCACTGGCGCTTGACGAGGAAGGATCGCGAAACTAATCCAATTACATGGTCCTTTAGTTACACAATGAGGAGTTTGTTATAAATGTTTATATTCATTTTCCTACAATTCCTCATGCACTTTCATTTTTTCAGTAGCCACACACACACACACACACACACACACACACACACACAAACACAAAAAAACACAAATCATCAGCTTATCAACAATCATCCAAATAGCCTATTCTTCATTGTTAAGTCTCTCATTTTGATATTTTCTGTTGATTAGGTTCTATAATGTTATTTATTTATGTTTCGCAACTATTTTATGTATGCATAAAATGACTTAAAGATGTTACCTATATGTCATTTATTTAGGGTTATTAAAAAACAAAAAGGAACCAAAACTAACAATAGATAAACTCGGTTTGTTTGTGAAGATTTATTTATTTAATACAAAAAAGTGTGTGTGTGCGTGTTTGTGTGTGTGTGTGTACACGTGTTTTTGTGACATATCAGGACACAAATCTGTATAATGACATGGGTATGACACAGGTATTACAAAAAGCAGGTGAAATATGAGGACATTGGTGACGTCCTCACTTCTCAAAAAGCTTCTAAATCACACAGGATGAGTTTGTTCAGGGAGTAAAGCTGTACACTGTCTCCTGTGATGGTTGGGTTTAGGGGTAGGGTGGGGTGAGGGCAATATTATATACGGTTTGATCTGTAGAAAATGAATGGAAACCTATGTAATGTACCCACTTTTCACAAAAACAAACGTGTGTGTGTGTGTGTGTGTGTGTGTGTGTGTGTGTGTGTGTGTGTGTGTGTGTATGTGTGTATGTGTGTATGTGTGTGTGTGTGTATACGGTATATATAATTTAAAGCTGAAAGGATTTGAGATTGGAAAATGGGTCAGGCTCAATTTACTAGTCATAAAATCCTTTGAATATTTTCTGTATTTTAATATATGATTAATTACACCATAATTAAGAACTTATACTGTAGGTACAGTTTTATGTTATTTTTAAAAAAAGCACCCACAGTGTTTTTAAAATACATTATGGTTGCTAAAAATAAATGTGAGTGAACTTTCTGTGGGTTAGGTTCTATGGTGTTTATTTATATATATTTCTCAAAATAATAAAATAACATTTTGGGAACACCATTTCATGGTTGCATAAAATAACCTAAAAATATATATATTCTCCATATGTGTTTTTTATTTATTTATTTATTTTTTGGGAGGCGGGGGGGGGGGGGGGGGGGGGGGGGGGGGGAACCAAATGTAACATTAGAGGAACTTTATGTTTGTTTATGTGTCCTATCTATCTATCTATCTATCTATCTGTCTATCTATCTATCGCCAAAATATTATTAAAATCTCATTGAAATCTGAACGGATTTGAATGTGAGCCAGGCTCATTTTACTAGTCATAAACCTCTTTGAATACTCTGTTTTAATATGATATTTGATTATGCAAAAGTTATTCACAGGATTGTCAGGGTCATTGTATTTTTTTCCCAATTAGAAGTAACATAAGCTTGAATTGAAAATGTGTTGACTATGTAAGACACGTCTCAAAAACTAATACAAATGATTGTTTAAAATATTAAAATATAAAAAAAAGTATAATTCAAGCTGGTAATAAAAACATTAACTCCAGTGATACTGAAATCTTAAAGACAGATGGTGTCTTAATAAAAGCAAGTGAGCCGCAAGGAAGGAAGATGAATAGGGCAGAAGCAGTTTTGTGTTTGGATAGATTGATGTTTTTATTGACGTTTGCCTATTTAAAGCTCAGCATCTATTCAGCTGTGTTTTCTGAGGAAGAGGCGGACAGGCGGAAGATGGAGAGACAGTGTTGTGTTAAATCTGTTCAGCTGCTTTGACTTTAACAGAGAGATTTGTTTGTGAAGTGGAGAATCCGACTGAATGTAAATGAGAAAACAAATAAGAGTCTCCACAATAAAGAACAGGCAAATTTGTTGATTGTAGGTGTCGATATGCGATCAGATGTGTGTGTGTGTGTGTGTGTGTGTGTGTGTGTGTGTGTGTGTGTGTGTGTGTGTGTGTGTGTGTGTGTGTGTGTGTGTGTGTGTGTGTGTGTGTGTGTGTGTGTGTGTGTGTGTGTGTGGCTAATGCAAATGTAAAATGTAAAATAACCTTACCTTAAGGTTATTTAAAAAAAATAACCAAAAGAGAACAAAAAAGGTTAGGGGCACATTGTGTAGGCCTGTCACAATAATTAACATATGGACTTATGGCACAACACGATCATGACATTTTTGGTGATGCAGTATATCGCCCATACATAAAACCCAATAGAAACATTTCAGCTGATTGTGCATCATCTCTATCTCTACTGGAGCTGTCAGTGTCAGTATGGTCAAATAAACATGAAAGTATTTACTATAAATGACTATAGTATATTTTCATGTGTGTGCCTGACAGCTGAATATAGATCTTGTAGAAGATATCGCAGCCTCTGTTACTCATTACCTTGCACTTTTGTTTTAACATTTATTGTTGTTTATTTAGGATGAGCGTTTGCACATTCTGATTCCAATGCTGAATTATTAAAATTAATAATAAATTAATAAACATTTATTTATTTCTAGAATTATTATTATTAGAAATAAAATTATATATAAATAAACATCATAGAACCTAAACCACAGAAAGTTCACTCACGTTTATTTTTAGCAACCATAATGTATTTTAAAAACACTGTGGGTGCTTATTTTTTTAAAATAACATAAAACATTCCCTGTAAGTTCTTAATTATGGTGTAATTAATCTAGGCATGGGTCGGTATTAGATTCTGACGGTATGATAACCTTGGATAAAAATATCACGGTTTCACGGTATTGTGATTACTGCTCTGAAATATATTCTTTTTAAATGTCTGGGTAAAAAACTAAAAGTTTTTTCCCCTTTGAACACAATATATTTTATTTTGAGAAACATTTATAATATTTTGGAGCAGTAAACATGCCAGGCTAAATAATGAAAATGAATCATTGACCTCTGCTGTCTTCATTAGTTTCAAAAACACAAATTTAAAATAGCATCTTTGGATATCTTTTCTGCTGGAGATGCTGTTGTTAAAAAAAAAAAAAATCTTACACATACCTTAGGAACGGTATTAGAGAAAATTTTGGCGGTATGATAACCTTGACTTTTCCAAACCGCGGTATACCTTGAAAACGGTTATTGTCCCATGCCTAAATTAATCATATATTAAAATACAGAAAATATTCAAAGGATTTTATGACTAGTAAATTGAGCCTGGCCCATTTTCCAATCTCAAATCCTTCCAGCTTTAAATTATATATATATATATATAATTTTTTATTTTTGTATTAAATAAATAAATCTACACAAACAAACAGAGTTTATCTAATGTTAGTTTTGGTTCCTTTTTGTTTTTTAATAACCCTAAATAAATGACATATAGTTTACATATTTTAGGTCATTTTATGCATACATAAAATAGTTGCGAAACATAAATAAATAACATTATAGAAACTAATCAACAGCAAGTTCACTCACAGTTATATTTAGCAACCATAATGTTTCATGAACACTGTAAAAGAATTACCTAAAACATTCATTATACATTCTCTTGTGGTTATTTTTAGACGTGTATATATATATATATATATATATATATATATATATATATATATATATATATATATATATATATATATATATATATATATATATATACCCAAACATCAACCAGAAAACCCCAAATTTCTGTCAAACTTTACTTGTAACTAACCCCAACTACCGTAAAAAGAATGAGTCCCAATTAGGCATGGCCAATATAAGATTCTGATGGTACGATAATATATATATCATCACAGTTTCACGGTATCAGGGTATTGCGATTATTGCTCCAAAATAAGTTCTTTTTAAATGTCTGGGTAAAAAACAAAAACTTGATTTTAAGAAACATTTTAAATATTTTGGACCAGTAGCTTTTGATGTAGAGGTTCTGCTGAAGATACCGTTATACAAAACGTATATAAACCATAGGAACGGTATAACAGAAAACTTTGGCAGCTTTAAAACCTTGACTTTTTCAAACCGCGGTAAACCTTTAAACCGGTTATCATCCCATACCTAGTCCCAATTCCATAGATAAAGTGAAAAACATCACATTAAGCATTTTCTCCCCCATTGAAGTCTATATTATAAGGGAAAAGCTTAAGCTTAATGTACCTTAACTACAAGCGGGGGAAACCACATTTCTATAGAATTGTACTTGTGATTAGCATTAACTACTAGCAAAAGAACGAGGCCTGTTTCAAAGGTAAAGTGAACAAAACTGTGTTAAGCCTTTCCTTATTATGGACTTCAATGGGGATAAAACGCTTAACGTGACACTGTTCACTTCATCTACAGAATCAGGGCTTGATCTTTTGCTAGTAGTAAGTGTTAATACAAGTAAAATTTCTGAGATTTTTGGTGTGCCCCATTACCCTGCTGAAAAATCCAGCTTAAACCAGCCTAAGCTGGTTGGCTGGTTTTAGCTGGTCGACCAGCCTGGTTTTAGAGGGGTTTTGGTCATTTCCAGCCTGGTCTTAGCTGGTCAGGCTGGAAAATGACCAGCTTAAACCAGCTAAAACCAGCTTGACCAGCCTGGTTTAAGCTGGACATAGCTAGTTTTGGCTGGTCAAGCTGGTTTTAGCTGGTCAACTCCCAGCCTGACCAGCTAAGACCAGGCTGGAAATGGCTGAAAACCAGCCTGGAAATGGCCAAAACCCCTCTAAAACCAGGCTGGTCAACCAGCTAAAACCAGCCAACCAGCTTAGGCTGGTTTAAGCTGTATTTTTTAGCAGGGTATAGTTGAGGTATGTTAAGCTTTTTCCTTTTAAAATGGACTTAAAACGCATGAAACGTGAAAATTTTCACTTACTAATATTAGAGCTTATCCTTTTGACATCAGAAAGTGCTTGTCATGAGTAAAACTTCATAAAAATGTGCTTTTCTCCACTTGTTAAGGTACATTAAGCTTTTTTCCTTATAATGGACTTCAATGGGGGAATTGGGACTCGTTCTTTTTACAGTAGTTGGGGATTGAGGTAAAGCTGGTTTTATATTCGGATATTCAGACATTCTCCTTAATAATATAGTTTTAGAAAAGTATTCTTGGCTAATTCTAAATAGGAAAAATAATATTAGCAGCCATTGACTATCAAAGTCCAACATTGTTCAAAGTCAAATAAACAGTGTTCATGTTGTTTTGAAGTCATACTTGCATGCTAATTCCGATCGAATATTCAAAATATGGTAAACAATATAGAGACTTCTAAATGAACGAATGTGCGAATATAAAACCAACTTTACCTCTATTAGTTAGGGTTAATTACAAGAAACGTTTGACAGGAATGTGGGTATCTCTGGTTGATGTTTAGGTACACTAAGCCACTTTCAGCTTTTTCACGTTAAACGTTTTAGAATGTTCCGTTTTCATCGCTGGTTTGGACTCAAACGGCAGGTAACGACATTGTTTACTGATGACGATTTAACGTTACGATTAACCTTCATTTCCCGGACATGACACGCAGACGGAACTATGCTAATCTGCTTATAAACCATCTGAAAGTAAATGAATTTGACGGTTTTCCCCAAAAACAAAGGCACAAAATGAAGACGTTATATACATTTAAACGCGGCGTTTCTTTCGTACTGATGAGAATTCGGAGGACAAACGAATTAAACATCGCGTGAATGTGTTTTCATTCAGCATGAATTCTTATGATTTTCTCTCTCGTATCGTGTTCAAGAGAAGTTTTCAGTGTTTTACTCGAACAGTAAGTCTATGTGTGTGTTTAAATCACAAACAAAAGCCTCTCTGTTTCCCCCAGCTGGACTCTAATGCCATAAATTACTAGAATAAACACCAGCTAATTTAAAAGGAGGTAAGCTAGTGTTTGTGTGAGAGGAAGAAAGAGATGATTGTTTCAAGAACGCTTTGACTACATTACCATACACTCATGTGTCGCTACTAAAGTTTTATATGTAAATAAAGAAAGGAGGTCGTTTAGAGGAAATTGACTGTGACGTTTAGATCTGCTCACCTGTTTTGACGATGATCTTATTGTCTCATTTCATCTGCTTTGTTTAAACGCAAATTATCCACAAGATATGCAAAGCGTCATTCATTTACGATGCGACTGATTTCCATGATGGAGATGTGGCAGATAGTAGGTAACCGCATGCTGCTGCTGCTACTTCTTCTTCCTCCTCTTCTCTTCTTCTTAGTTTTATGGCGAACTGCATTCTTTGTGCATATCGCCACCTACTGTAAACGTTACTTCTTATGCGATGGGCTATATGCACTGTCTGTTCTTGTTTTGTCATTGCACTGCTTTAAATCCCAAACACTTCTTTTTCATTCATTTTCTTTTCGGCTTAGTCCC
>LR812525.1:87168492-87175992 GCA_903798195.1 Danio kyathit | reverse complement strand
TTGAACCGGAGCACCCGGAGGAAATCCACGCCAGCATGGGGAGAACATGCAAACTCCATAAAGTCAGCTGACCCAACTGAGACTTGAACCAGCGACCTTCTTGCTGTGAGGCGATCGTGCTACTTACTGCGCCACCGTGACACCCTTAAATATTAATATTAATAATTAAAATAATAGATAATACAACCATACATTTGACCACCCCTATAAAGGTTCATACCATTAAAGTTTAAACTAGTAACCTCTGAAATAATCAGGTTATGTCAGAATACATTTAATATTGCTCAAAACACTGAAAACTTAAATATGTCTTATTAATAGATTTGATGTCATTTAAATAAATTGATAAATTTAATACACTAAAAACGTAACAAAAAAAGTCGACCGCCCTGATCACCAATGTATAATTTGCACCCTGCCGTAGTGTATGAGTGTGCATGGGTGTTTCTTAGTACTGGGTTGCAGCTGGAAGGGCATCCGCTGTGTAAAACATATGCTGGAATAGTTGGCGGTTCATTCCACTGTGGTGACCCCTGTTTAATAAAAGGACTAAGCCGAAGGGAATGAATGAACTGAGTGTGTATGTGTTTTAATCCAGCATCCACTGCAGATCATTGTTTATGTTGACATGGCAGTGTTCTGTCATGTCAGATATTTGTATTGCAATATAATTGGTGACAATCATTATTTCATATGACTTGCGTAATATTATTGTCTTCACTTGCTGCCTTTTATCAACCCTTTATTTAAATGATTTGTTTAAAGTCCTTGGAGAATTGCTGGGGGTTATCAAAATGATTTTGAACTTTAATTAAAATTTCTATTGTAATTAATGTTAATGAATTGAACATATATGGTTCAATAAAGGCCTGAATAAAGGGATCCACCTTACAGTCTGTGTAGGATTTATAACTTCAGTGTCACAGACTGTGATGGGGGACTTTTATTTTGAAATGTGCAATCTACAGAGAGACACACAATCTGCTCCTGAAATCATGCTGGTGCTCCTTTAGCTAATAAAACTAGTAAGCATGTTTATGTAGTACAACTACAGTGTGGATGAACTACATCCACCATGGGGACACACAGTCATGTGACACAATGCTTTGCCGTCACTGTTTCCATTCTGAAGCTATCTGATCCAATATCTGTGGTTTCTGCAATGTGGATAAAGAGAGCCTTTGTCATTTATTTTTTGAATGCAGCGTGGTCAACAATTTCTGGAAGGATCTAGCCGAATATATTTTTAAAAAGACAAAACTTAGTTATTATTTTACATTAAATGATATTATTTTTTATTATGAAAACAAATCCAACAAAAGTCTTGAATACAGTGTTAATCTGTTTATTTTATTGGCTATTCAATATTTTAAATATATTTCTCTTTTTTTGTGTGCATCTCTCTTTAAGTGGGCTATATTTATTTCACATTATATCATGCACTAGAAAACAATATACACTTTTAAGATTTGATGTACAAGCACAAGAAAGTATTGAGCAGTATTAGCTGTGTTTTCTCTGTATCGTCACCTTAGAATTATAAAGTTCTATCTGACATTTTTGTCAAAATTGAGATAATTACATATTCTTATTAAATGACAACTTATTTACTGTACATTATGGGATGTTTTTGTATAAGTTGTTTACATTTTAAGACTTTTTATTTAAAAAACAAAAAAGATTTATCTACAAAGTTAAACTCTAGCTTGGCTCTATAAGTTCTTTCTGTGAGCCAATTAGCATGCACGAACAAGGACCAATCAGGATCAGCTTTCTTTGTCATTTCGACTGCTACATTGACAGCGGGAAAGAAGTCTGAAGAGAGAGGAAATGTTAAATTTTACATTTTTGAAAAAGAAACGAATATTAAAAATTTTCTATATTAAAAGTGAAATATTTTTATTTGTGTATATATAGGTAAAACAATTTTCAGTGTTTATTATTTTTTTAGGGCAACCCAGTGGCGCAGTAGGTAGTGCTGTTGCCTCACAGCAAGAACGTCGCTGGGTCGCAGGTTCGAACCTCGGCTGGGCTGGGTCAGTTGGCGTTTCTGTGTGGAGTTTGCATGTTCTCCCTGGGTTCGCGTGGGTTTCCTCCGGGTGCTCCGGTTTCCCCCACAGTCCAAAGACATGCAGTACAGGTGAATTGGGTAAGCTAAATTGTCCATAGTGTATGAGTGTGAATGTGTGTGTGGAGGTTCCCAGAGATGGGTTGCGGCTGGAAGGGCATCCGCTGCGTAAAATCGTGCTGGATAAGTTGGCGGTTCATTCCGCTGTGGCGACCCCGCAAGGGACAAAGCCGACAAGAAAATGAATGAATGAATTATTTTTTTATAATTACTTTTTTGGGGTTTTCACCTTTATTAGATGGGACAGTAGAGAGAATTGACAGAAAAGCATGGGGAGCAGAGAGAGGGGGAGGATCGGCATAGGACCACGAGGCGAAATTGAATTCGGATCGCCATGAGCACTGGAATGCATGTGTAGACGTACTAACCACTACACCACTGGCGCCGACAGTGTTTATTTAACTCATCTGTTCATTGTCTGTTTTCTTTAAACGTCTTTAAATTTAATATTAAGCCTTGAAGGGCAAATACTATAAATAAATACAATTTTATAAATGGTAACATATTTATTAGATAAAATTAACATCTGCACTGGACAAAATATTTAGCAGAGCCTTCTGCTTAATTTGAACAAGAACAAAATATTCATCCTAAAACATGAAATAAATGTTATAGAAAGCAAAAACTTAACTTTCTCAAGCATCAACATATTGTTACAACACCAAATTATATATATTTTTGATTGTATTTGTTGAAAAGTAATACTTCAATAGATGATCTGCCAGATAGAACCTTATAATTCCAAGTGGAAAATGACTTTTCAGAATTAGAAGGTTCTGTCTGCATTTACTGTATTTTTTTACTCCAATTTGCATTTAGAGTACATTTAGGGTCTCTGTCATGTTAATGTATGAAAGAGAGCTGTTACACACATATTGTGCAATGCAAAAACTGTGAAGCTCAATACCTCAAAATC
Organism: Danio kyathit; assembly: GCA_903798195.1. Classification (NCBI taxonomy): domain Eukaryota; kingdom Metazoa; phylum Chordata; class Actinopteri; order Cypriniformes; family Danionidae; genus Danio; species Danio kyathit. The sequence continues at coordinate 87,172,948 of LR812525.1, read as the reverse complement.
ATTTAGAATGCAGACAGAATCTTATAATTCCAAGGTGACGATATGTTGAGTCATGGATTGTATACCCAAGTATTGTTGAGCAGTATTAGCTGTGTGTTTTCTCTATATGTTGACTCATGACATCGGCTTGGATGAATTTGAGGATGAGGATCTGTCTGAAATCACAGAAATCACTGATGAATATGTATTCAAGGCCAGACGCAATGACTCTGACATCAAGGTGAGAGAAGATCTCGCTTAACCATTAAATATAGCTGAATTTGATCTAATAACCACCCCATATAGTAAATACTATAGTGTTTTGAACCATGTATTATAATGTATATTATAGTATTTAGAACACTGCATTACTAACTATAGTGAGCTGATAAATACTGTAGTATAGTTTAGCATTTACTACAGTAAACGGTGGTGTATTGTAGTAAAATAAACACTGTGTTTGTAGAAAACTACAGTATTGGGTCAGCTATTTATTTCACTGTAGTTTTTGTGTTACTATAGTAACCAATTGATTGATTAATTAGAGAATTAATTAGAGAATTACACTATAGTATGTTTCCATGTGGGACTGAAAGTTGCAGTATATTACCTACCCAGTATATTTAAGCATTTGTGGGAGTTTTTAATTATGAATTTGATTTATATCTTGGTCCTTGGGATTTTATTTGTAATTTTAACCATTACTATTGATGTTCAGTGACCTTTTTAATTAAAAAGCGTATATTTTTCGCCATTATTTGTTAATGAATTGATCATTTCTGTGCATTACATTATTACACCTCTAGATGGCGGGAGTCACATTTAGAAAGTGCCTGTAGTGAAAATGGTCTACACAGCAGTCCTCTCTGCAGAAGTTATGTCTGTGGATTATTCATTCATTCATTTTCTTTTCGGCTTAGTCCCTTTATTAATCTAGGATCGCCACAGCGGAATGAACCGCCAAATTATCCAGCATATGTTTTATGCAGGGGATGCCCTTCCAGCTGCAACCCATCACTGGGAAACACCCATACACTCTCATACACACACACACACACACACACACACACACACACACACACACACACACACACACACACACACCATGGACAATTTAGCCTACCCAATTTCCCTATAGCACATGTGTTTGGACTGTGGGGGAAACTGGAGCACCCGGAGGAAACCCACGCCAACACGGGGAGAACATGCAAACTCCACACAGAAATGCCAACTGACCCAGCCGAGGCTCGAACCAGCGACTTTCTTGCTGTGAGGCGACAGTGCTACCCACTGTGCCACTGCGTATATGTTGTGTCTGCAGAAACACTTTGATTGACATTCTCCCTTTGTACGTGTCATCAGAGGGGTAAAGCCCCACCCACTAGTGACCATCTCGCCCTCATTAGCATAGGACGTTAGTCTTGTTTTTAAATCTGCCACTATGCTGACACACAGGCACTCGTAGCTCCGCCCTCTTTTGAAAAGACCGCCATATCATTTAAATTTAAAGCAACAGTCACCAAAAGGCCACAATTAGAATTAAAGCCTAATTGGGTCAGTTTCAGAGAGTTATAAAACATTATCTGTGTGGTATTTTAAGAACTTCACACACACACACTCTAGGCACATCAGAGACTTATTTTACATCTTGTAAAAAGGGTTATAATAGGTCTCTTGTAAAAGACACAGAAGAACGTTGGGGAAAAAACATAATTTTTTGGTTCCTACTATGGATGTGAATGGCAGTCCACACTGAGTTCTGTAAACTTTGGAGCTGAACTCCGGCAGTGTCTCATTGTAATGCAGTGAGTAAACACCAGGCATGAATAGTCTTTGTCCCATAGCCCTCCCCGTCTCCTGTTCTCCGAATGCCACAGTCTGATGTCATTATAGTGCTTTTTTTCTCTCTGAGCGACAGTGGGTCTGTTCAATCCCTGCAGGATCACGTGCGTCAGGCGCCCAGTGGAGGTTTGGGGAGGATAGAGGCGGGTGCGGAGGGTCAGATCCAGCCAGAGACTCGTCCTGTACATCTGACTGATGCTGCCGACAGAAGCCAAATACTGGCCTGCAGATACGACAGCAAAGCACCTATGGATTCTGCCGTTCCTGTCAGTATGGAGGCCTACCGTCCAAAAAGACCCACCACGCTCAACTTATTCCCACAGGTGCCCCGGACTCAGGTAATAATCACTAATGGCTATTAATATATATATGCTGTATGTAGATACAGATACAGTTGAAGTCAGAATTATTAGCCCCCCTTATTTTTATTTTTTTTTATATTTCCCAAATGATGTTTAACAGATTCAGGAAATTTTCACAGTATGTCTGATAATATTTTTTCTTCTGGAGAAAGTCTTATTTGTTTTATTTCGGCTAGAATAAAAGCAGTTTTTAACATTTTTAAAGACCATTTTAGGGACAAAATTATTAGCCCCTTTAAGCTATATTTCTTTTCTCGATAGTCTACAGAACAAACCATCATTATACAATAACTTGCCTAATTACCCTAACCTGCCTAGTTAACCTAATTAACCTAGTTAAGCCTTTAAATGTCACTTTAAGCTGTATAGAAGTGTCTTGAAAAATATCTAGTCTAATATTATTTACTGTCATCATGGCAAAGATAAAATAAATCAGTTATTAGAGATGAGTTATTAAAACTATTATGATTAGAAATGTGATGAAAAAATCTGCTCTCCGTTAAACAGAAATTGGGGAAAAAAATAAACAGGGGGGCTAATAATTCTGACTTCAACTGTAGTATATATATATACTGTAAAAATATGTTGCTTAACTTCAAGTTTTTAGGTTGAACCAATTTAACTTTACAAGTAGGGATGCTCCAATCGATTAGCCAGAGATTGGTATCGGCCAATAATCACATTTTATGACTCAATCGGTACTCACTAATCTGGCCGATCACATGAACTAATCGCAAGTGTTCGTTTACAGGTTTACAAGCAGAGGAAGATGCATGCACTCCAAACTTTTTCTTTATTGAGGCACGCTGAAGTATTCTTCCATTATTTGCAAAGTTTCCAAATTGCATAGTTAATCATTTTTCTTACCAAATTGTTTATCTGTTTTATTTATTGTTTACTGTAAAGCTGCTTCTGACCATGACGTGTCCACCCTAAACGTTTAAAAGAGATGTGGTTAAGGGATTATATGCAGCATTCTCATTTAATCCCTTAGGAAAGAAGAGATCTCCACTTACTCTAAGTATCATAACCTGGAGGGAAATTGTGCTTAATGCAATGTTAAAGGTATATAAAGCTTGAAACATCAGAATCGGTACTGTGTATCGGCCGATCACCATGACAGGGAATCGGTACTCAGTATCGGCTCCAAAAAATCCTGATCGGAGCATCCCTATTTACGTCATTTGCATCAATTAAAAGTCATTTGCATTAATTAAACTGACCTAAAACATCAGGTTAATATTTGTTTAACCTAAAAAAAACGAGATGAAACCTGATTAACTTTCTAAATTAAGTTAATGTAGCATAAAAACATATGTCATGACTTTTTTATTATTATTTTATTATGTTTTTTATTATATACTACAATTTACAGTGTATTTGAAGTCAAAATTATTATTATCCGTGAGATTTGCTGTCTTTTTTTGAATAAGTGTTCAACGGAGCAGGCACATTTTTCACAGTATTTCCTATATTATTTTTTCTTCTGGAGAAGTCTTATTTGTTTTAATTTGGCTGGAATAAAAACTAATTTTAACAACATTTTTAAGGTCAATATTAATAGCTCACTTTTCTGGATTGGTTATAGAACAATGAAAAACTATACAAAAGCACGCACATCCCTCTTAGCTGGGTGCTCAGCCAAAAAAACGCAAAAGTGCAAATATATATTCAACAAAGGCAGCAACACCAAAGCTCCAAAAATGCACATTTATTAAATTAATATGGTGGTATAGAACAAACCAACAAAACAGCAGAGCTAGCTAACACATTGTGTGTGTGATGACTTCTCTAAAACAACTATGTTAGAAAAGACAGTTTGCCTTATTATTGGTTTATCAATGCAATAACACTGAGATCATGCTAACACTGGTCTGCAAATAAATGTAAATGGGTTGACTAATTATAACTCTGACCTAAATATGTGCACTTTAGCATCTGGGTCAAAGATGGAATGCACAATAAAGCTTTAAATTACAGTTTGTTTTGATGTGTCTTATTTTATTAATAATAGTATACACTATTTAATATTTAATTAAAATATATTTATTAAATATAGATTGGATCTATTTAACATTAAACTGTTTATTATTTTAGGAGAAGCACAAGTTAAGATGAAAAATCACAATATGACAATCTACAAGATTTCTTTAATTAAATTAAATTACATGCGTATAATAGAATATAGGGGTCACGGTGGCGCAGTGGGCAGCACACAGCAAGAAGGTCGCTGGTTCGAGCCCCAGCTGCGTCAGTGGTCATTTCTGTGTAGA
>LR812525.1:87103492-87165992 GCA_903798195.1 Danio kyathit | reverse complement strand
CCCATCACTGGGAAACATATACACTCATTCACACATACACTACGGCCAATTTAGCTTACTCAGTTCACCTGTACTGCATGTGTTTGGACTGTGGGGGAAACAGGAGTACCCGGAGGAAACCCACGCGAACGCAGGGAGAACATGCAAACTCCACACAGAAACGCCAACTGACACAGCCGGGGCTCCAACCAGCGACCTTCTTGCTGTGAGGCAATTGTGCTACCCTCTGCGCCATGTGCTGCCCATTTTAGACATTTGAAACAATATAAATATCTAGAGAAATAAGTCTGTGAAGTAACAGGAAATGTGCTGGCAGGTTATTAAAAGGTTTCTGTAGCGTAATATACAACACCAATACAGATAATATAGCATAACAAATTACAAATTAAAAACTATTCCAAATGTTCATGAAAGCCACGTTTTTTTACTCTTCAGAGTTAAAAGTTGTTGGAAAATCAAGATCCCATAATGCAATTCAAAAGCAGAAACAAACTGAGAAAAATAAAATCATGAATCACAAAAAGGATATATTTTAGTGTAGTTGATGCAAAAATTCTGTCATAATTTACTCATCGTACACTTATATTTTGAAGATATTTTGAAGAATGCTGGGGAAAAAAACAGTCATTGACTTTCATAGTATTTTTTGTTCCTACAATGGATGCAAAAGGATGCTTTTTTCCCCCAACATTCTTCAAAATATCTTCTTTTGTGTTCAACAGAACAAATAATCTCTTGACAGTTTAGAAATGCTTGAGTGTAAGTAAATGATATTTTTTAAATGATTATTTTTGAGGGGGTGAATAATGCCATAAATTAAATCTCAAACCTGATTAAAGAGACACTAAACATAGCTGTAAATGGGCTATATGCACAGCTAGTGTTTTTCACCCAATGATGAACTGGTGAAAGCTTTAAGTGACTATTTTCAATTTCATAAGGTTTCTTTTACAGCATCGATGTTGTAATGTAATTAAAATGTAATCAGTTAAATAGACTTAAGCATCCATTTGGTTGTTCAAGTGTAAAAAGAGATGAAAGAAATTCTAGCTTAGAAATTCCATTGGAAGTACTGGGGTAAAATTAATTTCCATATTTTAAAGACATGGCATGGAAAAATATAATTTAATGCAGTGCTTCTTGTTTGGTCTGAGACCCACTTTATATCGTATCTCATGCAGGCAGTGAAAATCGTTGTTTCCTTAAGAAATCAGATCTTAAACGCGTCGATTTTGTATGGGATGATAATTTTTTGTTGTAAATATTGTCTTGTAAATTTTAGTACAAAAACCTGGTAATAAACAGCCAGTGCTTTTTTTATGTTATTTTACAGACTTAATCCTTTATATACTGCATAATCTTAATTAAATAAACTCCTAAAACGTCAATAAAAGCCACAGTGTTAAACTGAACAGCTGAATTTTCAACATCAAATGTTGACAGAGCAGAGATCAGCATGCCATAATGCATTTCACAACTGTAAACAAACAGACAAAACCCGTGGATCATGAAATACAGAACCTGTTTTTAGTTCATTGATTTTTTTTTGTACACTCATAAAAAATAAATGTAAATGTTAGCCATGAAATATTGCTCAGTTCATTTTCACCCACTCAGTTTGTGTGTACTGTTGGAGCACTGTATACTGTAAAATAATGATATACTGTATTATAGTGTACTGCACTGTATTATATGCTGTATTACAGTCTGTTGCTCTCACTAACAGGACACTTTAAACAACAACTCATTCGCAAAGAAGTTCAGCTGGCAGCAGAAGATCTCTCAGACCCTGCCGCCCCGTAAAGGAGGTGAGTGTAACATGACTGTAATAGTACTTAAGCAATGATTTTGGTAAGTTGGTATGGCCCGCTATTCTAAGTAAAACTTATGAAAAAAAAATGCATAACTATTAAATGTGCACCGACTTTGCAATATACACACGCACACACATATATATATATAAACACTCACCGGCCACTTTATTAGGTACACCCTATTAGTACCGGATTGGACTCCCTTTTGCCTACAGAACTGCTTTAATCCTTCATGGCAGAGATTCAACAAGGTACTGGAAATATTCCTCAGAGATTTTGCTGATAGCATCACACAGTTGCTGCAGATTTGTCGGCTGCACATCCTCAACGCAAATCTCCCGTTTCACCACATCCCAAAGGTGCTCTATTGGATGCCACATGCATTAAATCCCCTTTCTTCCCCATTCTGATGCTCAGTTTGAACTGCAGCAGATCGTCTTGATCATGTATACATGCCTAAATGCATTGAGTTGCTGCCATGTGATTGACTGATTAGAAATTTGCATTAACGAGCAGCTGGACCGGTGTACCTAATATAGTGGCCAGTCAGTAAACATACTTTTAAAGAAATGAAAATATTTTCTATTCTTTCATTCATTTTCCTTTGGCTTAGTCCCTTATTTATCAGGGGTCGCCACAGCAGAATGAACCGGCAACATATTTTCTACAATAACTAAAAGAGCCCGAAGTGAACTTAAAAGACATCCACTTTTGTGGACACTTATGTGCACTTTATAGTAACGTCAATTTAAACTTAAACAGACAAGTTTATTTTATTGTGTTATTGTATTATTTTGCTTTGTTTACTAATCACAGTTATTTATTTATTGATTATAAATTTTTTACACATTTTTTTACACGTCTTAATTTTACATTCAAGTCTCTACAGAAATCACAATTATGTCATTATATTAAAAGATTCATACCTGAGTTTTACTTTAAAGTGAATCTGATTGCATTAAATAGTAAATTTGAACAACAATACATATCTTTAGAATGCAAAATAAGTGTCTAAAATCATTTTAGAAGTTCATTTATTCATTATCTTTTTGGCTTAGTCTCTTTATTAATCTGGGGTCGCCACAGTGGAATGAACCGCCAACTTATCCAGCATATGTTTTATGCAGTGGATGTCTTTCTAGCTGCAACCCAGTACTGGGAAACATCCATACACTCTCATTCACACACATACACTTCAGACAATTTTGCTTACCTAATTCCTCTATACCACATGTTTTTGGACTTGTGGAGGAAACTGAAGCACCCGGAGGAAACCCACGCCAACACGGGGAGAACATGCAAACTCCACACAGAAATGGCAACTGACCCAGCCGGGACTTGAACCAGCAACTTTTTGCTACCCACTGCGCCACCGAGCCGCCCTTCTATTTTTTAAGTTCATTCATTCATTCATTTTCTTTTCAGCTAAGTCCTTTTATTAATCTGGGGTCGCCACAGCAGAATGAACCGCCAACTTATCCAGTACATGTTTTCCACAGCGCATGCCCTTTCAGCTGCAACCCATCCATACGCACTCATTCACACACAGACTTATACACTACTGACAATTTTGCTGAGGCTCAAACCAGCGACCTTCTTGTTGTGAGGCGACAGCGCTACCCACTGCGCCGGGAGAACCTATAGGGGAATTGAATGTGTTAAATTGGCCATAGTGTACAGTATGATTTTGTGTGTGTGTGTGTGTGTGTGTGCATGTGTGTGTATGGGTGTTTTCCAGTGATGGGTTGCAGCTGGAAGGGCATCCGCTGCGTAAAACATATGCTGGAATAGTTGGTGGTTCATTCCGCTGTGGCGACCCCTGATTAATATAAGAACTAAGCTAAAGGAAAATGAATGAATGAATGTGTACAATTGTTTGTTACAATTTTAGATTCAGTTGTAGGTAGATTATGATCTAGCACACTGTATATCGAACTTCTCTCTATTGTGTCTGTCAACAAAAGCACAGGCATGTTTTGCTGCCAACTGTAGTCATGAGAATTCAGTTTAGTCCAGTCATCTACAAAAACATGTTTGCATGCGCAGTCTAGCCGAACAATAGGGAAACTTGTTGGCCAAACTCTGAAAAATAAAACAATCATTTTAGCAGTCAGCACGTTAGTAGTTTTATCATTGACCACAGGTAATGATTTAAAAAAACTGATTAAAGTGCACTGCCTTATATATTTGTGTATGTGTGTGTGCACGCGAGCATTTCATGAAAGCTTGTTTCTGTTGCAATTTTGCATTGATTTTCTCAAAATTGAAAGTAAATTGAGAATTTGCATCTCACTAATCTGACTTTCACAATTCTGACTTTTCCTTTTGTGTTTCTGAGTTTATATTGGCAACACTGACTTTTATTCAATATTCAGTGATTTCATCTTGCTGTTTTGAATTTTAATCTTGGAATTACTTTTGAAATATATTTTTTTTTTAAAGTTAACATATTGCCACAGCCATATCATCCTGCAGCCCTAAACCGGTTGCTCGCTGAAGCTAAGCAGGGCCTGGATGGGAGACCACATGGGAAAACTAGGTTGCTGTTGGAAGTTGTGTTAGAGAGGCCAGCAGGGGGTGCTCAACCTGTGAAGGGGACACTATACTGTCAGTGGGCGCCATCTTTCGGATGAGACGTTAAACCGAGGAGACTCTCTGTGGTCATTAAAAATCCCATGGCACTTCTCGTAAAGAGTAGGGGTGTAACCCTGGTGTCCTGGCCAAAGTCCCTCAATCGGCCCTTACGATCATGGCCTCCTAATTATCCCCATCCACCGAATTGGCTCTATCTCTGTCTCTCCACTCCACCAATAGCTGGTGTGTGGTGAGCGCACTGGCGCCGTTGTCCTATGGCTGCCGTCACATCACTCAAGTGGATGTTGCACACTGGTGGTGGTGTGGAGAGACCCCTCTCATGATTGTAAAGCACTTTGGGTATATGGCCAAACACAATAAATGCACTATATAAATACACATTAAATTACATTACATTACAACATTGGTGATATTGACTATTGGCTGTGTTTACATTTGCAATTCAGATTTGTTTCTATTTCTATTTGTTTCTATGATTTGTATTTACATTCTCAATATTGACTTTTTTTTTTAATTCTAAGGGTGGTATGGTGGCTCAGCACTGTCACCTCACAGCAAGAAGGTCGCTGGCTTGAGGCCCGGCTGGGCCAGTTAGCATTTCTGTGTGCAGTATGCATGTTCTCCCCATGTTGTCGTGGGTTTCCTCCAGGTGCTCCCGTTTCCCCAGGTGAATTGAATAAGCTAAATTGGCCATAGTGTATAAGTGTGTGTGTGAATGTGAGAGTGTATGGTTTCCCAGTACTGGGTTGCAGCTGGAAGGGCATCCACTGTGTAAAACATATGCTGGAATAGTTGGCCGTTCATTCCGCTATGGCGACCCCTGATAAATAAGGGACTAAGCTGAAGGGAAATTAATGAAAGAATGAGATTTAATCAGAAAGCTGAATAAATGAGCTTCCCACTGAAGTTTAATAGGATAATTCATATGTGAGATGCAACTATTTAATAATATGTAATCTGAGGATTCAAAAAAAGTCAGAAAAAAAGTCCAAACACATACGCTATAGGTGAATTGAATAAGGTAATTTGGCCGTAGTGTATGTGTGTGAATGCAAGAGTATATGGGTGTTTTCCAGTGCTGGGTTGCAGCTGGAAGGGCGTCCGCTGTGTAAAACATATGCTGGAATAGTTGGTGGTTTATTGGTGACCCCTGATTAATAAAGGGACTAAGTCAAAAAGAAAATGAATGAATTAAAATTCTGAATATATACCTGACGTTTTCCCCCAATCCGTCGGTTGCACCCCAAAATTCTGAGTTTATATCTAAAAAGTATGATACATTTTTGATATTTATTTTATTTCATAGTGGAATCAATCATTGACTTTTTGTTAATTTCTTGATTTACCAGCTGACCTGACGCCACCCTGCGAACACACGTGTCTGAGTGACGAAGAAAAGCACCAACCGAGTCGAGCTCAGATGAAAGACTGCGGCACATCGACAACAGACAAACCCAACATCTGCCCGTCCAAACACACTCCAGCTGCAGCAGTATATAAAGCCAGAGAAGCGGCCCACTGCGAGCGCATACGCTACCACACAGACGTCCGGCTGGAGCCCACAGAAGAGATCTATCTGACGCCCATACAGCGCTGCACTGAGGCTCCGGAGACCCAGAAAACACAGGTAATACTGGAGAGATCTGAGAATGAAGATACATTAGCTTTTTCTCATGTGTGGAGAAAAAAAGAAAGAAGGAAGGATGAAAGGGAGGGAGGGAGGGATGGGAGCAAGGAAGGGAGGAAGGAAAGAAGGGAGGAAGGAAGGGAGGGAGGAAGGAAGGAAGGAAGGAAGGAAGAAAGGAAGGAAGCAAGGAAGGAAGGAAGAAAGGGAGGGAAGGGAGGGAGGGAAGGAAAGAAGGGAGGGAAGGAAGGGAGGAGGGAAGGAAGGGAGGGAGGAAGTAAAGGAAAGGAAGGGAGGGAGGAAAGGAATGGAGGGAGGGAGGAAAGGAATGGAGGGAGGGAGGAAAGGAAGGGAGGGAAGGAGGAGAGGAATGAAGGGAAGGAGGAAGGAAGGGAAGAAAGAAAGGAAGGGAGAGAGGAAGGGAGAAAGTAAGAGAGAAAGGATGAAAGGGAGAGAGGGAAGGAAGAAAGAAAGGGAGAGAGGGAGGGAGGAAAGGAAGGGCGGAAGTAAGCAAGGAAGGAAGGTAGGGAGGGAGGACAGTAAGGAAGGGAGAGAGGAAGAAAGTGAGAGAGGGAAGGAAGGGAGACAGGAAGGGAGAAAGGAAGGAAGGGAGAGAGGAAAGCAAGGGAAAAAGGAAGGAAGGGAGAGAGAAAGGAAGGTAGGAAGGAGGGAGGGAGGAAGGAAGGAAGGAAGGAAGGAAGGAAGGAAGGGAGGGAGGGAGGAAGGAAGGAAGGGAGGGAAGGGAGGGAGGGAGGGAAGGAATGGAGGGAAGGAGGAAAGGAAGGAAGGGAAGGAGGGAGGAAGGGAGGAAAGAAAGGAAGGGAGGGAGGAAGGGAGAAATTAAGGGAGAAAGGATGAAAGGGAGGGAGGGAAGGAAGGAAGAGAGGGAGGGAGGAAAGGAAGGGCAGAAGTAAGCAAGGAAGGAAGGGAGGGAGGGAGGACAGTAAGGAAGGGAGAGAGGAAGAAAGGGAGAGAGGGAAGGAAGGGAGAAAGCAAGGGAGAAAGGAAGGAAGGGAGAGAGGGAAGGAAGGGAGAGAGTAAAGGAAGGGAGAAAGTAAGCACGGGAGAGAGGGAGAGGAAGGAAGGAAGTGAGGGAGGAAGGGAAAAAGGAAGGGAGGGAGGAAAAGGAAGGGAGGGAGGAAAAGGAGGGGAGGAAGGGAGAGAGGAGGAAAGGAAGAAAGGAAGAGAGGGAGGCAAGAAAGGAAGGTAGGGAGGGAAGGAAGCAAGGGAGGAAATGAAGGAAGGGACAAAGGAAGGAAGGAAGGAAGAGAGGGAAGTAAGGGAGAGAGGGACGGAGGAAATAAGCAATGAAGGAAGGGAGGGAGGACAGGAAGGAAGGAAGAAAGGAAGGGAGAGAGGGAGGAAATGAAGTAAGGGACAAAGGAAGGAAGATAGCAAGGAAGGAAGGTAGGGAGGGAGGGAGGGAGGGAGGGAGGAAGGAAAGAAAGACAGGAGAGAGGGAGGAAGGGAGGGAGGAAGGAAGGAAAGAAAGCGAGGAAGGGAGGGAGGAAAAAGGGAGGAAGGAAGCGAGGAAGTGAGGAAGGAAGGGAGGGAGGGTGGAAGGATTGAAGGAACGGAGGGAGAGAGGAAGGAAGGAAGGAAGGAAGAAGGGAGAGAGGGAGGAAAGAAAAGAAGGGAGGGAGGAAGGGAGAAAGGAAGGCAGGGAGGGAGGAAGGAATGAATGGGGAAAGGAAGGAAGTGAAAGAGGGAGGGAGGAAAGTAAGAAAGAAAGGAAGGAAGGGAGGGAGGGAGAGAGGAATGGAGTGAAAGACAGAAAAAGAAAGAAAGAAGAAAACAGTGTGATTTACATTTGTATACACTCTGGCAGTTTCCCATATGTATTTTCATTGGTTTCTGCTTGTGAATAGCATGCATTGATCTCTCCTCTGTAAACACAGGTAGTGGTGAGCTCTGACAGTGAAGCTCCTCCACCGTACAGTGAGCGGGACCTGCAGCCGCCCTCATATTTCTCCTGCGTGGAGGCTCTGGCTGTGGACAGCAGTGGAGATGAAGAAGCTACAGTGGATGATCTGTGTTTCAGAGACTGTGGTGCTGGAGAAGCTCATGCACATCACGAGAACCTGCCCAAAATAATACACACCTCAATGAGCAACTCTGACGCAAGCGGACTTTCCTACGACTCGGTCAAATACACACTGGTTGTGGATGAACATGATCAGCTGGAGCTGGTCAGTCTAAAAGAGTGTTACCGTGGTTACAGTGACGACAGCGAATCGCCTACGGTTTATGATAACTGCGTTACTTCTCCGTATGAGTCGGGTCTTGATAAAGAGTACGAGGAGGAGAATGACGGAGAAAAACAAAGCAGGATTAAAGCTTCATTTGAGGACTCCACGCCTGAGGCAGACATCCCATTCTCTCGGAAATTCGTCAATGTTTTTATGAACGGCTGCTCACGATCTTCTAGTGAGTATTGTTTTCTTTTTTGTTTTCTGTTTATTTACAGTTATGAAATGCATTATATTGTGATTATATATGATATTGGCGGTAACACTTTAGTTTGGGTCACAATTCACGATATTAATGTACCATGAACTAAAACTACTAGCTTAATAAACTACTAATTAGCTGCTAATTAGCTGCTCTAAATGGCATCAATGGTGTCATGTTTTTATTTATTTAAAGAGTATGTGCACAGCAGCAACACAAATATCTGTCCAAAACTCATGCGTGTTGTTTATTTCACACGGAGGGATGCACAGCAGCAACATAAATATCTACTTAATAAATATAAGGCCTGCCCAAAATGCTCATGCGTGTTGCTTATTACACACACAGGGATGCACAGTAGCAACACAAATATCTTTGGACTTACCCAAAAGGCTCACACGTGTCGCTTATTACACAAAGACGGATGCACAGCAGCAACACAAATATCTTTAGGCCTCCCCAAAACGCTCATACATGTTGCTTATTACACGCAGAGGGATGCACAGCAGCAGCACAAATAACTTTAGGTCTGCCCAAAATGCTCATATCGCTTATTACACACACATGGACCCAAAGCAGCAACACAAATATATTTAGGCCTGCCTAAAACGCTCATACATGTTGAGTGTTATACACAGTGATGCACAGAGTAACACAAATATCTTTAGACATGCCCAAAACGTTCATGCATGTTGTTTATTTCACACACAGGGATGCACAGCAGCAACACAAATATCTTTAGTACTCCCCAAAACGCTCATACATGTTGCTTATTTCACACACAGGGATGCACAGCAGCAACACAATTACCTTTAGTACTCCCCAAAACGCTCATACATGTTGCTTATTACACGCAGAGGGATGCACAGCAGCAGCACAAATAACTTTAGTCCTGCCCAAAATGCTCATATCGCTTATTACACACACATGGATGCAAAGCAGCAACACAAATATATTTAGTCCTGCCTAAAACGCTAATACATGTTGTGCGTTATACACAGTGATGCACAGCGCAACACAAATATCTTTAGACATGCCCAAAACGTTCATGCATGTTGTTTATTACACACACAGTGATGCACAGCAGCAACACAAATATCTTTAGACCTATCCAAAACACTCATACATGTTGCTTATTACACACACAGGGATGCACAGCAGCAACACAAATATCTTTAGGCCTGCCCAAAACACTCATACATGTTGCTTATTACACACACAGGGATGCACAGCAGCAACACAAATATCTTTAGACCTATCCAAAACACTCATACATGTTGCTTATTACACACACACAGGGATGCACAGCAGCAACACAAATAACTTTAGGTCTGCCCAAAATGCTCATATCGCTTATTACACACACATGGATGCAAAGCAGCAACACAAATATATTTAGGCCTGCCCAAAACGTTCATACATGTTGCTTATTACACACACACAGATGCACAGCAGAAACACAAATTTTCTTAGACATGCCTAAAACACTCATACATGTTGCTTATTACACACACAGGGATGCACAGCAGTGACACAAACATATTCAGGCCTGTCAAAAACGCTCATACATGTTGCTTATTACACACACAGGGATGCACACAGCAACACTAATATCTTTAAATACGTATTGATTTTAAGACTGCTGTTCACAACTCTCTTTGACTTTGCTTCAGGCACAGAGTCGTTTGGCTTGTTTTCCTGTATAATTAACGGAGAAGAGAGAGAGCAGACCCACAAAGCCGTCTACAGGTAAAACACATATGATCATTTACATTTAAACACCATTTACAAAGTCTTCACTACACATGAACATGTTAGTGTGTTTATGTTTAACTACATTTTCAGAGGTACAAAAGAAAGACGATCATACTACAACCATAGATAATCAGTGTAGTTATTTAGATTTATTATTCAGTTTCTCTAGAAGCTTCTGCAGCTTCTGGTTCATGCAGACTTTAACTGTTGATTAAAAAGAGGCCTACAAGAAGTGATATTGTGTTTGTGCCAGGTTTATTCCTCGTCATGATGATGAGCTGGAGCTGGAGCTCAATGATCCTCTGCTGGTGGAGCTTCAGGATGAGGATTACTGGTATGAGGGCTACAACATGAGGACTGGAGCTCGTGGGATCTTTCCTGCTTATTACGCCACGGAGGTCTTCAAAGAGCAGGAGCTGGTTTCAGATGGTACGGTCTAGATGTAAAGATCACTCCATTTCCCATCTGTGCCATCATTTACTCTGCTCAAGCACTCCTGACTGCTTATGCGCTCTTTATATTTTGTTCTCAGAAGTGAAAAGCTCTGAATGGGTGGAGAAATACACAATGAAGTTCCTCGGCTCGGTTCAGGTGATCAATCACAAAGGCAATGACGTTCTGTGTGCAGCTATGCAAAAGGTTTGAAGCTTTACAGTAACTCTTAATGAGCTTAAATGTTTTAAACACCTCATTGTGCATCAGCCTACATTTTTGTAAAATACGTGGTAAGTTTTGTCGTAAGTTTCTGATGACAAATCCACTAGAGGGCGCTTACTACATATTTTGCAAATCTGACATACGATAATTAAGGGTCTTGTACGTTTCCGATGACAAATCCACTAGAGGGCGCAGTCTTCAATTTTTGCGAATCTGAAATATGTTACTTGAGGTATGTGTTTTTGTATGTTTCTGATTATAAATCCACTAGAGGGCGCCGTCTAAATATTTTAGGAATCTAAAAAAACGTTACTTAGGGTACATTTCTTGTATGTTTCTGATGACAAATCCACTAGAGCAGGGCTATTCAATTGGCAGCCCGCAGGCCGAACTTGGCCCCCGAGGCAATTTGTTTCAGCCCTTCAAATAGGCTAGTATGACCATCAAAAATAAATTTAGTTCAGTTGAAAAACGGCCGATATTGTTACGAAGTGAAGTGCGTGTGTTCAATACAGCACGAGCTGCAGTTGAAGGTTTCGCATAGCGAAAGTGATCTGACATTAAGCATGTGGTGCGAGCAGCCGAAAACATTTGGATATGTTTGTAGAAAAGGCCTTTTGTTCAGTGCACTGATATCATTATTAGGGATGCAACGATTAGCTGAGTTCATTATTAAGCGCGCTTTAATTCGTCACGCTTAATTAATATTAAATGCTTCTCAACGCCGCGTTTATGTTGCACGAAACAAAACTGCTGCAACTAAAAGTTATGCCACCTCTGCGCTAGTTTAAAGTTCCGGGCTTATACACCAAGGCTAATACGCACGCAGACTGAATTAACTATAGCAGCGGGCCGTTCACATATCGCGTCTTTTCTGCATGCAAATTCGTTATATCCAATATTAGAATATATGCCAATATGCATGCACAAGCGGATCGATGCCTAGTAGAAAACATCTGACGCTGTAGCGTGGCTTGCAGTGCAATGTAAACAAAATATATGTTAGAGGAATTATTACGAATTATTATGCATGTAAGAACGCAGATGATAACAATAGTTCATTTAAATACTTAGCTAAAGCTTAAATTTATATTAGACGTGATAGCCGTGAAATCATGATTAATCTTCAGACTATATAATCGCACAACCAAAATCTGTAATCGTTGTATCCATAATTGTTATGCAGTTTAAAACATCACATATGAATGTGTGTGAATGTAGAAGAAGCCTACTTAAACAATGCACTGCTTTTGTTGTGCTTTGAAATCTATGCAGTTTCAAATGCAATATATTAACGTTTTAATGTAGAAATATACAACTTGGGTGTCTTAAGGAGCAAAAATACAACATACGGGCTCTTATGTCATCACTCATATTGCAAGTCATATCTCTCTGGCCCTTCTTTTGGGATGCTTTTCATGAACTGGCCCCCATGACAAACTAATTGAATAGCCCTGCACTAGAGTGTGCAGTCTACAAGTTTTGTGAATCTGAAATACATTACATAGGGTACGTTTTATTGCACGTTTCAGATGATTAACCCACTAGAGGGCACTGTATACATATTTAAGGAATCTGAAATACATTACTTAGGGTATGTCTTTTTGTAAGTTTCTAATGATAAATCCACTAGAGGGTGATGTCTAAATATTTTAGGAATATAAAAATACGTTACTTAAGGTACAATTTATTGCACGTTTCACATGATTAATCCACTAGAGGGCACTGTCTTCATATTTTGCGAATCTGAAATGCGTTACCTAGGGTAGGTTTTACTGCACATTTCAGACAATAAATCCACTAGAGGGCGCTGTCTGCATTTTTGTGAATCTGAAATCCATCACTTAGGGTGCATTTGTCGTATGTTTCACATAAATGTACTTCTTTTACACGTACAGAAGAAGGTGGTGCTTGTCGTACAGATCAATTAGCGAACCACTGAGCTAACCCTTTCCCTTAACCCGACCAATAGGGGTTTTCAGAAGCAAATGCCAGAGAAAAGTGCACTGTGAACACATGATTTTACCTTGATTTTACATTGCTTTTGTCTCTTTTGTGGAAGAGTCCATATGGAGCATTCAGAAAAAGCGTCCATATGGCGATAGATACGTGATACAAATGCATTCATTACAAATCAGGTAGCGTTAAGTTGTTTTGAGGTGCTTATTTGAGGTTGTGCAAAGAACTGCACAAAAATAATCTGTTATTTCGTCAATAATATGTCCCTGTAAATATCATTAGTGTGAAAAGGAACAAAAGTTGTTGTCGTCATACTGCCCCCTAGTGTTCACTTTACCTACAAACTACAGTCAAGTGTGTGTTAAAGTACATTTTTGTGGTTTAACAATAATATAGACTGAAGTACATATATATATATATATATATATATATATATATATATATATATATATATATATATATATATATATATATATATATATATATATATATATTAGAGGTGTGAACCTACACTGGTCTCACGGTTCGGTTTGGTTACGATTATCATGCCTTCGATTCGGTTCAATTCGATATCTCGGTGCATTGACGATGCTTTCCATATACGCTTTTATATTTTACTTCACAGCACAAGAATTCTTGTATTAAAATGTATCATTTTAAAATACATTTTATATGTATTTGTAATACAATTTTGTCCTTTAATACAAGCAGTCAGATATTTGAACTGTACCTTTAATTTTACCTGCTCAAAGAAAACACTCTGCATCAAACAAATCTCAAGTGCATGCACAGAACAACATGAGCATTTAAAGCAAATAAACAGACGTAAATATTATCCTGCTTGCTTTTTAAGAGTTGTAGAGCGAGTTGTTAAACGCCTATGATTGGTCACACGCTCAACAGAAAGTGCTGCGATTGGCTCTGCGCTGGACGCGACAATCAGCTGATCAATGATAGACGCGGAGGAGGAAACCCGCTCACTCAACAGCCGAGAGGAGAGGAAACGTCACGCCAGCAGGTCAAAGGGGCCACAGTGTGTGTGTGAGAGAGAGAAATGGAGTTTACTTTCCTTTTCTTCGTAGGAGTGAAAGCAAGCACAAACGCAGTGAACTGTGCAGAGTGTCTGCGTTTTAATTACTCGCTCTCGCCTCCCTCGCCATAGTATTCTACCGCGACATAGCGCATATGAGATAAATGACGTCAGTACATAATAACCGGTTATGATCTATTACTGAACCGATACCGAATGGTCCACGTCTGCATCGCGGTGCACAGAAGAAACGAATTTTGACACCCCTAATATATATATATATATATATATATGTATATATATGTTGATTATTGACCTTATTTTTTCATGTACGAGCCTTCAAATGCAGTTTACTAGATTGATGATGTTTATTTATGACTATTATTCTAGATTGCGATGAACAGGAGGCTGACTGTACATTACAATCCTCCATCATCCTGCATCCTGGAGATTACAGTGAAGGGATTAAAACTCACAGTGCAGGACGATTTCGACATGGTAAAACCATGAGCATGTCTGTTTTTTAAGCATCTCTTCATGCTGCTGTTTGATATTTAAGACTTTCCAATACATTTTCAATAGTAGAATATTGTATTGTGTAATGAAATAATCAAAAATTACTGACGGACTAAAGCAAACCCAAACATACTGAAATGTCTTCAAATTATTCAGTGTGTGTTTACAGATTATAAAATGAGTTTGTGAAATGTGTGCAGGGTTTAATGTAGTTGTTTTGTAAATGTGTTTCACAGAGCAGTCAATACAGTCACTTTTTCCATTTGAAGAACGTCTCATTCTGCGGCTACCATCCCAGAAACAAGAAGTAAGTGCTTTACTGGCATCCTTCACATTCACAATTAAAATTATAAAGGTTTTATTATTATTTTAGCTGCATATACACCATTCAAACGTTTGGGGCCAGAATGATTCTTTAAAAGGAAATTTATTGCTTTGATCCCACAAGTACACAATATTAATTCATTTGATCAAAACATATGTTACAAAGGTTAAAAAAGATCATTTTAAAAAATTATTTTGTACGTTCTGACTAATGGATAATTGAATTAGGTGAAAAAAATATAGAATATAGAATAAAATATAGAATAAAAAATAGGAATCCACAAAACTATGAAGCATAAATAATGATATCAACGCAGATAATCATATGTTTTCTGTCATACTGAAGACTGAAATAGTTTTCACAGAAAATTATGAAGGTTTTTTTTTTTTGTTTATCTGCAAATACACTTCTGTTGAAATGTTTGGGGTCAGAATGATTTTCTTTTAAGGAAATTTATTGCTTTGATCCAACAAATACACATTCATTTGATCAAAAATTACAGTAAAAATGTTACAAAAGATTTATTTTTTAGATTATTTTGAACTTTCTGTTTTAAACTATCTAATTTTCTTTTAATTGGACAATTTAATTAGTTAATAGTTAGTGGCATCCACAGAAAATATGAGACATTAGTAGGCCCACACGGAATCTGCGAGCACAGATTTCCAAAGATTTTTAGGCTATCATTGATTGTTTATTTACATGTGTAAATGTGTGTAAATTTATATTTATTCAGTTTTTAAAATTAATTTCAGCAATAATATTGACTAACATGAAAATATTCATATGATTTGTTTACAATACAGTGTGTAAAGTAATATTTCTTAATATGTCTTAAGTAGATATATTATATGAGAGACTTGCTTTTTTTACCAAATAAGTGGATCTAATTGGATTTGCATTGTAAACATTAAATAAAAGTTAAAAAGGTCTTATTTTTGATTTCATATATTAAGTTTTTAGTTATGATAAAATACTGTAGCAAAAAATGTGCGCAGATTCCGTCTGGCCCTAGACATTAGTAAGGATGTCAGCACAGATAATAATCATATGTTTTCTGAAGAATCATGTCATACTGAAGACTGCAGAATATAGATACAAACAGTAGTAAGTTTGTCTATCTGCAAATACACTACTGTTGAAATGTTTGGGGTCAGAATGATTTTCTTTTAAGGGAATTTATTGCTTTGATCCCACAAATACACAATATTAATTCATTTGATCAAAACATATGTTACAAAGGTTAAAAAAGATCATTTTTAAAAAAAATTTTGTACGTTCTGACTAATGGATAATTGAATTAGGTGAAAAAAATATAGAATATAGAATAAAATATAGAATAAAAAATAGGAATCCACAAAACTATGAAGCATAAATAATGATATCAACGCAGATAATCATATGTTTTCTGTCATACTGAAGACTGAAATAGTTTTCACAGAAAATTATGAAGGTTTTTTTTTTTGTTTATCTGCAAATACACTACTGTTCAAATGTTTGGGGTCAGAATGATTTTCTTTTAAGGAAATCTATTGCTTTGATCCAACAAATACACATTCATTTGATCAAAAATTACAGTAAAAATGTTACAAAAGATTTATTTTTTAGATTATTTTGAACTTTCTGTTTTAAACTATCTAATTTTCTTTTAATTGGACAATTTAATTAGTTAATAGTTAGTGGCATCCACAGAAAATATGAGACATTAGTAGGCCCACACGGAATCTGCGAGCACAGATTTCCAAAGATTTTTAGGCTATCATTGATTGTTTATTTACATGTGTAAATGTGTGTAAATTTATATTTATTCAGTTTTTAAATTAATTTCAGCAATAATATTGACTAACATGAAAATATTCATATGATTTGTTTACAATACAGTGTGTAAAGTAATATTTCTTAATATGTCTTAAGTAGATATATTATATGAGAGACTTGCTTTTTTTACCAAATAAGTGGATCTAATTGGATTTGCATTGTAAACATTAAATAAAAGTTAAAAAGGTCTTATTTTTGATTTCATATATTAAGTTTTTAGTTGTGATACTCCCAAAATCGTTCCGCATAAATCCACTGATTTTCTGCGCAGAAATACTGTAGCAAAAAATGTCCGCAGATTCCGTCTGGCCCTAGACATTAGTAAGGATTTCAGCACAGATAATAATCATATGTTTTCTGAAGAATCATGTCATACTAAAGTCTGCAGAATATAGATACAAAAAGTAATAAATGACATTTTTAAAGTGTGTCATTACAATACAAAACTGTTATTATAAAGTAAAGTGCTTTACTACAATCAGACCCGGATTAAGAATTCAGAGGCCCCTGGACACAATGTCTTGTAGGCCCCCTACAAGGCCGCACCCCTATAGTTGAATTAAAAAATAAGATTAATATAATATTTTTTAAATAAAGTTAATCTTTAATGTTTTGCCCACATTTTTTAAATAAATTACATAGTACATATATATTTATAGTCTACAAAGATTTACCTGGTTTTAAAAGCATTTAAAAGCACACTTTGATAAAAAAAATACTAATAAAACTGGTGAAAATTAAGGGTTTTTAATATACTTATTCAAGTTCACTGAAGCAGTACTAAACATTTATTCCTCTTCAGGGGCTTTTTCTGTCTCTCTCTCTCTCTCTCTCTCTCTCTCTCTCTCTCTCTCTCTCTCTCTCTCTCTCTGTCTCTCTCTCCATGAGGTCGGAGAATATGGGTGAAGCAGGGCGACTAACATTGTAAATACAGATTAATTATATTAAGATGTCGCTAACATTTAACACCAGAAAAGAACTGTTTATAAAATATTTATTATTCTTATTATCCTTATTAAATACCTTGTGACTCATTTCATATACTTTATTTACATTTTTAAACAAAAACATTTCCTTTCTATTGAAAATAAATGTATTTCCAATCTGATATGTAATGGGGGGAAAAAAGAAGAACGTGTTCACCAGACGCTGGATTCGAACCGGGATCATGATCGAGCGCCTCAAAACATGTTACCATGCGCTTTACGAGCTATGCCACTCCCACCTGCTGTCTACTGCGCTCTTTAGTGATGTTGTCTCTGTCGATCAAACGGCGCTGGCGAGAAGCACTCAACTAGCTTATTCCAATGAGGTGCGCTATTTGCACTTAGCCTAAATAGACACTCCAAAATCAGCTTTATTTTCACCCCTCGCAAGGGCACCAAGTGCGCACAGGCCCACTATGCCCATTGGTTAATTCGGCCCTGACTACAATACATACAAATCAGTTATTAGAACTTTCACAATACTTATTTTTAATGCAGTTTTGCTGAGCGAAGAGAATTCAGTAACTTTCATCACTTCCTAAGACTGTCATGACACCTTTATAACACATTTCATCAATAGGAAGGAGATTTTATGCATGCTTATGACAACTGTCAAACTGTCAAGCATCCTTTGCTCAGTAAAGCCTCGGTCACACAGCACTTTTCTCCACGTGGACTTCCATTCATATGCAAGTGAATGCAACAAACTGGAAACTCGCTCGTGTGACAAGTTTTGCAGTACGCTGTATTGCAAAGTTCAAGCTTGGTGAACTCTGACCTGCGAAATCGCATCACTTGACTGCTTGAGACCAATCGAAGATCAAAACATGAGCTCTCTGGACAGAAATCTAAAATATGGACCAATCACTTGCTTTCATTAATGTCTAATCATCTTGTTTATTCCTGCCTCTTTTCGCGGAGTTGTAAAAGAGAATTTAAAAGAGACAGAACTCTAGTGTGTCCGCGGCTTAAGTCATTTTAAATGCAAAGATGCCATCGTTTGAGATGTCTTTCTTTGTTATGACAACTTGACATTACCAAGGCAACATAACTTGTCATAAATCTGGCATAAACATGATTGACAAACTCATTATAATTGTGTCAAGAATATTTTTTATCACATTTTTCAGCGGAAACAAACTGAATTTGTCATTACAGTTCCTCAGTAAATGTGTCAAATAATTGAAAACAGCTTCAATAGCATTTAAGATTTTAATCACACAAGTATAAAATTCCTGACATTTATAATAGTGTTTATGGAAGATTATTGACAAGTTATGCCGTCTTGGTAATGTCAAGTTGTCATTACAAAGAAAGACATCTCAAACAATGTCATCTTTGCTTTTTAAAGAAAATGACATAACTAAGCTAATGACACTTAATAACAGTTGTCATAAGCATGCATTAAATCTCATTCATATTTATGGAGTGGCATGTCTTAATTATAAAGGTTTCATGTCTTTTTTAAAACTACAAACCTGTTTAATGCATAAATCTGCATAATCATGAGCTCATTATAATTGTGTCATGAATATTTATCATCACATTTTTCCGCAGTAAATGTGTCAAATACTTGAAAACAGCGTCAATAAAATTGAATGACATTTGAATGTAATTGACGTCAAGATTTTAATCACAGTTATAAAATTCATGACAATTATAATAGTGTTTATGGAAGATTTATGAGAATTTATGTTGCCTTAGTGATGTCAGGTTGTCATAACAAAGAAAGACATCTCAAACAATGTCATCTTTGCATTTAAAATGACACAACTGAGAGGACACTTAACAATAGTTGTCATAAGCATGCATCAATTCTTATTCATATTTATGATGTGTCATATCATGATTATAAAGGGCTTTTCTGAAAAACCACAACAATCATACTGACTCCAGACATGCTCAATGCATTGATCTGTGCTTTATTTTAGCGTCTGCTTTCTCCACAGGTATTTTGGCTTCATTACGAAGCATCCAGCAGATGAGAGATTCGCCTGCCACGTCTTTGTGTCCGAAAACTCCACTAAACCCCTCGCTGAGTCTGTGCGGTCAGTATTACTTTAATATAATATAATGCATTCATAATATATCACATTCTTCCATTTTTATACTCATTTAAAGGGAGAGTTCACCCACAAATAAAAAAAAACATCTGTCATGGTTTACTCATCCTCCAAACCAGTTTGAGTTTCATTGTTCTGTCGAACACAAAAGAAGATATTGGAAAGGATGTTGGAAAAAAGCAGACAGTAGCTGTGTTTACATCCATAGGTGAATTAGATTTATGCGCAAAACTGGAATACTGCATAAAAGATTTGTAAATAAAGCAGCATCTCCGGTTAATGAGAAACAAAAGAGAACAAAATCACCACTTCCTGATAAACTGGAGCAAATATCAGAGATAAAATGTAGTTTAGTGCTGTAGGAGAAGCCACTGTGGTGTTTTTTCTTCTCTAATAAATGAGTTGCGCCTCAGAAGACGAAACGCAATGAACGCGGTGGCTTTTGGAGTCGTGAGACGCTCTTTGGGAGCGCAGACTGATGCTCAAGACAGTTCTGGAGGGAATAATAATAGAAGAAGAATAATACTGAAGCACTGTGATGACAGACTGACGGCTGAGGGGTTTTAGAAATGAGCAAAACAACATTTCAGATCTTTTACAATGTGCTGGAAACGTGTGTTGCAAACTCAATTAATGCGTCCCATCCAGGGGCGTCGCTAGACCCAATTTACTGGGGCACGTGCCCCAGTATAAATCGCCAGTGCCCCAGTAAATGCTTTGAGATATGATTTAGGCTACTTCATATGCAAATGTATGTATTAAGAGGGGTAATTAAGGAATAAAGGCGTTATTCTCTATGTGCAACCGAACCAACCCTGGTGAAAGCACTGTAGTTTAATCAAAAAGCAAACTGACGCATGTGCGCAGAAAACCTCACCCACGCGCCTCACACACCGCTCCTGCTGGACCCTGACGCGCTGCTCTTCTCCCGGTGCGAGTCCCGGTTGTTAACATGTACGACGAAAAAAATACCCGCCGCTCAAGACACAGTCTTTTATGTGGAGGTGACGGCACGGTGGAAGTGAGTTTTGCAAGTCGACAAAACTAAAGTTTAAACAATATGATGGTGATCTTACTAAGCATGCCTCCTGATAGATTTTTTTGTATGAAGCACAAAGGATGGATGTAGTCAGGGAGGTAAAACTTAATAAGCCTAATTCTCTGTCATGTGTCAAGTCTAAGACAACAGATAATTAAACATCTTTTTTTGTATTCTATAGAATTGCCTATATAGAATTTCATTCAAATTAAATTATTGTTCATGCAAAAGCTTTTTTTTAAATGATCTTAGCATCACTCCAGTTGTGTCTTTACATTATTTTCCAGTTACATTTAGGATAAATTATTTAGAATAATAATTTATAATAACAATATTAATTTTATTTGTCTATATATATATATATATATATTATTTTTTTATTTATTATTAATTTATTATTATTTTTTTTTTTAGGGGGGTGCCCCAGTAGAGCTTTATGTCTAGCAACGCCCCTGGTCCCATCACACACATTTTTATCATCACAGGATCTGTTCAAAGTAAATCACTTTAATGATGTCCATGCTAGAATTTATTCACTAAAGTGTTTTGATTGTAGTTTATATATGTAATTTATTTTCTAATTGAATAAAAGGTTTATGCTCCTCAACTGTGCATACACTTTTAATACACATTTTAACAATGCATCCTCATCTTTGCATTTCCATTTATGCAATTAATACAACATTTTTAATGCAATATTCCAAAATGCGCTTAAAAATAGGTGTATGGAAACAGCTATTGACTTCCATAGTATAGCTAGATTCTAATATGGATGTCAATGGCTGCTTTTTCCAACATTCTTCAGAATATCTTCCTTTGTGTTTAACGGAAGAAAGAATTGTAGTGTTTGGAACCGTTTGTGTGTGAGTAAATGATGAGGAAATTTTCATTTTTGGGTGAACTGACCCCTTTAAATCAGTTTTTATTCTAGGGTGCGTTTCCCAAACAACGACGTAACTCGCGTCTGAACTATCATAGTACAATGCATCGTTTGGGAAAAGAACAATGTAGTGACGAGTGTTTCCCAAAGCTGTAGTTACTCTGTCGCAGATCCATTGATTGAACCATGTTAGTTATAACGTAAAACGCCCATAATGATGCTCTAAACAGGGTGGACTAACAACTTCTTTAAAGAAAACAACATCATTTTTTGTGCAAATGATATTGTTTTACACAAACACGCATTTAAAAAAAAATTAGTTTTGGTATAAACATGCACTCGCTTTCCATATTAATTGAAATATATGTGAACGGCACATATAGGGCCTGTGTTTCCTTTACAAATATTATTGAGAATATTCCACATTTTATATAAATCATATAAATAAATAAACAATCAGGCGATTTATTAAAAATTTACTTTAATATTTATTATTTATTAGGAAATGAAAAAAAATACTACTTTAATAATAATATTACAGTTTTTCTCAGTGGCTTTGGTGCATTTCTCACAACACTATTTACATTTGCACAACAGTTCATGCATTTCTCAAAACAATTAGTGCAAACTGCAAAATCTAGTGGATAACCTGCAAAAGTGCGTCACTTGCTCAAAATGGAGAGCTCATTCCTCAAAAGCAAGTATTGATGTCAATGAAAGTGTCAGTGTCATCAAGATGAAAAGTCCTGACACCATTGTTTATGAACAAGATAGTCAAATGGCTTAGTCATGTTTTCATTATGACACTTTACTCTACATTTTCTCCAATGCAAAAAAGTCAGATATTGGTGACACTTCCTGAAAATGCTCAAGACAGCACTATATACTATTAGCACAGCCATTTGAAAACTACAGTAAAGTTAGACATCACTGCATTTAGTGAGGTATCTGAGTACAACACACTGAATGTTTCACATTTTTACTGCATTTGCTCTTTACAATTCTAATTTATTCACAGCACTGTGCAACAGAATAAACACCCTTATTTACAACAAACATAAACTCATATTTGGTAGAGCTGTGCACAACTGTAGACAATACTGCAGTACAGATTGGAACTGAACCTACAACATACACAGGTCTGGAAATCATTCATCAAATTGTTCAGTTTAGGAGACATTTTCAGAAAAAAAATATTTAACATTTTTAAAATAAAATGAGCTTGACAGATTTTGAAAACTAGTTCAACATTTGTGTATGTAATGACTCAGTAATGAAATGAGGACTATTAGTTTAATATGGAATGACTATTCAGCATCCACAAGTTTAGTTCATTTTGACTGACATGACATAAGCAAATGATAATGTTACAAACAGCAGAGAGTTGTATGAAAGCAATTGATGCATGTCCAAAAGCATTTGCAATTTGTTGAAAGGAATGAGAAACTGCTACTGTGATGTGCACAAATGACTAATTGTTTTGAGAAATGCATGAACTGTTGTGCAAATGTAAATAGTGTTGTGAGAAATGCACCAAAGCCACTGAGAAAAACTGTAATAATGGTTATTAATTAAGTAGGATGTTTATTTGTTTTTTTATTTTTTGAAAAGTCTACTTTTACAGTTTGACACATGCAAGCCACTGCAGAAATGTTCTAACCACTAGGTCATATACAGTAGGCTACAGATACATTTCTTAATAAATAACCTAATATAAATTAAAAGCATAACGTACGCTGTGTTTTTTGTCTTAACAAGCTTTGGAGACGCAACATAAATTCCGCATTTAAATAATAGGTCACCTATAGCTTTCGTCATGAGCCACGGCTGTGTTCAAAATGGCATAAATGCTTTCAAAGTGCACTAAGAAGGGAGCACAATTGTAAACATGAAGATCGCTAAAACTGAACTGTAAAAATACTTTGAAAGCAAATTACACCTAAGAGTGACGACTAGAGGTGTGAACCTACACTGGTCTCATGGTTCCGTTATGATTATCATGCCATCGATTCGGTTCAATTCGCTATCTCGGTGCATCACGGTGCATTGACGATGCTTTCCATACACAGTTTTATATTTTCTTCACAGCACAGCAATTATTGTATTAAAATGTATAAATATATTTATATACTATTTGTAACACAATTTTGTCATTTAATACAAACAGTAAGATATATGAACTGTACCTTTAAACAACACGAGCATTTAGCAAATAAACAAATATAAATATCCCGCTCACTCTCTGAGCCTTGTCTTGGTCATGTGCTCAACAGAAAGGGCTGCGATAATGCGATTGGCGCTGGCAATCTTCACAGATGAGTGACACTGATAAACTGCAGCGGCGATCACAGCTGATCCATAATAGACACGGTGGAGAAAACTCTGCAGACACGCGCTCGTGTCTGTATCCAGAAGTATCGCTGTAACAGCCGAGAGGAGAGGAAAAGTCACGCTAGCAGGTCAAACGGTCCACAGTGAGAGAGTTCACTTTCATTCTCTCAATCGCACTGAAATAGGGGCTTCTGGTGTTAGTGTCAGTGAAAGACTGTCCAGCAAACACACGCAGTGAAATTGTGCAGAGTTTCTGCGTTTTTAAGTAGCTGGAGCATTTTAAATACTCGCGCTCGCCTCCCTCGCCATAGTAAGTTACGGCGACATAGCGCATATGAGATAAATGACGTCAGTATAATAACCGGTTATGATTATTACTGAACCGATACCGAATTATCCACGTCTGCATCACAGTGCACCGAAGAAACAATTAATTTTGACACCCCTAGTCACGACTCATGTTTTTTTTTAATCATTCCAAGTTTAAATGTTGGAATGTTCTAAATGAATAGGGCATAGGGGGGATAACTGGGAAATAAACACAACCAGGAACTATGTTCTAACTACAGCTCCAGAGGTGTAGCTGCAAGCATACAAGTTTGATGCAGTTTGCAAATGTCCATTGGAACGATGGGTTTGGGAAACATTAAATCAACAAACTATGTTTGTAACGACGGAACTTGCGACCTCAGTTAGCTAACGATGATTTTCGGAAACGCACCCCAGATCGATCTCACAGGGAAAATGTAATCAAATATTTACGATTTTAAAAGGAGAAAGGCATGCCCCCAAACCCCACCCCTAAATCTACCCCTCATTAGGGGATGAGCAAATCATACTAACATGTATAAATGAGACTGAAACAACACAATTCTTGAGATTTTTTTTTTTGGGCAACTTGATGGTTTTACGTTCAATCTACTTCAACTTAAGTTGGTCAACTTAATCGGTTTGTGTTAAATGAATTATGTGGAACCCTGTATTTTTTAGTGTATTATGAATTAGCCACTAATTCAAGAAAATAGTTGTGAGATTTTGTTGTTTTATTGTCTCATATTTATAATAGGTTTTTGAATCATATTTGGAACCACTTCTGTGTGTGTAAATGATCAGAAAAACATTTTTGGGTGAACTGACCCTTTAAATCAGCTTTTTATTCAGATCGATCTCACGAGGAAAAGCATCTATTTTACATACTGTCAGAAATGGCTACTAATTTATACAATTTAATTCATTAGACTAAAATTGGGGATGAGCAAATGGTACTAAATGAGATCGTACAAATTATGAATAAGCCACTAAATCAAAAGAGATTGTGTTGTTTTATTGTCTCATGTTTATAATAGTTTTTTTAATCATATGTTGTCTTGATTTGCAGGAAAGCGTTCCACTTGTACTATAAGGAGTTTGTGGAGGTCTCGTGTCCCACAGAAGACATTTACCTGGAATAATCTCTGCGCTACAGCAATACATATATATATTAATAACTACGCTACATGAATATATATGAGGAACAATATCTGTATATACTATAATCAAAGACTAATATATCTGACAAAAAGGACCAAACGAGATGAAGAAGACTGTCATTTAGTGATTAATGCACAAGAGAATTGAAGAATTGTACAGTATAAAGGCTGAAATTATTTTCCTGGATTTTGAGGATGAGTGTTTTCATCCGCTGCTTAGCTCCTGCGCTGTGCTTCTGTCTCTGCTTCAGGCTTCATAGAGAATATTTTTTCATAGCTCCTAATAAACACCATTAATAATAGAGGTAAATGATAATAACGATAATCAGCTTAAAGCCATTTCTGCGGTTTGTGACGTCTCGATGTGTCGCATTTTGCAGGCGCACCAGCATTATTCATTCCTAAAATCTGCCTGTAACATTTCATGAAATGGCTAAATCTACATTTTACATGATTATTTACCAAATGAAAGACATATCTAAGAGCTTATAGAGCAGTTTATTTCAACCCAGGCTCCTTATTGATATGTACCCCTATATACATTTCTGGAGAGCGTGAAATACGTCACAGAAGCTGTTTTTTTTTTCTTTTTGCAGTTTTTCTGAATCCACCAGAGGCCGCTCTGTACGCTTTTTCAGATCTCAAATTTCTCTCGCGAGTGCCAGTCACCTGCTGTTCTCATATAAATCCACCAGAGGCCGCTGTCGACTGACTGACCTCACCCACCCCTTCCCTAAACCCAACCAATAGTGTTTTCAAAAGCAATCCAGAAAAAGAAAAGCCCTCGCCGCCATGCTCTCAACCTGTTATTTACTTGTTTATTTTATTTTTGTCTTACCCTCTTTCTGGAACCGTTCTCCACCAGACTCGAACCCCGTTGTGTCGCGGTCAACTCCGCTCAGTGTCTCGAGTCACTGGACAAACAGCAGAAAAGTTGTCCACACTGAGGTAAACGATCAGCTGGTAGCACAAAAAATAAACAGAAGTCGTCGGCAGCGTCATACCGTTAATCATACCGTCATTCCATATTTATTATAAAGATAAAATGCAGCCATACGTAGCTCTGGCTACATAATTCACGCTCTCCTGAAAATGTATGCAGGGGTACATATTCACAACGAGCCGGTGTTGGTTATTTTACTGTATAATAACTGTGATTAGCAGCTAATCAAAAAATATTTGAGGAGTTTCAGTATTCTTGTTTTAATCATTGATTACAGTAATAATAATAATAATAATAATAATAATAACCCTTCAGTGCCATGGAGTTCCTGTTCAAGTTTGAGTGAAACTGGTGGAAATGAATGACATTTCTTGTGTTTTTCTCAGATCAGACTGTCGGAGCTCCACACTTGCCCTTTATTTACAAGTATTTCTTGTAAAAGCAAGACCTTATTGTGCTCATTAAAAGACTTGCTCAACAACGCATGGTTTAATATCAGATTGTTGTTTTATTGATATGTATTTGCCACAATTCAGGACTGGAAGAAAACGGGAAAATAAATAAACACCAAAATGCCAACAAGGGTTCATCTGGCATAAATCTATAAACATAAGAAGCAATCATGACTTTTCAGGGTTTCTGCCAGTTTCACTAAGATAATTTTAAGACTTTTTAAGACAATTATGAATGAAATTTTAGACTCATAACGAGCTAAAGGCTAAGGAATTTTTTTTTATGGCTCAGATGGAAAGGATTTTTATTTGCCCAATATATATATATATATATATGTGTGTGTGTGTGTGTGTGTGTGTGTGTGTGTGTGTGTGTATATCTAACTATGTTAGTTAGATTAACTAGGCAGGTTAGGGTAATTAGGCAAGTTATTGTATAATGATGGTTTGTTCTGTAGACAATTGAAAAAAAATTAGCTTAA
The DNA here is from genome assembly GCA_903798195.1 of Danio kyathit. NCBI lineage: Eukaryota > Metazoa > Chordata > Actinopteri > Cypriniformes > Danionidae > Danio > Danio kyathit. Next base: position 87,138,803 of record LR812525.1, on the reverse strand, counting down.
AGGGGCTAATAATATTGACCTTAAAATGGGTTTTAAAAAATTAAAAACTGCTTTTATTCTAGCCGAAATAAAGCAAATAAGGGTGCTTTCACACTAGCACTTTTGGTCCGCACCCGAGTTCGTTTGACGTCATAGTACGGTACGTTTAGCTAGTGTGAACGTGTCTTCGGGTGCGCACCCGTGAACCGTACCCGAGTCCGCCTGAAAGAGGTGGTCTGGGCAATGAGCATAGAATCACCAAGAGGCGACACTCTAGTGCGATTTGGGAAACGTTTTGGAATGAAAACTCCAATAGAACAGCATATTATAAGTTTGTAAAATAAACTATTAAAAGTGCTGATGATTGTGATAGTAAGTGTTGTATTGTCGTCTTTTAGGTTGTATCTCAGCTTTAATGCGCTTTTTAAATACATAAATAAAAAATAAAGCAGCTGCTTGCCATCGTGACAGCAATAAGATCTAATGGGCAGCCGATCGCTTTCACCCAACAACCTCGATTTTACAAAAAGATTTTTAGGCTGGAAAAAGTCAGTTACATCTGGCAACACTGGGTACGGTTCTCTTCTGATGTGAATGCAGGCACGTGCACACATAGGGCTCAACCTGTGCATTGTACATGCCCTTTTGAGTCCGGGATGAGTCCCCCACCCCCACCCCCGCTCTTCAGTTCGCGATCTCCGCCCCCTCGCTCTTCAGTTCTCCCCCTGTATCTTCTATGCACATGCCCTTTGAAAAGCCTCTGCACGGCCCTGTGTGAATGCAATCTTACCAAATAACGGAAGTAATCCGCCAACTGTACAACAAACTATCGTTTTCATAATGTTCATTCGTGTGTGTGTGTGTCACGTATTTTACCTTGGTGACAAGCGGGACTGAGCCAGGGCAAACACAGTGATGTCTGCTTGTCTCCTCCAAAAACAGCTTCTGCAGACACTGTGTGATGTTCTGAATGTTTATAATATTTTTGCGGCAGATGGACGCGAGTCGCTTTCTGTATGTCCAAAACTAAAAGATTCAGTAAAAGCAAATCGACCGCGATGTGCGGAAGTCTCCATTTTGGCGCTTTGCTTTCGTGACTGTCACCTAGCAACAGCAGTAAACAAAACAGCAGCTCTGTGACGCAAGCGTACCGGGTTCAGAAGGAAAAGAAACAGTGTGAACACAAACCAACCGAGAAGGTGGCAAGGGGGGACAATCGAACTTGGGTACGGTCCAGGCAATGGCACCAAGTGTGAAAGCACCCTAAGGGTGCTTTCACACTAGCACTTTTGGTCCGCACCCGGGTTCGTTTGACGTCATAGTACGGTACGTTTAGCTAGTGTGAACGTGTCTTCTGAACTCGGGTGCGCACCCGTGAACCGTACCCGAGTCCGCCTGAAAGAGGTGGTCTGGGGTACGGTTCATGCGAACTCTGGTACGGTTCACTTCTAGTATGAATGCAATCGTACCAAATAGCGGAAGTGAACCGCCAACTGTACAACAAACTATCGTTTTCATAACGTTCATTCGTGTGTGTGTGTGTGTGCGCGCCACGTATTGTACCTTGGTGACAAGCGGGACTGAGCAAAGCACGTGATACACAGTGATGTCTGCTTGTCTCCTCCAGAAACAGCTTCTGCAGACACTGTGTGATGTTCTGAATGTTTATAATATTTTTGCAGCAGACAGACGCGAGTCGCTTTCTGTATGTCCAAAACTTATGATTCAGTAAAAGCAAATCGACCGCGATGTGCGGAAGTCTCCATTTTGGCGCTTTGCTTTCGTGACCGTCACCTAGCAACAGCCGTAAACAAACAGCAGCTCTGTGACGCAAGCGTACCGGGGTTCAGAAGAAAAAAAACAGTGTGAACACAAACCAACCGAGAAGGTGGCAAGGGGGGACAATCGAACTTGGGTACGGTCCAGGCAATTGAACCAAGTGTGAAAGCACCCTAAGACTTTTTCAGAAAGAAAAAATATTATCAGACATACTGTGAAAATTTCCTTGCTGTTAAATTATATTACATTTAATAATACAATAATAAATTAATAATTAAATATTAATTAATAATTAAATATTTCTTGGCAAAATATTTTATTGTGTAAAAACAAGACAGCTCTACTTGTATCCATACACTTTTCCGACACAAACTTTCTTTAAAATAAAAATGAACAAATGTTTTAAAAACTATAAAAAACTAAATCTATGCACAACAATCTGTCCAGGTCAGTGTCCTCAGCAATAAATACATGGAGCATTTTTAAACAAATGTTATTGTAAGGAAAATAATTCAACCATTATGACAGAGTTAAAAATGATCTTTCTAAATGAAAAGTTTAAAGTTTGATTGAGGTGGATTGTTGGTGAATGGGTTTTGGCCAGATTGGGTAGCAATACATGAACAAAGGAAAATCAAGACTTGTTAAGATTAAGATTGAGATGCAAGACATTTTAAGACCCCGCAGAAACCCTGCTTTTAGTCTATTTGGAATTAGTCATGATTGTTTTTTGATTGAGATTTAAGCGGTGGCTCAGTGGTTAGCACTGTGGCCTCACAACAAGAAAGACGCTGGTTTGCATGTTCTCCTCGTGCTCCGGTTTCCCCCACAGTGCAAACACATGCGCTATAGGGGAATTGAATAAACTTAATTGGCCGTAGTGTATGAGTGTGTATTGGTGTTTCCCAGTACTGGGTTGCAGCTGGAAGCATATACTGGAATAGTTGGCGGTTCATTCCGCTGTGGTGACCCCTGATGATTAAAGGGACTAAGCTGAAAAAAAAATGAATGAATGAAAAGGACTGCACTGAAGAGCAATCACATGTGGAATTGCCGCTTTACATTTGTAGGATTTTTAAAACTCTGTGGGTTCTAACAAAGCGCAGTATATAAAACGAAAAGCTCAAAATTAAAGTTACCAAGTGAAGTGTGTGTTGAGTCCTTACATTTAACCATGGTGTGGTAACCCTGTGTTAGTTTAATGATCATCATCCACACACAAACAAGAGCTGGCAAACACAGAAACATTTATTGAGACGTACAATACAATTAAATACAATCAGGCCAAAGTGGTTCATTTCTGTGGAAAACTGAATACATTGAGCTTATTTACATGGCGGTGCATTTAGAAAAGGTGTGTGGTCAACACAGTCTGGGTGAAATATCTATAGTGTTGATCCTCAGGACGGTCTGTGGTTGAACGATGACTGTGGAGGAAAAAAAAGTGGAATTAATGCACAAAAAATCCAACAACAATAAGACCATAAGTGTTGTTAATTTGCACACACTTCTCTTTTTCTGGAATCGGTGTCTCTTCCAGAATCTCATGTGCACCATTGGCCAGGATTGGGTTTTCTCGATGACTGTAGCCTGAACCTGGACTAAATCCCGGCTAAGAAGCCAAAAAAAAACAGACGTTATTTAGAGATAAAACACATCCAGGAGGCTGTTATGGCTAAATACAGGGTTTCTGAAGGTTTCACCCAGTCAAATTTAAAGGGCACCTATTTTACCCCTTTTTCAAGATTTAAGATAAGTCTTTTGTGTCTCCAGAATGTGTCTGTAAAGTTTCAGCTCAAAAACACCCATCAGATTATTGATTACAGCTTTCAGAACATTAGAATTTACTGCTCTGGACACCATATAGCGGTTTTATTTCATTCCCACGTGCCTGTCAAGCCCCATTCTCACGGGGCGTCAGCTTCAACGCTTCCCATTCACTTTGAATGGGTGACGTCAGGCGTTGGCGAAGTGCATTGTGGATCCGTCGGCGACGATTTAGTGGCGTTGCTCGCTGCAGAAGTTGGGACTTGCTCAACTTTTCAAGCCCTGACGGAAGCATCAGCCAATCTGATCGCTGTATGCAAATACACCAGCTCAGACAGTGGCCTATTGCTGACTAATTTCATTGGCTGACGCTGCTATGACGATCGCGTCAGCCCCAACTTCAGACACGCCCTCTGTCAAGCGTTGACGCTGAAGCCCCGTGTGAATGGGGCGTCAGAGCGTGCCTCAGTCTCTGCTTCTGCTGCATCAGATAAACAGCACAGTGACAGACATGAAGGAAGCAGAGCTCACGTAATGTTTGTGAATAAAATTTATTCATTTTCCCCGGCTTAAAGCTGATTTATACTTCTGCGTCAAGCGCATGCTACAGCGCAGTCTACGCGTGGACGCATAGCCCTCGCCGACGGTGACTCGCACCTCTCAAAAAATGTAACACGTACGCATAGCGCAAGCTCTGTGATTGGTCGGCTTGGTAGCGCTGTTGAGTATGGGCGGAGGTGAGAGCCGCTCGAGCGTGATGCAGCGAGTGTTTACAAGTGTGGAGTCCTGTGAAGGAGCTCCGGATGGAGACTGTTGTTTTGTGTTTACCTCATGATTAAAGTTGTTGCACATCCGACAGTTCCCGCCTCAAAATGAGCGAATTTGAGCCACTTGTACATTAAGGAAGTGTTCAGGAAAAAACAAAACACCAGCGAAGAAACTCGACACAGAGAAACAAACACCTACTGCCAGCTAGCGTTTCGGAAGTGTTATTGCAGAGAAACAGAAACAGCGCGCAGAAGTATAAATGCAAAACTACGCGCGAGGCTTGCGCCGTAGGTCACACCGACCACTGGACGCAGAAGTATAAACCAGGCTTTAGTCCCCTCATTTATCAGGGGTCGCCACAGCGGAATGAACCGCCAACTTATCCGGCAGATGTTTTACGCAGCAAATGTCCTTACTCCCACAACCATACACACTCTAAAATTCACACACACTAACATGCCATACAGTACGGCCAATTTAGTTAATTCCCCTATAGCGCATGTGTTTGGACTGTGGGGGAAACCGGAGCACCCGGAGGAAAGAACATATAAACTCCACACAGAAACGCCAACTAACCCAGGCGGGACTTGAACCAGCGACCTTCTTTTATCTGATCATCATCTGTCACATCACACACACTGAGGAGCATGCTGGAGTTCATTTAGTAAATTAATAAGTTTTGAATGAGGGAGCTCTCAGATTTAATCTAAAATATCTAACTTGTGTTCGAAGAGGAACAAAGGTCTTAGAGGTTTAGATCAGAAATTAATGACAGAATCATAATTTTGGGTGAACTAACCCTTTAGGCCACGGTTGTCAAACTCAGCCCCCGTTTACACTAATACGTTTTAGTTTTAAAACACATAAGTTTTGCTACGATTACGCCATCTGTCCACACTATGCCGGAGTTTTCGAGTGCCGAAAACGAAGCTTATTCTAAACGCTGAAGAGGCCGTTTTAGTTTTAAAACGCTGCTGCTCCTTGTCAGTGTGGATGGGGAGGAAATGGAGACATCTGAAAACAGAGGCGGGGCTGTAGACATTCACCTCTCCGATTGGGCCTTTTCCCTCAATATTAAGTAGCCTACACACAGTTCAGTCCTGCGTCCTCTCCTTGTAAGTTCGGACTTCACAAGTTTAATATGGAAAACAAACTCGCGAGGACACGTCGGGCAAATCTTCAAAGGGAACAGTGTATATTATAACCTCATTCACATCACCAATTTTCTGTGTGTTTCTGTGTGGAGTTTGCATGTTCTCCCTGTGTCCGCGTGGGCTTCCTCCGGGTTCTCCAGTTTCCCCCAAAAGTCCAAACACATGTGGTACAGGTGAATTGGGTAAGCTAGATTGTCTGTAGTGTATGTGTGTGAATGAGTGTGTATGGATGTTTCCCAGTGATGGGCTGCAGCTGGAAGGGTATCCGCTGCGTAAAACATATGCTGGATAAGTTGGCGGTTCATTCTGCAGTGGCAGCCCCAGATTGATAAAAGGACTAAGCCGAAAAAAAAATGAATGAATGAGGCGCATGCGCAGTTTATTCAGTAAGTGTTTCCATCATAGTTTATTAGGCTGATCAAGCCTTCTTCTATGCAGTGCATCTGCATAATTATAATAAACTACCAGGAAAATACATGTATAACCTCATTCACATCACCCTCGCTACGCTGTTTCACTTTCTTAACAATAAAATGAAAACATGATATGAGGAACTGCCTATTTTCATTCTGATATTAACTTCCAGACAGCAGGAATGTTGAGGCGTCGAGTAGCTGCATATTTATATGAGCGTCATCTTCACTGTATGCATATTTATAACAAAACAGAGCCTATAACATCACTGCCTCCTTTCATTCTCATTGAAAATACGAAACACACCCTCTATTTTGCTGAATATCAGTTTTAATAATCAATAATGGCCATTATAAAAGTATAACGTACAATAAGTTTATATATTATAGGAAATAAAGCAATAAGTCAAATGTGCAGAATAAATGTACGTGGTTACATTAATATATTAACTTATGTTTGTGCTCAGCTAAAACACGTTACCTGAGAACAAGTAATAGATTCAAAAGACCAAAGTCAGGGAATATGTCGTTAGATAGAGACAACACGATGAATTAAATATCACGTTTAACAAATATAGTGAGATTAGATCCAGCGGTAGATCCGTGATTAACAGTCAGACGTGCACAGCTCTCATCGCTGCAGTGGACGCTAGAGTGTGTGTGTGTGTGGTCACGTGATGTGCGTTTTCAGCGGTGTAGTGTGGACAGAGAGTTGTTCAGAAATGCCAGTGTGGACGCGGATTGTTTTCATTCTAAAATGTATTAGTGTAAACCGGGCCTCAGTTCCTGAGTTTACATCACAACCCTGATTAAACACACCTGCTCAAACTGAGTCCTTCAGGCTTGGTTAAAACCTCCAGGTAAGTGTGTTGAAGCAGGGTTGGAACTAAACTGTGCAGGGCTGTGGCCCTCCAGGAACTGTGTTTGACACCCCTGCTTTAAGCTGACCTCACTTGACTTGATGTCTTCTACCTTCTTGCTGTGAGGCCGCAGTGCTAACCACTGAGCCACCGCACCGCTGGCCTAAAATTTGGTTGTTAAAATGTAAGAGCTTTTTAAGACCCTGCGGACACTCTGCACTAAAGCCCGGCAGGTTTATTGGCAGAACGGCACAACGTTTTTTATCCCGCTTATTACACGGTTACTTGCCACAAAACATAAATATGATAGTTATTGTTAGAAATGAGTTCCTCGATGGAGAGTTTTCATGCATGAATTCAAACTAGTATTACATTCACATCTTACCCAAGAAGTGGCTTTCCAACTAAGGTGAAATCATTTCCTCCAACTAATAACACCTGCGAAATAAATACAGGAATAAATAACAAAAATTAAAAGAAGAAAAAATGACATCATGAAAAGAAATCCTACATCGTGTAGCATGCTGTAGTTTTCCTTCTAACATACTTTGACTATCGTTTAATTTAGGCTTATTCAGCACAAACTATGCTAGAATCAACATTATTGTGCAACAAAGATGAATGTATATGCATGCATTAAAAACAAAACATTATGTGTGGTTTAGGGGGGATTTGGAGGACAAAAAGGACACAAAGAAAGCAAAAATAAACAACAACATATTCTAAAAGGATCTGAAGAACACTTAAAAGAATTTTAGAAATCAGTACTGACGAGAATATTTATAACAAAATCCAGTACAATGATCTATATCTGAGCTCAAACCTTCTCCATTCGGATCCTGTCTCCACACTCAGCATCGAGGTGGTTTTCAATGAGGATCAGGTCTTCATTGGTCACTTTCCACTGACGGGCAGCAAAATGAACAACAGCAAACAGACGTCCGTATTCTCCTTTCTTTATCAGACTGTTCACCTTCTGTACAAGAGCTGCGACAATACAGACACAGAGACACAATCATGAGATTTCCATCAATTGAGTGAAAGAGAACAGAATCATCACTTCCTGATAAACTGGAGCAAACATGAGACGGAGAAATGTAGTTTAGTGCATTGGGAGAAGCCACTGAGGTGTTTTTTCTTCTCTAATAAATGCGTTGCGCCTCAAACGATGAAGACGAAACGTAATGAACACAGTAAGGTGGCTTTTGAAGTCATGAGACACTCTGTGAGCGCAGACTGATCCACAAGAGGGAATAATAATAGAAGAATAATAATACTGAAGCACTGTGATTCCTGCAGTGTGACAACAGCGTCAATCCAAGAACCAATAGGAGCTCCGAATTTTTTTACATTTTTTTTCTGCCTGGTTTTATTATTGAGACACGCTGTGTGCAAAATTACCGCTACAGATTGCATGGTTTCCGCTACAATCATTCTTTCATGGCGGGCCGCCACACCAAAATTCATCCCGCCACGGCTACATACCAGCTTCTCATTCAAAAACATTCAGTCGTTTTTTTTAATAGCGGGTTACAATCGCACTAAAATGTGCACAAACTTTTCTGTAATCGTAGTGCTGTGCGTTATTTGTTTAACCCTTTAAAGTGACATGCTGACTGACTGACTGACTGACAAGTGCGTAATGCTTGAGGCCAGCAAACACGACGTAGTTTTCAGTTACGATGAACACAGTTTCCATAATTATACTTTATAGCCTATGGCTCTGCATACAATGACTATCTTGCTGGAGTTTATAGCTGTTTCACTTTACTTCAGGACGCATTAATGCCGCTCTGTAGGTCTATTGGACGGAATTATAAACGTTCCTAGCAAATCTAATAAATGTTGGAGACATACTTGTTACATAAACACACTAAATCGCACTTCAGCAGCGTTTATTTAAGCGCACAAGAAAATCTGCACTTGAGCAGAGTATATCTGAGAGTGTGCAAGAAGTTTGGAGCACGAACAGAGGCAATCGGCGCGCAAGCAAAGAGATTCGCATGCTCGTATTACATGAATGCGATCTCGACTTGTAATACTGCGCTTATGACATTTGTCATTGAAAGAACGCAAATATCGCCATAGGTAGTTGGTAGATCTGTGTCTACCAGTCCTGCCGCCACAGCTGGAAAACATCCTAGAGGAAACACTGGATTGTTTACATTTGCTTTGAGGAATCATTTCAGAACGCAGGATAGTGAAAGTGTCGCAGGTGTATGACGTCAAACTCCGGGGGTGTTTTTTTCCGTGTTTGGTGCATCTTTATTGTCGTCCAGTCTGATTTTATGACGGCTGAGATTATACAGTGTGACATGAGAGCCATGTTCCTGCAGTCTGACATGCTACAATCGTTCAGGATTATAAAAAAATCTCCTAGTGTGAGCCGGCCTTAAGGCGAAAAGAAAATGAATGAATGAAATCACATTACGCAGACTGATGAGGTTTATTCAGTAAGTGTTTCCATCATAGTTTATTAGGCTGATCAAGCCTTTTTCTATGCAGTGCATCTGCATAATTATAATAAACTACCAGGAAAATAAATAAATAAACAAACAGTGCTTTATGGTTTTCTAGGGCACAGGTGTCAAAGCCAGTTCCTGGAGGGCCGGAGCTCTGCACAGTTTAGTTCCAACCCTAATTAAACACACCTGATCAAACTAATTGAGTGCTTCAGGCTTGTTTGATACCTACAGATAGGTGTGTTGAAGCAGGGCTGGAACTAAACTCTGCAGGGCTCCGGCCCTCCAGGGATTGACTTTGACACCCCTGTTCTAGGGGAATCTAACATTATTCAAGTACAGACATTGAACAATCAAATGTAAAATAACATGGTGTTCATTGTTTAAATTATTAATAACTAATTATATTTAATAATATCTTTTAATCTTTAATACATGATCTAATCCTGTGATGTGACTACTGCAGATAGCATCGATGCTTAATATATTGTTCACCCCTATCGTGAAGTGTGACCCCTTGCTGTCTACGGAGGATGAGGGAGCTCTCGGATTTCATCTGAAAATATCTCAAATTATGTTTGAAGATGGACAAAATGTCTTGGGGGGTTTGGGTGAGTAATTAATGACAGAATGGTAGTTGAGTGAACTAACACTTTAAAAGTTGATCTCACTTGCCTTGATGTCTTTTAGCCTCTTCTTCAGGACTGTATGGTGGAAGTTCAGGCCATGGTGGTCTGGACAGTGACGTCGGCGGTACATAACTGAGAATAATAAACTAGATTAGAGTTCCTACTGTACGACATCACACACAACATGAGCAGCTGCAAAAGAAACAAAACACAAGCTAATACTCAGATCTTTCACAAAACGACAAATGAATCATTATATTATTGTGAATCATGTAATGTTATTATACTACGCGGCTGTTGGATGCTTGGTTCTGATTGGCTGATGAACATTCTAAGGTTATTTTCAGCTAAAGTAGTTCCGGCAGGTTTTGAGTGCATTACAGCTCCATATCACTACACTGAATGATTTGAGTTATTTCACAGCTACAACAGTCAGAAATCACATCAAAACACAACAGAAGGCTTTGGAGGAGATGTGTGAGAAACTAATCCTACACACAGGAGCAGTTTAAGGATATGTATATATATGTGTGTATATATATATATATATAATAGATGATCACTATAATTTAGGATTAGATCATTTTTAAGCAATATCACAAAACAACAAGCAAACATGATGCAGTGGATCCTGTTGGTACATCCGATCCATAGATTTATAAAGTATCTGCATTTGTATATCAAACTGACAGTGAAGTGCTTTAATTCAATGTTTGATGTAAGAGAGGGTGGGGCATAAAGTAGCTCCTCCCCTTTATAAAAAACAACAACAGCCAATAGCATTTTATTTTACCACAGCTCTGCCAGTGAAAGTGGTTGAGCTCAAGCTCATCAAATGAAAAGCAAATGAGAAGGGGGTGGGGCTTGTCAGACACTAGAGAGCATTTGATTGGTCAGAAGATTTAATGAGAAACTGAAAAAATCATTGATCAATTAAGGAGGAAGTGTCAAACTGCAAGCTTCGGATGTTTATATCAGCTTTATATCATCTAAACAGGATTTTTTTCATTGTTTAGTACCACACTGGCTTATGGATATCCTTAAATCTAACATACTGATGCCAACATCTAGAAAAATATTTTAATTTCACAGGAATTACTTGCACTCTGCCCCCTCTTGAATCCCACCGGTGGGGCCAAAATTACCTCCTCACAAACAGTTTAAAAAGTACACATGTTGTCGATGTCAAATCTAGACATATATGGTATTGTTTTAAAGCTTAGAACTTCAGCTTTCCAGCTATATCCACTTTAGCATTTGTATTACACAGGAGAAGATACTACAGTTTTTATTTGTACATCCCCCCCACACTCGAATACGCATGCGCGTCTGGAAAATCAAATCCGTACAAAAGAAGAAACACAGATCAGACAGGGCTCTGAACACTTACTCAAGTAAAATGATATAATGTTTTTCTTGTCTTGTTTTCTTTAAAATGAGCCTATTTTCAATCGTCTGTGTGCATGCATGACCTAACAATCATAATCGGAATATCAAAACAACAGTATCTCACCCATTAAATTTTTTGAAGTTTGATAGAGTTTCGTCGAGTTTTTAAATCCAGTTAAAATAAGATTCTCGGATAATCCTAGGCAAACATATATGCATAAATCTCTCGCTAAAAAAAACAAATTTATTTATTTATTTTTATCTAAATGCATTGTAAGATTAAGAAAAATATATTAATATAATTCATTATTGCATATTTTTTTTAAAGTTTAGAGTTTCTGTAAAATGAGACCATTTTCATACATTTATTCCAATGTATGCATGTGTAGGAGGCTTTTAAATTGAGGTATGTCATATGCGCAAAAAACAAAACTATGGAAATTAAAAGTACACTCTTCCTAACATCGGTTAAATCTTTATAATTTTTATTCCATATATGATATACAGTTAGATATTCTCCTACTGTGCAATAAACGTGCAATACCTCTCATACGCACTTGTACACAGCACCTTATTACAATATACAAAGCAATACTTTCTCCATTCGCATTGGTACACAGCACCTTAAACCTGTATATTTACAACAAGCTGTACATACAATTTAACATCCAGATCTTTTTGACTAACTGCATCTCTGTTTAATGTTTATTGCCTTTTTTTCTCTTTCTCATATTTAATTTTGTGTTGTCACTTGTCACTTTATGTACACTGGAAGCTTCTGTAGCCAAAACAAATTCCTTGTGTGTGTGAAGCACACTTGGCAGTAAAAAAAAAATTATCCTTATTTTACTGCCACCTGGTGGAATGAAATGAAACCAAAAAAAGAAACGTACATAAACAGATGGCTAATAAGTGAATAATCAAATAAAAATATAACACAAAATGTTTTAAAAATCTGACTTTTTTTGTGTAATTATTGTATAATTATGAAATAATACAATACTAAGAATGCAATATTTTACATGCATCTTAAAATTTAGAGGGCTTTCTTTCAAATAAGACCAGTTTTATTTAGCTACTACGCCAAAGTATGTAGCCAGGGAGCTCTTTTGAAGTTAGAAAGATAAATTTCTGTAAAGAAATTCAAAATATGCTGCAGAGCTCAAGTGGCTACACATTTGCATTTATTAATTTAGCAGATGATTTCATCCAAAGCCACCTACAAATGAGGATGAAAGAAGCAAATTACCAGAAAAGAGCAATACCCAGATGACAAGACAAAGGTGATGTAGTTTAGCATATTTTTAATCTTAATTTTAATTGGAAGTGCTTGTAAAGGAGTGTTTGTAGGATATAAAATAAGATGTTTACCTTGCAGGATAAACGATGCTCGTCGAGCTCTGAAACCTCGTCAATGCAGAGACAGAAGCACCTGGAAAAAAGGTAAAGCCACTATTTAACTCAGTCAAAGACAAACATTGGGTTTTCAGACAGAAAAACAAACAAAAGTTAAATAAAGTCTATGTTTGCTTCTCTCACATTTAATGTGTCCAGTTTATTCTACTTTTTTCCCTAATAAAAATATTCACTTTAAAAAAATGTGTATCCTGATTTACAGAAAACAGACCTCTAACAACATGAAATTTAGTGCAACGACTGTTTAATAAAAAAAGTCATGCATGTTTATTATAATATAATCAGATGATCTATAACAATAATCCATTTAAAAATCAAGATTTAAAAAATTGTTTTTAATTCAACTCAAAATCTAAGTATTTATGTTTTGTCGCTATTCTTTCAACCATTAAGTTATTATTGAGGTAAAGTAGGTTTTATATTCGCACATTCGTTGCAGTGACAACTTGCTCCATATATTGTTTACCCTGGTACTTTGAATATTCGATCTGAAATCATGTGTAAGTATGACTTAAAAACAACATCTGCACTATTTATTTGACTGAACACTGCTGTACTTCGATAGCCATTGGCTGCTAATAATTCCTACTTAGAATTTGAAAAGAATTCATTCATTCATTTTCTTTTCAGCTTAGTCCCTTTATTAATCCTGGGTCGCCACAGCGGAATGAACCGCCAACTTATCCAGGACGATTTTACACAGCGGATGCCCTTCCAGCCGCATCCCATTTCTGGGAAACTTCCACACACACTCATTCACACTTATACACTACGGACAATTTAGCTTACCCAATTCACCTGTACTGCATGTCTTTGGACTGTGGGGGAAACCGGAGCACCCGGAGGAAACCCACGCGAATGCAGGGAGAACATGCAAACTCCACAGAGAAACGCCAACTGACCCAGCCGAGGCTCGAACCAGCGACCTTCTTGCTGTGAGGCGACAGCACTACCTACTGCGCCACTGCGTCGCCATTTGCAAAGAATACTTTTCTCAAATATTACTGAGAAATCTGAATGTGTGAATATAAAACCAGATTCACCTCAATAAAGCTATTTTATATCATTTAAAACAACAAAATTTGTTTTAATCACTAATGCAATGTTGTTTCATACACTCACCGGCCATTTTATTAGGTACACCTGTCTAACTGCTCGTTAACACAAATTTCTAATTAGCCAATCACATGGCAGCAACTCAAGGCATTTAGGCATGTAGACATGGTCAAGACGATCTGCTGCAGTTCAGACCGAGCATCAGAATGGGGAAGAAAGGGGATTTAAGGGACTTTGAACATGGCATGGTTGTTGGTGCTAGACGGGCTGCTCTGAGTATTTCAGAAACTGCTGATCTATTCTACAGAGAATTTACACTTCTGTGGGTGCCTTGTTGATGCCAAAGGACAGAGGAGAATGGCCAGACTGGTTTCAGCTGATATTAAGGCAACAGTAACTCAAATAACCACTTAATATAACCGAGGTCTCCAGAAAAGCATCTCTGAACACACAACATGTCCAACCTTGAGGCAGATGGGCTACAGCAGCACACTTTGGTATTAGTACCAATATTAGTACCAATTGAGCATCATGCCAACGCCACAGCATACCTGAGTATGGTTGCTGACCATGTCCATCCCTTTATGACCAGTGTACTCATCTTCTCATGGCTACTTCCAGCACTCTCAGACTGGTTTCTTGAACATGACAATGAGTTCACTGTACTCAAATGGCCTCCATAGTCACCAGAGCCCAATCCAATAGAGCACCTTTGGGATGTGGTGGAACGGGAGATTGGCATCATGGATGTGCAGCCGACAAATCTGCAGCAACTGTGTGATGCTATCATGTCAATATGGAGCAAAATCTCTGAGGAATATTTTAGTATCTTGTTGAATCTCTGCCATGAAGGATTAAGGCAGTTCTGAAGGCAAAAGGGGTCCAACCTGGTACTAGTAAAGTGTACCTAATAAAGTGGCCGGTGAGTGTATTTGTGTTACACTGACATTTTATATTCACTAAACCTACATGTGACACACTTTACTTGCATCTATTATGTTTTCTGCCTACAAAAATTACTATAAACTCTCTAATACTCTAGAACATTCTGCAAGAAGCTGCAACTGACATAAATGGCGCGCTACAAAAACAGACACTGACAGTTAATAATAACGTTACATATAAAACATGTTTATTTACTTACTTCTCTCAGTGTTTGGTGATAAATGTGCTCCAGAAGCACATGCAATCCGCCGTAGCATCCCTGAAACATTCCGTCGACCCAAAGTCATCGCCATGGCCAGAAAAAAACGGAAGTACAAAACATGAGCGACGGAAACTCCTTCCGTCAAACACATGAGGCAAAAAAGCGCATTTCCGCCGCCCAAAGGATTGGAGGAGGCTGAAGACGATACAATATATTACACAATAATAACCTAATACAATACGTTTTACAATGCATAACATGACAATAAAATCCAACATCATTTTTTAAGACTTTGATGCAAATTGTGATCATCAAACAAATTGAAGATCCGTCTTTATTTGGTATTGTTGTGAGTGTACCGAGAATCACTGAAAATTATACATATTGAGTGTATTTCCATATATAAAAAATGTATATTATTATTATTATAGGTATAATTTCTCATATATACATGTATATTAGAGACGACAATGTTATTTTAGGATGAGAATGTTTACAACATGGGTCTGAACATTCAGATGTTTACTTTTTATTTTATTTATTTAATCTTATTTTGTTTTTGGCTAAATGTTTTGCACAAATCTATGGCAAATTTAGTAGACTTAAAGTTAAAACTTAAATTTGTCTTGAAGATGTAAAATTGTATGTTATTGATTTGTGATTTTTTTAAACTAAGAAAACAGGGTAAAAACTTTGAATATTTTCAAAAGATGCATTATTGCCTTGCTTCCTTACATATAATACACTCAAATATACAGGGAGTGCAGAATTATTAGGCAAGATGTATTTTTGAGAATTAATTTTATTATTGATCAACAACCATGTTCTCAATGAACCCAAAAAACTCATTAATATCAAAGCTGAATATTTTTGGAAGTAGTTTTTAGTTTGTTTTTAGTTTGAGCTATTTTAGGAGGATATCTGTGTGTGCAGGTGACTATTACTGTGCAGAATTATTAGGCAACTTAACAAAAAACAAATATATCCCCATTTCAATGATTTATTTTCACCAGTGAAACCAATATAACATCTCAACATTCACAAATATACATTTCTGACATTCAAAACAAAACAAAAACAATCAGTGACCAATATAGCCACCTTTCTTTGCAAGGACACTCAAAAGCCTGCCATCCATGGATTCTGTCAGTGTTTTGATCTGTTCACCATCAACATTGTGTGCAGCAGCAACCACAGCCTCCCAGACACTGTTCAGAGAGGTGTACTGTTTTCCCTCCTTGTAAATCTCACATTTGATGATGGACCACAGGTTCTCTATGGGGTTCAGTCAGGTGAACAAGGAGGCCATGTCATTAGTTTTTCTTCTTTTAGACCCTTTCTTGCCAGCCACGCTGTGGAGTACTTGGACGCGTGTGATGGAGCATTGTCCTGCATGAAAATCATGTTTTTCTTGAAGGATGCAGACTTCTTCCTGTACCACTGCTTGAAGGTGTCTTCCAGAAATTGGCAGTAGGACTGGGAGTTGAGCTTGACTCCATCCTCAACCCGAAAAGGCCCCACAAGCTCATCTTTGATGATACCAGCCCAAACCAGTACTCCACCTCCACCTTGCTGGCGTCTGAGTCGGACTGGAGCTCTCTGCCCTTTACCGATCCAGCCACGGGCCCATCAAGACTCAGTCTCATTTCATCAGTCCATAAAACCTTAGAAAAATCAGTCTTGAGATATTTCTTGGCCCAGTCTTGACGTTTCAGCTTGTGTGTCTTGTTCAGTGGTGGTCGTTTTTCAGCCTTTCTTACCTTGGCCATGTCTCTGAGTATTGCACACCTTGTGCTTTTGGGCACTCCAGTGATGTTGCAGCTCTGAAATATGGCAAAACTGGTGGCAAGTGGCATCTTGGCAGCTGCACGCTTGACTTTTCTCAGTTCATGGGCAGTTTATTTTGCGCCTTGGTTTTTCCACACGCTTCTTGCGACCCTGTTGACTATTTTGAATGAAACGCTTGATTGTTGGATGATCACGCTTCAGAAGCTTGGCAATTTTAAGAGTGCTGCATCCATCTGCAAGATATCTCACTATTTTTGACTTTTCGGAGCCTGTCAAGTCCTTCTTTTGACCCATTTTGCCAAAGGAAAGGAAGTTGCCTAATAATTATGCACACCTGATATAGGGTGTTGATGTCATTAGACCACACCCCTTCTCATTACAGAGATGCACATCACCTAATATGCTTAATTGGTAGTAGGCTTTCGAGCCTATACAGCTTGGAGTAAGACAACATGCATAAAGAGGATGATGTGCTCAAAATACTCATTTGGCTAATAATTTTGCACTCCCTGTATATATTTTTAAACTTGTTCAAAATACTTAATTAAAATGAGCTGAAACAACACAATTCTTGAGATTTCATTGGGACTTAATTTTTTCTGTTCAATCCACATAAATTTGTTAAGTGTTAAGTTAACATAATCAGTTTGTGTTGGGACAACATGAATGAATTGTGTGGAACCCTGCATTTTTTACAGTGTATGTTTTTTTTTTGTTTGATACATTTGTTTATAATAAGGGCAATGCAGTGGCGCAGTAGGTAGTGCTGTCGCCTCACAGCAAGAAGGTCGCAGGTTCCAGCCTCGGCTGGGTCAGTTGCTGTTTCTGTGTGGAGTTTGCATGTTCTCCCTGCATTTGCGTGGGTTTCCTTCGGGTGCTCCGGTTTCCCCCACAGTCCAAACACATGTGGTACAGGTGAATTGGGTAAGCTAAATTGTCCGTAGTGTATGTGTGTGAATGCATGTGTATGGATGTTTCCCAGAGATGGGTTGCAGCTGGAAGGGCATCCAATGCGTAAAACATATGCTGAACAAGTTGGCGGTTCATTCCGCTGTGGCGACCCTAGATTAATAAAGGGACTAAGCCTGAAAAGAAGATGAATGAATGAATGAATGTTTATTATAATAATAACAATAATAACGGCGGTTCATTCCGCTGTGGCGACCCCTGATTAATAAGGGGCTAAGCTGAAAAGAAAATTATTGAATGAATGAATGAAAAATAATAATAATAGGCCTCTGCACGGCCCTGCGTCTGTTTCTTACTCATTTTGCTGCTTGTGGGATAATTTTTGCGATTGTTTGACCGAGATGTAACCGAGAGAATACGTCATTTATCAAAATAAAAGATTTTTCAAAATAAAAGATCGTTTAGACTCCGATACTAAATAAAACGTAAATAATTAATGATTTCTTGTGCGGCCCGATACCAATTGGCCCGGTGGTTGAGGACTACTGATTTGGTTTACCCTGTTGAAAATGTCCATTTTTGGGGTCAAATGGAATTGTAGCCGTTTATGTCCCTGTGCCTTTAAATGCAAATGAGCTGGTTCTCCCCGCCCACTCTCCAGACATTGAGAGTGCATTAGGATTACAGACAGTTGAACAGATCTTTTAATCCCAGTTTCTTCACAAATCCTGTTCTGTGGACATGTTTATAGAGGGATGTAAACAAAAACAACGGTCCCAACGTATTTCCTGTTTTACATTTTAAATTTCTATAGCTTTCGAACATTCAAAAAGAGCCACATATTGATAAATAATGTTATGAGAGCTGTTTTAACATTAAGATATGATTGAATTGCCTCTTGTTACAGTTATGAAATAGTTTGATAACAAGCAGGAAATGTTCATGGGCCAATAACATGACCACATTGAAATGGTCTATAGGTGTTACTGTGGAGACATGTTAATATGCTCCTGTCAATCAATTTGGTGGGCGGGGAAAACCGCACTCTTACATGTTGTGGTGGGCTTCAAAATCACTGGGATTTGGGTCCTATTTTAATGTCAGGAAATGTAAAATAAGACTTGTTGTGTTTCTATCACTCCAATATAAATGTGGACACTATACCTACACACACTTCTGCTGATTTTGCATTATAGGTGCACTTTAAATAGGAAGAAGCATTCGTTTCAGCGCATAAACACACTCAGACAGAAGACAGAAGACGCCGGCGTTCTGTAATACATCAATATTTTATTTTTGTGACACAGAAACTCCTGAACGTCGCCGCTCTGTCGGTTCATTCACACACACCAGTGTTTTTGTTCCAGATGCGCAGAGGTAAGACTGGATAAAGTTAATGCAGTCATAAATAATTGTAATAAATATCAAGTAAATGTACAACACGTATTTCACTGCATTCAGCTGTTTGTGCGGACGTCTGTTCACAGACTTCTCCTGCTCTTCTCTTTGATAGCAGCAGTTGACCATATCAAAACTAAAGAAATCATAAAATAATCAAATCAAACAACACACACACACACACCCACAAAACCCAATTATAGTGCTGATATTTTCACCGAAGTACATCAATGGTAGCGTCAAGTGTGTTTGTAATGATGGATATAAATTACAGAACTCATAATAATGCAAATAAATGATCCACCAGGAATATTACATAGGAAATCTGATCAAGTTTAAAATCTGTATTATGGTTATAGACACAGAAAAAGAGATCTTAAAAAGAAGGAAGCATATTAAAAACATTCTCTCTCTGTTTCTGGAGAAACTAAAATAATAATAAAGCCAAACTAAAAGCTGTAAAATGTTAGATTTTCATGCACTAGAGTGAGTCTGTGGTGTAAAAATCATCCCTCAGAAGCAATCCTAAAACTGCAGAGCGCTGGGAAATCAACTCAGAGGTGTGTTTAAGGGATGAATGAATGTCATTTTGGCAACCAAGACCAGAAATGTAGCACCGCATGGCAGCAAACGCTCTCCACATCAGAAAAATGAAAATGCATCCGATTCACCGCTCCGTATATGTCTATAGCTTGCTTTTTATACATGACTTACCTTTAGTTACGGCCCTGAACAGCATATATGCCACTTTAATAATACAGGCAGATATTATTAAATGTCTTGTAGAAGCGATCTGGCCGTTTAGAGTTCAGAAGTCTTAAATATGCTCGACCACATGCGTACGCAGAGCCTGTTTATCTCTCTGTCGTGTCAATCCTGGAGATAAATGATAATGAGATCCTGGACAGAGTCTGTTTATCTGTCAATATCGAGGATAAAGACCCTTTCGGTTCTGGAAATCTTACAAACACAGGCAAGAACATCTTCTGGCTGATTCACTGAATTCATTGGAAAGCTGAATATGTGTTGGGGAAGGATTCAAGTTCATGAGGAAATCTCAAAAGGAAAATACAAAGAAGGGAAAATGCATTGGTGTGTGTTAGTGAAAGCTGGGACAATGCCCCCATAAAAAACTAACTTTGGTGAATTAAGATTATGAGAATTCAGGAAAAGTGCATTATGGTAATGAAAAATAGGTTAAAAGCAATACAACAGATGAAAAAAAGGTGAAATGATGGAAAAACAGAGGGGCATTGCGGTGATAAGAACTGGGGAAATGCAAAAAAAAAAAAAGTATATTAAAATATATAAATATATTAGGGCTGCACAATATATCGTTTGAGCATCGATATCGCAATGTGTGTGTCCGCAATGTTGTGGAAGGATTCCAGTTCATGAGGAAATCTCAAAAGGAAAATAGAAAAAACAGGGAAAACGCATTGGTGTGTGTGAAACTCAACAAAACAGATGAAAGTGATGAAAAAACAGAGGTGCATTATGGTGATGAGAACTGGGGAAATGAAAAAAAAATAATAATTTTGGTGAAGATTGAGAATTCTGAAAAAAAAATGATAAAGGGTAGAAAAATATTATGAAAAAATGGGTGAAACGCATAAAAAAGAGGGAAAAACAGGTGCATTATGGTGACAAGAATTAGGGTAATGCAAAAATAAAAAAAATTCTAATTTTGGTGAATTTAGATTATAAGAATTCAGGAAAAAATGAAAAATGGGTGGAAAAAAATAATAGAAAATGGGTGAAACATAAAAAAAGCATTATGGTGACGAGAACTAGTGAATTTAAAAAAAAGTTTAGTAAAACTTTTAAAAAATTATACTTTTGGTGAATTAAGATTATGAGAATTGGTATTGGAAATGGAAAAAAAAATTGAAAAACTATGAAAATGGCTGGAACACAAAAAAAAGATGGAAAAACAGAAGTGCATTATGGTGACGAGAACTGGGGAAATGCAAAAATAACCCTTATATACATACATATATACACACTCACAGTTGAAGTCAGAATTATTGAAGTTTTTTTCTTCTATTTTAAATATTTCCCAAATGATGTTTAATAGAGCAAGAAAATTTTCACAGTATGTCTGATATATTTTTTCTTCTGAAGAAAGTCTTATTTATTTTATTTTGGCTAGAATAAAAGCAGTTTTTAAATTAGCATATCAATATTATTAGCCCCTTTAAGCTATTTTTTTTCAATAGTCTACAGAACAAACCATCATTATACAATAACTTGCCTAATTACTCTAACCTGCCTAGTTAACCTAATTAACCTAGTTAAGCCTTTAAATGTCACTTTAAGCTGTATAGAAGTGTCTTGAAAAATATCTAGTCAAATATTATTTACTGTCATCATGGCAAAGAGAAAATAAATCAGTTATTAGAGATGAGTTATTAAAACTATTATGATTAGAAATGTGTTCAAAAATAAAATAAAATAAACAGGGGGGCTAATAATTCTGACTTCAACTGTATGTGTGTATATATATATATATATATTAGGGCTGCACAATACATTGAGCACCGATATCGCAATGTGTGCGTCCGCAATAGTCAGATTTGCAATGTTGAGTTGGGATTACTGTATATTTGAACAGAAACTACAGGTCAAAACACAATACAATGAATTTTTATCATCTGCAAAGTGTTTTTAAGGCCTGTGGTTTCATGAGCATTTGAAGAAAGTTTAAAGCTTTTTAATAGTGCATAAAGAAGTTTAATCAAGATTAATTTTATTGAATTATTTATATGATGAAGACTGTGCAGTGTTATTTAACAATTGATTATTCACTTTCTGAAAGCAATAAAGCACTGCTTATGTCACTTTAATATTTGCTCCATTTATGACTGTATAGTTTATTATATGTATATACTGACTTAAAAATAAAATAAAAATATATATTAATATTTCAGTCCCCTACAAAATCAACCCAACAAATCTAAATGAATGACTTTCCAATCAGAGCTATTTAAGTGATCTGGTCAAATTGTATTTTTAATCGCAATATACACCGGTCAAAAGTTTGGGGTCATTTTATTCAATTATTATGTATTTTATTTAATAATTTAAATAAATTAATCTGTTCATCAAGGTGGCATTTATTAAACGTAAAAAAGGTTAAATAGTTAAATATTTATTTATTATTTACTGTATGTAGTTTTAAATGAAATTATTACTCCTGTCATTATTGCTTTAATTACTACTACTATTAATAATAATAATAATATTAATAATAATAATAAATATTAGAGTGATTTCTGAAGGAGCATGTGACTCTGAAGACTGGAGTAATGAAGCTGAAAATTCATCTTTAAAATCACTGGAATAAATGATTAAATTAAATTATAAACTACTTTTGAACAGTTATTTTATAGTGCAATAACATTTCACAATTGTACAATGTGTACTGTATTGTTGATGAAATAAATGCAGCCTTGGTGAGCAGGAGAAGCTGATTTTAAGACATTTAAAAATCCTACTGACCCCAAACGTTTGACCGGTAGTGTATATCGCAGAGAAAAGAAAATATTGAAATTCTTCCAATATCACGCAGCCCTAATATACATATATATAAATAATATGCATAAAATAATATATATTAATCAAAAGGGGAATTGTATTAAAGAAAATTTTAGGAAAATGAAGAGAAAACATAAATAAAAATACTAGAAATAATACTGTATTGAAACTGTGAAAAATAAAAATAATAAATAAACAAATAAAAATGCAGGTGGATAAGAACTGGTAGGAAAAAACATATTAAAAAAATGCTATAGATGCATTAAAGCAAGGCTGTCCAAACTCAGTCCTGGAGGGCCGGTGTCCTGCTGAGTTTAGCTCCAACTTGCTTCAACACACCCGCACGGGTGCTTCTAAAAGCCTAGTAAGAGCTTGATTAGCTAGCCCAGGTGTGTCTGATTGGGGTTGGAGCTAAATTTTGCAGGACACCGGCCCTCCAGGACTGAGCTTGGGCACCCCTGCATTAGAGCAAGGGTGTCTAAACTCGGTCCTGGAGGGCCGGTGTCCTGATGAGTTTAGCTCCAACTTGCTTCAACTCACCTGCAAGGATGTTTCTAGTTCAGGGGTATCCAAACTCAGTCCTGGAGGGCCGGTGTCCTGCATATTTTAGTTCCAACCCCAATTAAACACACCTGAACCAGCTAATCAAGCTCTCTCTAGGTATACTAGAAACTTCCAGGCAGGTGTGTTAAAGGAAGTTGGAGCTAAGCTATGCAGGACACCGGCCCTCCAGGACCGAGTTTGTTCTAGTATATCTAGTAAGAGCTTGATTAGCTGGTTCAGGTGTGTTTGATTAGGGTTGGAACTAAACTCTTCAGGACACCGGTCCTCCAGGACTGAGTTTGGACACCCCTGCATTAGAGCAAAAGTGTCCACACTCGGTCCTGCAGAGCCGGTGACCTGCTGAGTTTAGCTCCAACTTGCTTCAACTCACCTGCAAGGATGTTTCTGGTATATCTAGTAAGAGCTTGATTAGCTGGTTCAGGTGTGTCTGATTAGGATTGGAGCTAAACTCTCCAGGACACCGACCCTCCAGGACTGAGTTTGGACACCCCTGCATTAGAGTAATTCGATTTGAAGGAAAAAACAAACAAACAAACTCGAATGCAATCAAATTATTTTCTTAATCCAAATTATAATTGAGTGAACTCTAACCAGGACGTGTTCTTGACTGTGTTGATGAGATGCAGCTAAACTGAACATCCAAAGATGAAAGTTTGAGTGGCAACAAAAGCTCAAATCAGCATCTCTGTTAATGAGTGTGTGCCAACACTCACTGTCAGAGAGAGAGAGAGACTGATAGAGAGAGACTACATGTTTAAAAAGGGATGACAGCAGTTGCAGTGCCACTTCCTTCCCATCTGTTGATGAACAGTGTCTGTAATTTTATAAAAGTGTGTGTTTTCTATCAGGATCTGCTGTCAGACTCACCGGCCTCCCTCTGTGTGTCTGTCTGTCTTTATAAAGGCATAAGGGTCTGTTCTGTTCCCGCTCCTTCACTGGGGTTTGTGGCAGAAGAATCTCTTAAGGTTGTGTGGTGAGGGTCTCTCTCAGACCGCCGCTGATGCCGTTTATCCGCTCAGAGGATCTTCTCGATAGTGAATGGCGTATCGCAGTTTCTCCAGCATCACATCCAGGGAGGAATACTGCGGCAGCTTCACCATAAACATACACGTCTCCACACGGATATAACGCTGATCTGGAGAGCCTGAGAGAGACGCACACACAAAACTGATCACTGACACTGAGGGAGGATGAGGAGGAATGACGATGAGTAAAATAAATAGATATAAATTAGATTATAGTAATAAGAATGGAGAGCAGGGCAACTTTGTGGCTCAGTGGTTAGCACTGTCACCTCACAGCAAGAAGATCACTGGTTCGAGTATTGGCTGGGCCAGTTGGCATTTCTGTGTGGAGTTTGCATGTTCTCAGGGTGCTCCGGTTTCCCCCACAGTTCAAACACATGCACTATAGGTGAATCAGATGAACTAAATTGGCCATAGTGTATGAGTGTGTGTGTGAGAATGAGTGTGTATGGGTGTTTTCCAGCACTGGGTTGCAGCTGGAAGGGCATCCGCTGTGTAAAACATATGCTGGAATAGTTGGCGGTTCACTCTGCTGTGGCGACCCCTGATGAATAAAGGGACTAAGCCGAAGGAAAATAAATGCATGAGTGATTGGAGAGCATGCAAAAAAGGATTAAGAAGGAAACTACAATTAAAAGAGGGATTATGGTCAGCAAGAATTGGAGGTAAATGTAATGAAACAAGAACATTTAACATTTAATAACTTATCAGAGACGCTTTTATCAAAAAATGACTTACATGTGCAGAAAAGAAAAGAAAAATAAATTAGGTGCATTCAATTAGAGTCATGACAGTGAGAAAAGGATGCAAGAAATAGGAATGATGGAAAACAGAGATTAGGTCCATTTGGGTAATGATGGCAAATGCAAAAGAATAAAAAAGAAACGTTAATTAAAAGGTGCATTAGAGTAATGAGAGTTGGTGGAAAAAGAGGAGAAAAGAAAACATACATCAGGTGCACTGAGTTAGTGTGATGAGAATAAAAAGATGAAGAGCAAGAAAATAAGGGAATGTTTTACTTGAAGGGGAGTTCATAAGACGAAATCTTTATAATCATTACATCTGAATAAGATTTTAAATGCAAAGATGACATTGTGTGTTTTGACCACCCGACATAAATCATACACCTCACAGCCTGTTAAATATACGTTTCATGCAATAACACAAGTTAATGAATGGACTTAATGATGGGCTAAAACATTTGAGTGTTTCTGCACACAGAGATTCTGGTCTGGTAATAAGAATGGAGAGCATGCAAAATAAAAAAGGATTAAGTAATCTAAAATTAAAAGGTGGTTTATGGTAATACGAACTGGTGGCAAATGCAATAAAAAAGAACATTTAACTTTAATTAATTTAGCAGAGATGCTTTTATCAAAAACGGCTTACAAGTGAAGAAAAAATAAATGAGGTGCATTAAATTAGAGTGATGAGAAGAAGAAAAGATGCAAGAAAAAAGAATGATGGAAAATTCAATAAAGTGAAAAACATTAGTATATATATATATATATATATATATATATATATATATATATATATATATATATATATATATATATATATATATATATATATATATATATATACATATATAAATAAATAAATAT
The DNA here is from genome assembly GCA_903798195.1 of Danio kyathit. Lineage (NCBI taxonomy): Eukaryota > Metazoa > Chordata > Actinopteri > Cypriniformes > Danionidae > Danio > Danio kyathit. The sequence continues at coordinate 87,113,156 of LR812525.1, read as the reverse complement.
ATATATATATATAAATAAATATATATATATATATATATAAATAAATAAATATATATATATATATAAATAAATGAATATATATAAATAAATAAATATATATAAATAAATAAATATATATAAATAAATAAATATATATAAATAAATATATATATATATATAAATAAATATATAAATAAATAAATATATATATATATAAATAAATGAATATATATAAATAAATAAATATATATAAATAAATAAATATATATAAATAAATATATATATATATATATATAAATAAATATATAAATAAATAAATATATATATATATATATATATATATATATATATATATATATATATATATATATATATATATATATATATATATATATATATATATATAAATATAAATATATAAATAAAACAGGTGCATTTGATTATAGTGGAAAATGCAAAAAAGGAATAAAAACGAAAAGTGTGCATTACAATATTGGTGGAAAATTTTAATAAAAAGAGATTAGAGTGAATAAAAAGGATGCAAGAACGAGGACTGATGGAAAATGCTATAAAAAAAAAGAAGAAATGCAAAAATGACTAGGTCCAGGGCTGTGGTGAAACGCAAAATATGGCCAAAAAAAAGGAAATAAATAAATCCCTAAAACATCAGAGTAATGAAGACTAGGAAGAAATGCCCAAGAAAGAAAGAAATCAAGTGCATTAAGTTGATGAGAGTGGCTGAAAATGAAGAAAAACAATTAAAATGAAAACAAATGAACATTATCAAGTGATTAGCCTAATGAAAATTGGTGGTAAATGGAAAAAAAGTTTTATTGATTAATTAAAAGTATAAATGACTATTAACTTGACTATTAATGGTTATATTAACTATTAAAAGTGATTAATTAATTAATTAATTAAGGGAAAAAGCAAATACAGGTGCACTTCAATCACCGTCTGGTTCAGCTCAGCTGCCAAAACCGATCTCCGTAGACTACAGCGAACAGTCCGGACTGCTGAACGAATCACTGGCACTGCCCTTTCTACACTTCAAGAACTAGTAAAAGGGCTCGAACTGAGTAAAAGGGCTCGCAAAATCACTCTGGACGCCTCGCACCCAGCACACTACCTGTTCCAACTGTTACCGTCTGATCGGCGCTACAGAGCACCAAGCACAAAAACAGCCAGACACAGGAAAAGTTTCTTTCCTCAGGCCATCTACCTCATGAACAGTTAAATATTCCCCTACTGTGCAATAAACGAGCAATACTTTCTCATATGCACTTGTACACAGCACCTTATAACCTGTATATTTTCAACAAATCTGTACATACAACTCAACATCCAGATCTTTTTTACTAACTGCATCTCTGTTTAATGTTTATCGCCTTTTTCTTTTCTCATATTTATTTTGTGTTGTCACTTGTCACTTTATGTACACTGGAAGCTTCTGTAGCCAAAACAAATTCCTTGTGTGTGTGAAGCACACTTGGCAATAAAACTGATTCTGATTAAATGATTGGAATCCAGATAATAAGATGTTACAAAATGTCAAAAAAATATGTATTGAAGATAATTAGGTAGTGGTCATTAGGGCAATGAGAATTTGAGGGAAAACAATGACACCTTTTCCCAGGTGTAATAGACTAGGAATTGGGAAAATTGTAATAAACAGTATAAAATTGGGGGAAACTGTGAATTAGGATATCGAGAATGAACATGCAAAAGGGGGTAAACATCAGGTACATTAACATAATAAGACTTCTATTTTTACATAAAATTTTCATTCATTCATTTGGCTTAATCGCTTATTTATCAGGGTTCACCACAGCAAAATGAACCGCCAACTATTCCAGCATATGTTTTACACAGCGAATGCCCTTCCAGCCGCAACCCAATACTGGGAAACACCCATACACACTCATTCACACACACTAATACACTACGGCCTATTTCGCTTATTCAATTCCCCTATAGCACATGTGTCCAAAATAAATAAATGAATAAAAATCTGCATTAATGTAGTTAGACAGTAAATTAAAAAAGGAATAATCTATCAGTTTCCAGGTAAAAAGGAAAGATGCAAAGAGTTAAAATCCCAGAATCCCTCACAGTGACGGAGAACTCTGATTGGTTAATGACTGTGCTTACCCACGGTGCCGTCCGGCGGGGCAATCTTCATGGGATAGGGGGGCACATGTGCAGTGTCCGAACCCCCGTCTTTGCACGGGCAGGTGAAGGGAATCCTCTCCTGGTTGCAAGCGAACTTGATGAACTTACTGAGCTCCTCCTGTGTGAACATCTCAAGCGCCGCCCAGAAGAACTCGATGTGCTGATCCGTCTCCATCAGACCCACCTGATACATGGTGTGTGCCTGAAAAACCAGTTTACAGTCAACAGTGCATGATTAGTTAGCGATAAAGTAGGAAAAACAAATACTACAGAAGTCAATGGTTACAGGTTTCCAGCATTCTTCAAAATATCTTCTTTTGTGTTCAAACTGACCTTCAGGAACTCCAGGTTGATGTCCGGCAGGCCGCAGGTGCGCAGCTCCACCTCTGCGGGACTCAGTAAAGTCAGCAGCTGCAGTGGGATGATGGAGCCCAGACCGGCGCGCACCGCTGACATACACTCCACATTCTGCAGCTCCCGCAGACGCAGCTCCCGCACTGCTCGCACGTACACATCCTTATTCTCCCAGCTTAACACACACACACACACACACACACACACACACACACACACACACACACACACACACACACACACACACACACACACACACAAGAGCAAACAGAAATATTAGCGATCGTTTAGTAACTTTGCAACTCATTCAAAAAGCAATTACAAGGTTCTTTAATGCCCTTTAAGATGTAATTTACAGTTGAAGACCAAATGATTACATAAATACCATGGAAGCCAATAGTTACAGGTTTCCAGCATTCTTCAAAGTATCTTCCTTAGTGTTCAACAGAAGAAAGAAAGCCAAATGATGACTATCAATTTCGGGTGAACTATCCCTTTAAAAACAGGTGTGAACAGGGCCTGTGTATATGATAAATGAAACTCTATAATCCATAAAGCTAGACATCAAGGCATAGTAAAAAAAAAAACATAACACACTATTTCCTCTCCCTCAAGTGGTTCTGAAACTTTTTGAGTTAAGATATTTTGAAGAATGCTGAAAACCTGTAACCATTGACGTCCACAGTGGAAAAAAACAATACTATGGAAATCAATGGTTATAGACTTCCATCATTTTTCAAAATACCTCCTTTTGTGTTTAACAGAAGAGAGAAACTTAAACAGGTTTACGGGTGAGTAAAGGATGATGGAATGTTCGATTTCAGGTGAACTATCCCTTTAAAACCAGGTGTGAACAGGGCCTGTGTGTATAATACATGAAACTCTATAATGCATGAAACTAGGCTTCAAGGGATAGTTCACCAAAAAAATTAAAACATTTACACACTATTTACTCTACCTCAAGTGGTTCCGAACCTTTGAGTTTCTTTCATCTGTTGAACAATACATATATTTAGGAAAAAAGCTGAAAACCTGTAACCATTGACTTCAATGGTAGAAAAAACAAATACAATGGAAGCCAATGGTTACAGGTTTCCAGCATTCTTCAAAATATCTTCCCTAGTGTTCAACAGAAGAAAGAGAGTCAAATGATGACAACATTTCCAATTTCGGGTGAACTATCCCTTTAAAAACAGGTGTGAACAGGGCCTGTGTATATGATAAATGAAGCTATAATGCATGAAGCTAGACATCAAGGCATAGTAAAAAAAAAAAAAATGACACACTATTTCCTCTCCCTCAAGTGGTTCCGAACCTTTTTGAGTTAAGATATTTTGAAGAATGCTGAAAACCTGTAACCATTGACTTCAATGGTAGAAAAAACAAATACCATGGAAGTCAATGGTTACAGGTTTCCAGCAATCTTCAAAATATCTTCCTTAATGTTCAACAGAAGAGAGTCAAATGATGACAACATTTCCAATTTCGGGTGAACTATCCCTTTAAACCCAGGTGTGAACAGGGTCTGTGTGTATAATACATGAAACTCTATAATGCATGAAACTACACTTCAGGCCACAGTTCACCAAAAATGTAATTTTATTTACTCTTTACACTCCCACAAGTGGTTCCAAACCTTTCTAAGTTTCTTTTGTTGAGCAGTAGAAAAATAGTAAGAAAGAATAGTAGAAAAACAAATACTATGTAAGTCAACGGTTACAGGTTTCCAGCATTCTTCAAAATATCTCCTTTTGTGTTCAACAGAAGGAAGAAACTCAAACAGGTTTAAAGGTGAGTAAATGATGACAGAATTTTACATTTCAGATGAACTATCCCTTTAATACAAGGTGTGAACAGGGATTGTGTGTACAATACATGAAACTCTATAATGCATGAAACTAGACATCAAGGGATAGTTCACCAAAAAAATTTAAACATTTACACACTATTTACTCTACCTCAAGTGTTTTTAAACCTTTGAGTTTCTTTCATCTGCTAAACAATAAATATATTTAGGAAAAAAAGCTGAAAACCTGTAACCATTGACTTCAATGGTGGAAAAAACAAATACCATGGAAGTCAATGGTTACAGGTTTCCAGCATTCTTCAAAATATCTTCCTTAGTGTTCAACAGAAGAAAGAGAGTCAAATGATGACAACATTTTCAATTTCAGGTGAACTATCCCTTTAACAGCAGGTGTGATTAGAGCCTAATAATTCATGAAACTAGACATCAAGGCATAGTTCACCAAAAAATGACACCATTTTCTCTCCCTCGAGTGGTTTCAAACCTTTATGAGTTAAGATATTTTGAAGAATGCTGAAAACCTGCAACCATTGACTTCCATTGTAGGATAAACAAATAACATGGAAGTCAATGGTTACAGGTTTCCAGCATTCTTCAAAATATCTCCTTTTGTGTTCAACAGAATAAAGAAACTCAAACATGTTTAAGGGTGAGTAAACAATGACAGAATGTTCAGTTTTGGGTGAACTGTCCCTTTCCTGTATATTATTATGGAAGTCAGTCATTGGCTGCTACCTGACAGCGATGTCACGTCCTCCTTGGCACAGCTCCACTTCCTCTCCAGTCATGGTGATGTATGTGAAGGTGCAGCAGGGCCGACTGGGGGAGTCTGGACTCTCACCCAGGGGACTCTGAGATGACACTTCCGCACACAGCGCTTCCAGCTCCGCTTCATCACACAACTGTGAACAGCAGACAACAGATTCAGGCTTTCATACTGGGAAAAAAGAGCACTGTATACTTGAAAAGAATTTCCTTAAAGGGTCAGTTCACACAAATGTTAAAATTCAATAGAAGTGCACCAACAATTTTGCCCACATCTGTATTATGTAGAAATGAATATTATTTTACATTCTCAAACTTCTTGATGTAGCTGTACGTGAGCAGATCTGCTTCCCGCAGGTCAGATTCGGGATCGAGAGCCTCTCCGACCAGACCCTTCCAGAAGGATCCCAGCAGGTCCAGAGGCAGCGGCACATCGGCCCGGATGGCGATGCCCAGCAGCTGCCCGAAAAAGTTCAGCAGCTGCTCCTCAGCGTACGTGATGGGACACGGAGTCAGGATGTACTTCCCCTGATAAAACAACACAAGGCAGATGTCTTTTAGTACATGTATTACATAAGAGACTTGCTTTATTAAGCAGACAAGTGGATCTAATTAGATTTGCATTGCAAACCTTAAGAGTTAAATGTTAAAACCATTTTATTTTTGAGCTCCTCTCGTTTGTCACTCGCAGCAAACATAATAAACACATCATTCACATGATTATAACATTCATAATAAATTCACATAAATAGACTGTTCTTGCGGGCAACGCAGTGGCGCAGTAGGTAGTGCTGTTGCCTCACAGCAAGAACGTCGCTGGGTCGCAGGTTCGAACCTCAGCTGGGCTGGGTCAGTTGGCGTTTCTGTGTGGAGTTTGCATGTTCTCCCTGCGTTCGCGTGGGTTTCCTCCGGGTGCTCTGGTTTCCCCCACAGTCCAAAGACATGCAGTACAGGTGAATTGGGTAGGCTAAATTGTCCGTAGTGTATGAGTGTGAATGTGTGTGTGGAAGTTCCCAGAGATGGGTTGCGGCTGGAAGGGCATCCGCTGTGTAAAATCGCGCTGGATAAGTTGGCGGTTCATTCCGCTGTGGCGACCCCGCAAGGGACAAAACCGACAAGAAAATAAATGAATGAGACTGTTCTTGTATATTTGTAATGCAATTGCAATTTAGTTGAACTATTAACATTATTCACTTAATAACAGACTTATTAACAGACAGAATCTGCAGATAGTTGCTGCTATTTCTGCGCAGAATTGTGTAAAAAATGTATAAAAACCTGTGGATTTATGCAGAATGATTTGAGAGTATAGTAACTAAAACCATGAAATAAAAAAATTGTAAATTTTTAACTTTTATTTAAGGTTTACAATACAAGACCAATTAGATGCAGTTGTTTGGTAAACAAAGTCTCTCATAATAATACACCAATTAGTATTAATGGATATTAGTCAATATTATTAAAATGAATATAAAACATAATAATAATAATAATAATAATTATTATTATTATATATAGTTGAAGTCAGAATTATTAGCCCCCCTTTGAATTTTTTTCTTTTTTAAATATTTCCCAAATGATGTTTAACAGAGCAAGGAAATTTTCACAGTATGTCTGATAATATTTTTTCTTCTGGAGAAAGTCTTATTTGTTTTAGAATAAAAGCAGTTTTTAATTTTTTAAACATCATTTTAAGGTCAATATTATTAGCCCCTTTAAGCTAGTTTATTTTTCAATTGTCTACAGCAGTGGTTCTCAAAATGGGGGTCGGGACCCCCCCGAGGGGTCGCGGGACAATGAAGTGGGGGTTGCCTGGTGATTTCCAAGAATCTACATGTTTTTATTAAACCATAAGAATGACCATAAGAATAAATTAATCGTGTATAGTTACTATATACTATATAGTTACTATAGTAGCTTATAGTTACTAGTTCAATTGGATTGCGACCCCTGGGGTAATTACATTATATTAAAGACACAGCAATAGCGTCAGATGCAGCAGATTGATTTTGTAACAGCAGGTTAAACTTTCTGGCACATTTACAGCACTGACATACATTAAAAAAATTCAACGAAGAATATACTTGGGTCTATTGGTGTGTGTGTGCCATTGCATGCACGGTTTCTGTATTTATAACCACCTCAGAGGATATTGGGGGTTGCGAGTCACTGGCATTGTTATTTTGGGGGTCACGGGCGGAAAAGTTTGGGAACCCCTGGTCTACAGAACAAGCCATCATTATACAACAACTTGCCTAATTACCCTAACCTGCCTAGTTACCCTAATTAACCTAGTTAAGCCTTTAAATGTCACTTTAAGCTGAATACTAGTATCTTGAAGAATATCTAGTCTAATATTATTTACTGTCATCATGACAAAGAGAAAATAAATCAGTTATTAGAGATGAGTTATTAAAACTATTATGATTAGAAATGTGTTGAAGAAATCTTCTCTCCGTTACACAGAAATTGGGGAAAAAAATAAACAGGGGGGCTAATAATTCTGACTTCAACTGTATGTATATATATATATATATATATATATATATATATATATATATATATATATATATATATATAGACTCAATGATGGGCAAAAAAAAGTTTTGACCTACTAATTAATAACCATTATTAACATACTATGGCAAAACATAATTAAAAATAATATTACATACATATAACAGTTAAGCTTCTTAATGTTTTAAGTGAGAAAAGATAACTAAATACAACAAAGTGGTCTTATGTTTGAAATACTCTTAAGTGGCTTTTAATATCTGTAATTGTGCTTGTTTCACTTTTAAGATCTGCACATTAATTACAGTTCAGTACACTATTATTTCCACAATAAAGAATTGATAAATGCAGAAATGATGGTTATGGAAACTGAAGCTAAACGTTGAGTAGGGGGCAGGGCTTATTTAAGCCCCTCCTCTCATCTTTCACTTGAACCAAACTAATTAGAGGGGTGTGGCTAAGAATATTTTACCAAAGACTATAGCTGTGTCTCATTTCAGAGGCTGCATCCTCTGAAGGATGCAGACTACAAAAGTGAGTCTACACTACAAAAGAAGTCCACACAGTCCGAACCGAGCGTTTTAAAAGGAGACGATCTGGCCTACAGACGACAGCTGCTGTTAATAAGCGGTAATACAACTTGTAATTACTTTTTTCCAAAGTGATTTTAAAACTTATTGTAATCAATCTAACAATTGTAAGCTGGAAATATATTTCCTTTGATCCATACATGTACACATAAACTTGTAAACTGTCTATAAAATCACTCTTTCGTAAGACACGTCACACTCTTTTTGTTTTTTAACATGTGTTTGCATATCCACGTAAAATAAACCTACTTCATACATTTAAACCGGAGTTTTCTTTTAAAAGCGACCTGCCGTTATCGACGCGCAATGAATCTTGGGACGTCCACCGGTTGTGTCCTTCATTACCTGGGAAACGAAGGACGCATTTTAAGGCTGCGTTCGAAGAAGCGTTCAAATTTTTTCAAAACGAGAAAGCCTTAGTCGCGCCGCGATGATGCAGCGCACTTCAAATGCATCCTTCGAAAGATGCAGCCTCTGAAATGAGACACAGCTAGCAGAATACACAAGACATGTCACTCGTATACTTTTGAATGAAGAAAAGTGTAACAGTCATTATGGCCAATGATGCCCCGCCTTGTAGTACAGGAGCCAATCATCGATCGCTATATGGCGAATAAAGCCCGCCTTCTAGTACAGGAGCCAATCAGCGATCGCTATATGGCAAATAAAGCCCGCCTTCTAGTACAGGAGCCAATCAGCGATCGCTATATGGCGAATAAAGCCCGCCTTCTAGTACAGGAGCCAATCATCGATCGCTATATGGCGAATAAAGCCCGCCTTCTAGTACAGGAGCCAATCAGCGATCGCTATAGAATGACAATTCTCCGGGGAAGGGGCTTGGACTAGACATAAGTTTCTGCAGATTTTTTGTGATACGAACATTTAGAAATCAAATGACAGTTGTTGTTTAATTTTATTGGTTATTCATAATATGTAATGTAATTGTAATCTTGGCAAGTAGTTTTGGAGAATTTGATGTTTCCTTATTCAAACAGAATGCCCGAGCATACTGCCCGAGAGGCGTTTCAAAGATGTCCACCTAGTGAAATGATTTGCCTTAAAAGGACTTTGATTTTACCCAATCAGACTCAGAGAAAGTCTGCCCGTCTCAGAGCAAAAGCAGATGCTCAGATTTTGATTAAAGGTGACCAAAACTAACAGTTTCTATCACTGGATTAGTGTGTATGAATTTATTGTTCATCTTAGCACAAAACAGCATAATATAAGTCAGATGTAGCACACAGAAGAAGGTGTAAAAATGAGCAGATAAATCCAGCATGCACGTTCACCTTATTGCGGTTAGCGGCGGCGCTCGGGCAGGGCAGAAGCAGAGAGAGAGCTGAACTCTGGAGCTCCTTACACACCTGCCATAAGAAATGCCTGAAAGAGCCACCTGAGGAAAAACAACATCACTTAAAGCTATGTAAGGGCCTTCATATGATTTAACATATTTTTTTTTTATTGGAATAAAGCTGCAATGAAT
>LR812525.1:86993492-87100992 GCA_903798195.1 Danio kyathit | reverse complement strand
CTGTCTGTCTGTCTGTCATGTGTCATCATCTATCGACCCAACCCTAGTGGAAGCCAGCATTCTTTACAGTGTATATAAGGGCACAGAAATTATGAAAATGAGCAGTAATTTGCACAACACAATGTAAATGTGTCTGAAAGGTGTCTGTGTGACTGACTGGTGCCGTGGACCTCCTCTCCGGTGAAGCGGATGTTGAAGGCGTATGTGGGGTCTCCTCCGCTGGCGATGCGCACACACAGCTGAGACGATGGCACACACGACAGCTGCCGCGCCGCCTGACAGAAATAGGTGTTCTCCGCTGCTCGCATCTCTCCTGAAACACACACATCGGGGAGTTCAAGTACACATGAAATCAAAACTAGCCATATTGACTTTGTTAGCTCACATTGCTAGTTTTGTGGTGAACAGTTCATCTGTGCATGTCATTAAGAAGGATTAAATAGTTTGCCCTTGTAATCTTTAATGTAAATCTGAAAATGCACTTCCTGTTTGTTTTCACTTAAATCCTCAGATTATCTGTGGCTGCGTCCGAAACCGCCTACTACTCAGTAGGTACTGCATTTGAATTTAAACGTACTACTCGGCCGTTAGAAAAGTGCGTTCTATACAGTATGAATGTAAGAAGTATGAATGGAATTCGGACGTACTACATCCGCCATTTTGTCATGGTCACGTGACCTACCTGCGTCAGTTGCGTCGCTTTACTTCCATTCATGAATTCTCTCGCGGGGCATCATGGGATAGCGCAGCGTGCATGGGATGCGCACTTCAGAATCTCGCCGGAAGTAGTAAGTCATCCGGGTACTTCTCGCATACTGATTTTCGAATTCTATGAATTCGGACATACTACTCGGCTCGCATACTGATTTTAGCGTACTATATAGTATGAAAGTATGCGGTTTCGGACGCCCCTTCAGTCTGATGTAGTGGGTGTGGCTAACATACTTAAGCACGCCCCTCCAGCTGTCAGTTTTGACAGCAAATAGTAATGGTGAAGAGGAGGAGTCTGTTAGGTTGTAATAACTCTCCCCAAACCCTCTCCAGATCTTTCTCAATGAAACGCCTACTTTACTACATCCAATCAAATCGCAGTAAAAAAAAAACAAGCCACGCCCACCGTTTACTCTTTTAATATTCTGTTTCTCTAGGAACTGCGTCACAATATGAACAACAACAAAAAAAACAGTCGCAGCTTCTGGTTCATGTGGTTTCTAAACCATCTTCTGTGTGAATAAAGTCTTTACCTCCCACGATTTCCAGCGGGTCGAGTGTGATTTCGGGCGCCGCGTGATCTGCCGTCCGCTGCACCGTAGCGTTCAACACCCGGTTCATCACCGTCACCTTAGTGTCGTAAAATATCAGGCCTGCAAATCAGAAGAAGTGACAAGGAAATGATCAATTGGAGTGATCGTGCACTAAGTTTATTATACAGTTTTCATTTAGATACTATTTTAAAATTGGCTGTATTTAGTTTCCTGGGCAGCACGGTGGCTCAGTGGTTAGCACTGTGGCCTCACAGCAAGAAGGTCACTGATTCGAGTCCAGGCTGGGTCAGTTGGCATTTCTGTGTGGAGTTTGCATGTTCTCCTCATGTTGGCGTGGGTTTCCTTCGGGTGCTCCGGTTTCCCCCACAGTCCAAACACATGTGCTATAGGGGAATTGGGTAGGCTAAATTGTCCAAAGTGTATGAGTGTGTGTGAATGTGAGAGTGTTTTTCCCAGTACTGGGTTGTGACTGGAAGGGCATCCGCTGCATAAAACATATGCTGGAATAGTTGGCGATTCATTCCGCTGTGGTGACCCCTGATGAATAAGGGACTAAGCTAAAGGAAAATGAATGCATGAATAATGCAATAGTAAATGATGAAGTATGATCAATAAATGCTTTATTCATACTTAGTTCATGTTAGTAAATGCATTCAATAATGGACCATTATTCTATCATTAAATATTCAATTTAAAATACATTTAAAGAGCTGTTTATTTGCAGACTGACCTTTGGCCTCGCACAGAAGCGTGGCGATGCTGTTCTGGTAGGTCTGTGTGAGTCTCAGCTCTACTAAAGGCAGGAAGAAGCTCTCCAGCGTGCTGTTGAGTGACTGCAGCAGGGCAAAGCGCAGACGCAAACTCTCCACTGGGACACCTGTAGGGACACAATCACATACACTGGACATTCATCCTTTTTTCTTTTTCATATATTTCCCAAATGATGCTGAACAGATTCAGGAATTTTTCACAGTATTTACTATAATATTTTTTCTTCTGAAGAAAATCTTATTTGTTTTATTTGGGCTAGAATAAAAGCAGTTTTTAATTTTTTATGAACCATTTTAAGGTCAATATTATTAGCCCCCTTTAAGCTATATTTGTTTTGGATTGTCTCCAGAACAAACCACTGTTATACAATGACTTGCATAATTACTCTAACTTTACCCTAATTAACCTAGTTAAGCCTTTAAATGTCACTTTAAGCTGAATACTAGTGTCTTGAACAATATCTAGTCCAATATTATGTGCTGTCATCATGGCAAAGAGAACAGAAATCAGTTAGTAATGAGTTATTAAAACTATTATGTTTAGAAATGTGTTGAAAAAATCTCCGTTAAACAGAAATTGGAGGAAAAATATACAGGGGGACTAATAATTCAGGGAGGCTAATGATTCTAACTTCAGCTGTATATGATAATAATAATAATTGATGGCCCTTAAGAGGTTTTTGCATCTGAACTCTTCATCTGTAAATAAGAATACACAGAGATGGACTTGCCTAACAGACATGCGACCTCGGGATCAGCACCATCTTTGCTGGCGTCCAGGTAAACCTCATGCGGATGCAGACGGGCAGGAGTGATGGCCAGGTGACGGCAGAGACGGTTCACAAACTGCACCAACGCAAAGTCCATCTCAAAGCTCCATTTTCTGCTGGCTTTTTGAGCATGTCGGGAATCAATACATGTGCATCTGAAATAAAACATGTATTTAGCCGTTTACTGACACCGTTAAACGAGACCCATTATGCCCAAGATGTAAAGTAAGTAGGGATGCTCCGATCAGGATTTTTGCAGCCGATACCAAGTACCGATTCTTTGTGATGGTGATCGGCCAATACTGAGTACCGATTCTGATGCTTCAAGCTTTATAATACATGAAGCACATTTTCCCCCTAAGAATGATAATTAAGTGGAGATCTTGCCTTACACCTCAGAAAATAAATGAAGAATGTTGAAGAATTCGACGTGTCTCAATCAAGAAAAAGTACATATTTGATGCATAAGATGTTAAAATGCACATCTATAAATATATATTTGTTTATTGCAGTAAGTATATTACAAAAATGTATATTATGAAATATTCAATTAAAACATTTTTTTTACGTTTTTAATTGTATTTCAGCCAGGTTTTAGTGAACTTGCAATATTGTCAAAAACACAGAACTCTCAGATCTTATATATGTAAAAAGGTCTAAACACATGCAAGACCATTCCAATATTTTGCTCTCCAACTAGCATGTTGGTTCCTCTGCATATAAACTCGTAAACAGACACCTGTGATCGTGAGTGTTCATGAGATCGGCTAGATTGGAGAGTACCGATCGAGTCATAAAATGTGATTATCGGCCGATACCGATCTCTGTCCGATTGATCGGAGCATCCCTAAAAGTAAGACATCTATAGGATGTGTGTAGTGAAGTTTTAGCTCAAAATATCCCACAGATAATGTTTTGAACTCTCTGAAACTGACCCTTTTAGGCTTTGATCCTGATTGTGGTGTTTTGGTGACTGTCGCTTTAAATGCAAATGAGATTGTGCTCTTTTCAAAAGAGGGCGGAGCTACAAGTGTCTGTGTGCCACCCAAGCGGCAACCTCCCGCTCTCCCTCGGAAATCCAATACAGAAGAAACTGAAACTGCAGTTCATCGAAAATGTCGAGTAGTCAAAATTACCAGTGCAATTGTAGGCAAAGCACAAAGACAACTAAATGAAATGTACTTAGTGAGAATTAAACAGAAAGCACTTGTCATTATTAAAGATTGTTCCCATCCCTTAGATATAAAATGTAGGCTTTTGCCATTAAAAAGACATCTTAGGCAACCTCAAGTAAAGAAAAATGTGATGTCCTTTGTGCCGACTGCCATTAGAATTGCATTAATAACTGAGTTTTTAATGTGATTTATGTGATGATATTGAATGTGTTTGTGTTGCCTGTTTTTCTGTGATATGTGTGATGCGATGTGATTTGTTGACAATAAAGAAAGTAAAGTATAAAATGCAAACCTGTCAAAGTGCAGGTCATATCCACAGGCCAGGATCGCCCGCCAAACACTGCGGATATCCTGCTTGGCTCTGTCCAGAGTAAACTTGTGGAAACCTTCCAGCGTCAAAAACTTCTCTTCTGGCACTGTTGAGAAACACCGAGATGAAAGCTGATCATTTACACTTCTGATCGAGCGCCTGCTTAGTTTTCTACAGATGTGCGGACACGGACCTTTTTTTCAATCATTTACTTTTACACTCTTACTAAGGAATATACAACTGAATACTAAATTATTCACCCTCCTGTCAAATTAATTTTCAATAACGTTTCTTATACATAATTCTTTAATAATTCTATGGAGACGGTGGGTAATATTTCATTAGCTATTTCTTTAGATACTAGTATTCAGCTTAAAGTGACATTTAAATGCTTAACTAGGTTAATTAGGTAAGTTGGGTTAATTAATTTGGGTTAATTAATTTGCTATGTTCTTTAGCAAAGCAAAAAGCTAGCTAGCTCTCTGCAACTCTCACATGGTCGCCCATTGAAGCTATGCAGGGCTGCGCCCGGTCAGTACCTGGATGGGAGACCACATGGGAAAGCTAGGTTACTGCTGCAAGTGGTGTTAGTGAGACCAGCAGGGGGCGCTCAACCTGTGGTATGTGTGGGTCCTAATGCCCCAGTATGTTGATGGGGACTCTATACTGCTCAGTGAGTGTCGTTTTTCGGATGAGACAGAGGTCCCAACTCTCTGTGGCTGTTAAAAATCCCAGGATGTCCTTTGAAAGAGTAGGAGATTAACCCCGGCATCCTGGCCAAATTTGCCCACTGGCCTCATGATCTCCTAACCATCTCCATATCATAATTGGCTTCATCACTCTGTCTCCTCTCCACCAATCAGCTGGTGTGCGGTCTGGTGGTGGATGAGGAAATCCCCCAAAAATGTGTGTAAAGCGCTTTGAGTGTCCAGAAAAGTGTTATATGAATGAAAGGATTAAATATATATATTTATTATGGGGGGATAATAATCTTGACCTTTTCCCCAGCCAAACTAAGACAAAAAAGACTTCCTCCAGAAGAAAAATATAACCAGAAACATCATGAAAAATGTCCTTGCTCTGTTAAACGGCACTTAAAAAATATTTTACAGGGCTAATACACTTTTCTTCAACGGTTAATATATTAAACTTTTGATAGTAGTTTGGTAATACATGCTTCAGTGACCCAAATGTATAAATGTATTTAAATAACATCTAATTTATTAATAACATACATACGTTTTCTGTATTTTAAGGGGATATTTAGTGACCATTTTAGAGGTTACTGTAGGTCAAACTATACAAATTGTGTCCATTTTAATTTTTTTTTTTAGGCTACATGCCGATATAAAAACCTACAGTATTTTACAAGAAATGTGATTTGTGAATACTTGAGATGGTATCGGTGCTCAAGAACTGCCAGTTTCAGACTGTTGAATGACATTTTCCTAGCATTGATTGGCACGATTATGAATTTACAATGCTATGAGCTGTTATAGGGGGTTCAAATGTATATTTATATTATACGCTTTTATTATTAATATTAAGGATATAGATCAGAGATCAGAGAAAGCATTTTCTTACTATTAAAGTGCTGACCCACCCCCCCATACATCTTGTTCTGAAGTCCTTCAGGGCGGATCAAGCATTAATTAGAGGGGGTCAATCCCCTCAAACCCCCTGTAATTCACACCTTGGTTATTTTCACACACTGCTGCCACACAATTGTGTTTAAACCACTTATAAAAGTGAGTTTGCATAATAGGCCCCCTTTAAGGGCGTACTCACACTATGCTATCCGAACCGTGCCCATGCCCGTTTACCGGATTGTTTGACAAGTGTGAGTGCTCTGAATCAGGCTCAGACACGGTTCACTTGGGCGGCCCTGGCCCGGTTGGAAGAGGTGGGCCTGAGCGTGGTTCACTTGGGCTCAGGCGCAGTATGCTTACAGCCCGAAACTGAAAGCAAGATGTGACTTTTAAGGGACTGTTTGATATGGATTAATTAATCATTCGTACTGTTCAATGAACGCAAACTGTCGTAGATTATTAAAGACGCAAACCCCTCACTGCACGACAGCTGCACCTTCAGCAAACCTCCTAATTCCTGCAGCACGAGGACTTTATGATTGTTTATGAGCGTCAAAAGTGGCTGATCTGTTCGGCGAAATATTAGACTGCGTGTCACAGCATATCAAACGACTTAAACGATATAACTAAAGAAATCTCCACTGTGCTGAGCAAGAGCGCTTACTGAACAGCGCGTCATCAATGACGTAAGCGTGCCCAGAATGTAATGTGAGTGCGGGTCGTCGGGGGAGACGGGAGGGGGGGACAAGCGTGCTTTGGCCCGGTTCAACGCAACTGTACATAGTGTGAGTACACCCTAAGACTGTATCACTTAAGGCCAATAGGTGGCAACAAGACATCAAGTTCGTAGTCAATTTCTACAACATACAATACACTTTCAAGTCATTTCCACTGAAACATGCATGTTTAAACACATTTCTTAAACAAATCACATATTTTAAGCCAGCGTTCAAGGGACAGTTCACACAGAAATGAACATTTCCTCATCATTCACTCACACACAAGTGGTTCCAAACCCTTGAATTTCTTTCTTCTGTTGAACACAAAAACAAGATATTTTGATTAACCTAGTTGAGCCTTTAAATGTCACTTTAAGCTGAATACTAGTGTCTTGAAGATGCTGAAATATAATTGGCTAAACTGGCATTGTGCAGGTTAAATTTACCTAAAAAAGACAGACGTTCCGGCACGGAAAAACCATTTTCAAAGCAGAATATCTGACTTCAGTATTGTTTTTCAGTTAAACAAGTATGTTCACTTGGGATGTTTCTTAAATATCTGCACACATATTATGGTGTTTTTATGCTTTAGAAGAGTCAAAAACTTTCATACAGCACCTTTAATATATATCCTGATTTAAAGCTTGCAATTCTAAGGAAACCCTTGGAAATATTGTTTATTTCTGTGTCTGAAACAAAGTGCTGCCATGCTTCTCTTGGATGGATATTGCTCAAATTACAACAGGCCGAGCTTTACTGCTGAATGAGACACACACAAGACAGTTTATTCAATTCACATTTATTGCAAGTGTTTGGCCTGTTGGGGAAATCAAGCTGAAATTGCCCAGTGGAGTGACCAATCACTGCTCTCAGTCAGAATGAGTGACCAATCACGCTACACAGTCTGGAGCGGTGACCGATCACGCTACACAGTCTGGAGCCGTGACCGATCACGCTACACAGTCTGGAGCGGTGACCGATCACGCTACACAGTCTGGAACGGTGACCGATCACGCTACACAGACTTGAGAGGTGACCGGTCACTCCTCTTCTTTCTGCAGCAGCGATTGGTCACTCTGGCGATGATGAGTGGAGATTGTGAGGCAGGCCTTCTCATCTGGAAGAGAACAGAGTCAAGAACATCAGTGCCAATGTCTAAATGAAGCTGAATTTGAGTCTATTGTAACATGAATTAACATGACGCCTGACCTACAGAGGATTCTAGCACAGGCCACTGAGGTTAGTAACACTTCTGCTGGTGCTTACACATGGTTTTGTTGGAATATGAGTTTGGGCACATCGAATGAACCTGGAAACAGGAACTTGCAATGTTTGTCCTGCCTCCGAGCTCTGCTGATGCTTTGGATATATATACGTACAGTATGTGTGCGTAACATACAGCATGTTCCAGAAGTGTTACTAAGCTCAATCAGATGTCATGTCACTTAAATGAGATGAAGTTACCTTTTAGAATGTGTCCACACTAGCTCCTGCTCCTGAAGTATGCATAAGCAGCACAGACACCTATGCCGACTCCAACCCAGGCTGCTGGACTGCTCACCGCGGCTGTCACAGCACTTTTCACATTGTTGGCGATCCTTCTTCCCCATGAAGACTCGCTGTTTTCTCTCTCCTCCGTTTCTCCAGCTGTCTCTCTCTCTGTTTCTCCAGCTGTCTCTCTCGCTGTTTCTCCAGCTGTCTCGCTCTCTGTTTCTCCAGCTGTCTCTCTCTCTGTTTCTCCACCTGTCTCTCTCTCTGTTTCTCCAGCGGTCTCGCTCTCTGTTTTTCCAGCTGTCTCTCTCTCCTCTGTTTCTCCACCTGTCTCGCTCTCTGTTTTTCCAGTTGTCTCTCTCTCTGTTTCTCCACCTGTCTCGCTCTCTGTTTTTCCAGCTGTCTCTCTCTCCTCTGTTTCTCCACCTGTCTCGCTCTCTGTTTCTCCAGCTGTCTCTCTCTCCTCTGTTTCTCCAGCTGTCTCTCTCTCCTCTGTTTCTCCACTGGTCTTTCTCTCCTCTGTTTCTCCTTGAGAGCTGCTGTCAGTATCTGAGAGGACATCAGTTGTCTTGTCTGGGCCCCACATGACGATCAGAGGTTTATTCAGTAAATCAGTGAAGTTCAGAGCCCTTTGTGCTTGCACTGCATCACGTCGATGATGGAAAGTCACAAAGGCATACACAGGAAAGACGCTGTTGTTTCTGCACACTTGCACAGTTGAGATGGACCCCAATGGACCAAACTTTTCAAGAAGCTGTTGTTCGGTCACCATAGGGTGCAGATTGCTCACGAGCAGTGTCCTCCGCTCAACATAGCGGCTCGTGGAGAACACAGGACGAGGCTGATGGGCCTGTCCTGAATGCTCAAAGGTCACATAAGCGTATTTACGATTAGTGACATAATTACTGGATAGCTCCACAGAGTGGACCTGGCTGAACTGGGTCATTAACTCAAACAGTTCTTGTTCGTTCACATTTGGGTCCAAATTCAGAACAACCAATGACCACTCGCGATCATGGTTGTCTGAAGACTGATTATAGGGTCTATCCATAGCGAATGAGTCCTTCACAATCACAGATTTGTCTATTCGTACAGTAGCTGTGTCAATCCACAGAGTTACCGGTGTGAATGCTGACAAACTGACATGCGCTGTTCTAATATAGAACACTAAAATAGAATGTGTTCTATGACTCTGTTGTTGCTAAGCAACCATCAGCTGAGAGCGCATGCGCACACACAGAATTCTACATTGTTTAGTTTTAAATTTTTATAGGGGATATCAGCTTTATTTGACAGGACCGTAGAGAGAATTGACAAAAAAGTGTGAGGAGCAGAGAGAGGGGAAGGATCGCCATAGGACCCCGAGGCGGGAATCGAACTCTGGTCGCGGCGAACACCGGAGTGCATTTGTTGGTGCACTTTCCACTACGCTATTGGCACAGACTGAATTCTAAATTGTTTATAAATGAATCTTAATATGTTGACTATTAGATAAACTATTTATTATTATTGTTTTATCCTAAAGTTGATTGTTAAATGTGCTGTTAATTATGATTTATTATAAAAATCACCACTAAAAATGCTGATCCTATTTAATGTAAACATCACAAATGCTTTGGCGATACATATGTAACATTTGTCAGGCCAATAAAATAATCTGAAAACCACACCCTCTACATTGACTTTCTCTGTGTGTGTGTGTGTGTGTGTGTGTGTGTGTGTGTGTGTGTGTGTGTGTGTGTGTGTGTGTGTGTGTGTGTGTGTGTGTGTGTGTGTGTGTGTTGGTATTTTTAAAGGTTTAACATATACAGTTGAAGTCAGAATCATTAGCCTTTCTTTGAATAGTCTTTTCTTTTTTAAATATTTCCCGAATGATGTTTAACAGAGCAAGGAAATTTTCACAGTATGTCTGATAATATTTTTTCTTCTGAAGAAAGTCTTATTTGTTTTATTTCGGCAAAAAAAAGCAGTTTTTAATTTTTTAAAACCCATTTTAAGGTCAAAATTATTAACCTCTTTAAGCTATATATTTTTCCGATAGTCTACAGAACAAACCATCATTATACAATAACTTGCCTAATTACCCTAACCTGCCTAGTTAACCTAATTAACCTAGTTAAGCCTTTAAATGTCACTTTAAGCTGTATAGAAGTGTCTTGAAGAATATCTAGTCAAATATTATTTACTGTCATCATGACAAAGAGAAAATAAATCAGTTATTAGAGATGAGTTATTAAAACTATTATGATTAGAAATGTGTTGAAGAAATCTTCTCTCCGTTAAACAAAAATTGGGGGAAAAAATAAACAGGGGGGCTAATAATTCAGGGGGCTAATACTTCTGACTTCAGCTGTATATCATATTTACATTTATACAACAGAAGAAAGAAACTCAAACATGTTTTAAACAAGTGGTGGATGAGGAATATTCAGTATTGTGTGAACTGTCCCTTTAACATCTTTCACTGTCAGATGAGCAAGTATGAGGTTTGTGTTTATAATTTCCACATAAAATCAGTAATCAGAAAAGTAATATGACCTTCAAGTTTTTTGGCAGGAGATTTCTCTGGGTCTTTTTCATCGGGTTTGGTCTTCTCTGGCGATTTTGGCTTGAGGACGGTTTTTTTCTCACTCAGCACAGTCCTGGAGAAACAACATGTACCACATGATCTACTGCGCATAACATAAACTGCTATTATATAGAGGATTTCATGAGGAAAGATGCATTTTTATATGATAAGGAATGCTAGGATAAACTTAAAGGCACGATATGTATGATTTTGTCATTAAAATAGGCAAAAACAACTAGGACAGTGTTATATATTTTGCTGTCTTATGTACATACATTATGCCAATTTTTTTGTAGAATATTAAAATCAAGAGCAATTTTATCAAGTCAGACGGAGTGTGCGCTGTGTGTTCATGCTAATGACGTCTCACACATTTCTGCTTTGGTTTTCTAGAAAACAGGGAAACAGCAGCGAGGCTTTAATAGGTTGTGTGTTTTATTCAACTGCACACAGCAGCATTATAACAGAAGCATGACATGCATTTCATCCTTCAGCTTAGTCCCTTTATTCATCAGGGGTCGCCACGGCGGAATGAACCGCCAACTTATCCAGCATATGTCTTACACAGCGGATGTCCTTCTAGCTGCGTACTGGGAAACATCCATACACTCTCATTTCACACACACACTCATACAGTACGGCCAATTTAGTTCATCAATTCACCTATAGCGCATTTGTTTGGACTGTGAGGGAAACTGGAGCACCCAGAGGACTAACATGTACTTAGTCTGATAAAAAAAAAAGTGCTTCTCCATGTGATCAAGAGATAAAGAATCAGAAGCGCTGGACTGTGGCATAATAAAAGCTCTGCTGCTTTCCTGCATTGAATAGTTTATACTAATAGTTCAAGTGTTGAATACTTTACTCATCAACATGAGTCCTATAGGATGACAAAGACCACAACTCCCATGATTCCACACTCGGTCACAGAGTCTACACCTTTGTTTGTTGTAAATACACACCCTCTAGTGGTGAAAATTACATACTGTGCCTTTAAATATTTAAATCAGACACACTTAGCAATAAGGTTTCATTAATTGATGTTAGATAATTTACTAACATGAACAATGAACAATGCATTTATTATTGTTAACGTTAGTAGACTGTGTTAACTCACAGTGCATTAAGTGCACAATTTTTAAAGATATTAAAAAGGCATTACTAAATGTTCAATAATGTTTGATAAATAAATTCACAGTGCATTAATGCTAACAAGTACAACTTAAGATTTTAAAAATGCTTCACTAAATGTTGAATAATGATTAATAAACAATAATAAATACATGTATCGGTTGTTCTTAGTTCATGTTAGTAAATACATTAACATTAATGGAACCTCATTATAAATGAAATTAAATGATGAATAATCTAATGCTGATACTCATCTCACACTGTTCATTGTAAATTAAATTATTAATTGCATATATATTATATATGAATTGAATAGTCTAATGCTGATACTCACCTTACGCTGTTCAGCATGGACTTCTCTTTGGCCGGAGGTTTGGTGATGGGTCTTTTTGTGCTCACCACTTTGCCTTGGTGCTGCTCTTTGCCCGCTTTGCTGTGCTTGTTTTTATTGGGCTTTACTGTGCCGTATTTCCGCAGAATCTGCATGTATAATTAATGAGGGTTATTTCTGCTTTGGAGCACTCAAGAAGTCTGTGATGCTAATAAAAAATGATCACATTATTTTAAGGTGTATAATTACTCATTTAACTACTAACATGATTTACTATATAGGGTCAGGATGAGGGATAGCTGCATGTAATTATGCACAATTAATTGTAATTACAGTCACAATGGTCAATTTACACTATTAACCAATAATTAAGACTTTTATCTCAATAAACTACTAATTTGCTGCTTATTAATAGTTCTTATGGTAGTAGTTGGGTTTGGGTATTTGGTAGGATTTGGGATGTAGAAAAACATACTTAATAAATATTAATAAACAGTTAATATCTTAATAATATGTAGGTAATAGTGTCAATAGTGAGAATAGGTATTTAAAATAAAGAGTTACCATAATTACTATAGTAAGCATATGAACACATTATAATAAAGTGCTAGCTAAAAGATATTATAGTAATATAATATAATAATACATATGCACAGGTTCTATCAAGGTTTGTCAGTTTTCAGTCATATTATTCATTCATTCATTTTCTTTTCGGCTTAGTCTCTTTATTAATCTAGGGTCGCCACAGCGGAATGAACCACCAACTTATCCAGCATACGTTTTACGCAACGGATGCCCTTCCAGCTGCAACCCATCTCTGGGAAACATCCATACACACTCATTCACACACATACAACTGAACATGCAAACTCCACACAGAAATGCCAACTGACAGAGCCAGAGCTCGAACCAGCGACCTTCTTGCTGTGAGGCGACAGCACTACCTACTGTGCCACCACGTCGCCTCAGTGATATTATTGATTGCAATTTTTTTTAAATGGTCTTTGGCTCGACCAACAAAACAATTTAATAATGACAAATGGCAGAATAAGAGCACAATCACCACAATTGCATAAAATATAAATAATTAATAAATATAAAGTTAGGTTAAACACTTGCTGAATTCATTATTTTGATTGCATTTGGAATTAAATATTTTTTTTAACCTCTTTTTAGTTACTAGAGGACTTCAAAAGATCAAAATGGCAGAAAAACCTTCGCCTTTTTCTCTGTCCTTTCTGTTTAAAGATGTGTTATTATTGGTTCTGAGGTCTGCCAAATATTTTATTAGCCATGGACACAATTCTGGAAAGCTTATTCTGATAACAATTGATTTGTCAATAAAATTGAGCTAAATTAATGTGGAAGACGCATTACATTTATTATTATTAATATTGGTAGCACTTTAGATTAGGTCACAATTCATGGTGTTAAGAAACCATTAACTAACACCACTAGCTTAATAAACTACTAATTATCTGTTTATTGATAGCAAGTAAGGTAGATGTTGGGTTTAGGTTTTGGGCAGGTTTAGGGATGCAGAATAAGATTGTACATTATAACTATTAATGAACAGTTAATCACTTAATAAGGCAGCTAATAAGTAGGCCCACACAGAATCTGCGCGCGCAGATTTTTAGCCCATCATTAATTCTGTTTATTTACTTGAGTAAATGTGTGTAAATTTATATTTATTCAGTTTTTAAATTAATTAAAGTAATATTATTGACTAATAGAAAAATGTTCATCTGATTTATGTACAATGCAGTTTGTACAGTAATAGTTTCTGTCTTTTAGTAGATATATTATATGAGAGACTTGCTTTGTTTACCAAATAAAGTGAATTTAATTGGGTTTGCATTGTTAACATTAAATAAAAGTTAAAAAGACATTATTTTTTTATTTCACATATTAAGGTTTTAGTTATGATACTCCCAAAATATTTCCGCAGAAATCCGCAGATTTTTACAAAATATTTCCGCAGAAATTGCAAAAAACGTCCGCAGATTCCGTCTGGCCCAACTACAGGGCTCGAAATTGCGACCATTTTGGTCGCATATGCGCCCGGAATTTAATCTATGCGACCTCATAATATATTTGTGAGCATTTGTGCGACCGATAATGGTTGCAGTGCGACTTGTTTCGATTTTTTTCTAAAAACGTGCTGAATCGGACTTCCCTGCCGCTATATTGGTTCATATCAGCTGTCAATCACTTAAGGCTTTCCGCTGTCAGATACAGGGAGCTTATAAGGGCGCCAGCCGAGATCAATCGAGTGTTTTCGGAGAAGGTGCCCGAATCTCGATGCGTTTCATTCACTGCGTGTACAGCGCAAAAGTCTGCTAAATGTAAAATCTAACACTGTACACATCATCGCCAAAGAAGCTCGCCTTTACTAAGTTTAAACTGAATTTGCGTCTCATAACAAAGAACGATATTTGCGCCGGTGGTCATCACGAGAATCCTGTTCTGCCTGCTCTTATATTGGGTCGGCTGACGCCTGCTTTTTTCCACAATCACAGAAAAATGAAAATCAGCGCATAATGAGACCGAGCATTTAAACTGACATAACCGAAAGCAAAACTTTTAAAGAGTGTAGAAGTGAGACTTTTCTTACTTTCTTTTGTCCATTCTTTCTTGAGATGTAGATTATTTTTCTATTTACTGATGACTGCTTTGCAGCTTTCAGCATTGGATTGAATGATTTATTATAATCTTACATTAGTTTTGTAACAGAAATATTATTTATTAAATTGACATGCATATAAAGACAATAATGCAAAATAAATATTTTTTACTGCAATGCTGCATTTTTATTTGATGCAAACCATAAATTTATTTTTCATAAAGTAACAGCAGGACCTTTTACAGTACATAACTCTCATTCAAGCACATTCAGGGCAGAATGATAATGAGAAATGTAATTCATTGTTAGTATTATTGACATAATCCTCATCATTAATTTTTTATAATTATTAGACATTCATTTTGGAATTATTGCACAGATATCAATAAGTCTTCACAGCATTAGTTAGTTAGTTGTTTCTGGTTTTTGTTAGTCCTGATTGATGTTGTTTTCAAATACAATAAATCCCTTATTATGCAATTTGCAGTGGTGCTCATTCATTTTTGGTGGGTGCTCCTAAATTTTTTCTGGTGCTCCTAAATTTTTGAAGTTGGGAGCACCGATGCTACCAAGTAAAAAAGTTCATTTCGAGCCCTGAACTAATAAGCCAGTAGTTAATAGCATGAATTGTAACCAAAACTAAAGTGTTCCCTTAATCTAATTATTATGCAAATGACATAATGTTTCACAATACATTTGTGATTCAATCAAAATAAGAATGCTTTTGAGATGGTCACCTGTGTGAGCTGGTCATCGAGCACTTTTTTGGGAGGCCGAACATGTGTGAAAAACACGTGCAGCAGGTTTCCAGGTGACTGAGAGTTGATCTGCTCTTTGCTGAGGTAAATGTCTGAGACTTTGACAGGTTTTGCAGGAACGGGGCTCAGCGCCTGCTCTGCGTATATGCAGCTCTTAAAGATGTCAGTCAGCACATCACGAGCTCCAGGAACCAGCTTGTCTCCTAAAAGGACAAAAACCAATCAAAGATCTGACTAACTTGATGACAAGTTAAAGCAAACGCTTGCAAAAAAAAAGTATCATAGAGTGAAATTCTGGAATATTATTAACACACATTAAAACAAAAACAATTGCAAGAAATTAAAATAAAAATGCGGCAGAAGGACTTCCGGTTGTGCCACCAAGAGGATGACTGCTTAATTTTCGAGCTCGCCGACGGTTTACAAAATATCCCTTAAAACTTGATTTTGTGAATCTTAGTGAGTATTAAAAGTAATGATGGAGAAAGGGGTCACCACAAGGAGTAAAATAACGTCGAATGTATCAGAAAACAACCCTGAAACAAGTCAAGTAAACAGAAGCCGTTCCCGGACACCATCACCTCATGGCGAAGAGGACCCCGACGTCAGTCTGCGGTGTATTCTTGTTGAACTTCGAGAATTCAGAAAGGATAATATGGAACAATTTGACGAATTCAAACAGGAATTAAAAAGAACGAATGATAGACTGGAAGAGGCTGAAGAAAGAATTGAAGAGACTGAGACCACGCTACAATTAGCATCGACGCTAATCAAACGCCTCATACAGCGCCAAGCTAATCTGGAAGCCAGAGTGCTCGATCAGGAAGGACGGGCACGCAGAGATAATCTAAGAATCTACGGTATACCTGAAGACAGGGAAGGCACAAACATGATCGAGTTTCTAAATAACTTGCTGAAAAACGCACTGGACTTACCCCGGGACCGTGAACTTGGAATTGAACGAGCACATCGAGCGTTACAACCGAAACCCAGTAACCCGGAGGCAAAGCCACGTTCAATAATAGTGAAATTTTCTAGCTACCGGACGAAAGAAGAAGTACTTCGAAGGGCCTGGCAGAGAAAAAAGGTGTATTTTAATGACACTCGCTTCTTCGTAGACCACGACTTCCCCTTAGAGGTGCTTAAAAAACGAGGAGAGTATGTCGAAGTCAAGAAAGTATTAAAGGAGAAGCAAATCAAATTCCAGACCCCATACCCGGCAAGGATGCGTGTTTTTTATGAGGATGGCACTCAGCTGTACCAGAATGCGACGGAGGCTACGACAGACTTGGTCAAGCGTGGATTTACAGTCGCGGTGGTGAAACCTTCCGTTGCAATAGAACAGGAGGACATTAGCGTTACACAACTAACCACTTGGCAACCGGTGCTTAAACGACGGGACCGGGAAGAAGATCAGAGATCCGGAGAGGTGGCCGGTGACGCGCAACTCAAAAAAGCTTCCCGAAGTCAGTACAAGGAGAAGCTTAAGCAATTCAGAAAATGAACAACCACGGAACTGAGCTAAGATTTCAAGTGTTCTTTACACAAATATTCTATTCTTTTTGACTGTTTCTGAAATATTCATCTGAATGAATAACGCTACATTCTTATATTACATTCGATGAATGTTTGAATATGTCGGTACTTGATTATTGACTGTCGTCCGAGCATAATTTTCTTTTAGAGTTAGACTTTTATTTATTTATTTTTTTTTGTCTGGACTATCTCACGACCAATTAATAGGGCCCCACTTGAAGGAAGTGGACCTTTCCCTTGCGGAGGCTTTAAACGTAATAAGCCCCATAAGGCTCTTTGGAATCGAGCCTCTACACCGGAAGCAACTGTTCTTGTTAGTTACGGTGGTTTAATGTTCTTTAAAACTGTTCTAATTTGGTATCAGTGTAGTTTCTATAATTTAGGAGAGGCAATGTTAAAGTATACACTATCGTCAACAAGAGAGACACAGAGGGGAATTAAACTGGTTAGTAAACTACAAAAATATGAATAAAGGGAATCTTAAAGTTATTACATTTAATGTAAATGGGGTGTTGAATCCAGCTAAGAGGAGTCAAATACTGTTAAAAATGAAAAAAGAAAACGCAGGAATAGTTATGTTACAAGAGACACACCTTACACCACTAGAACATGAAAAATTAAAGAGAATGGGATTTTCCAAAGTGTATTATTCTTCTTACAAATCAGGACATAGAAGGGGAGTAGCAACACTAATTTCACAAAAAATACCATTTGAACATCTCTCAGAAACTTCAGATAAGGAAGGGAGATATATTTCAGTGACAGGGAAAGTTGAAGATATTAATATAACTGTATGTAATGTATATGCCCCCCCCGGAAGCAAGTTATCTTTCTATAGGAAAATAATTGATTTAATGATAGAAGCCAAAGGAATTGTTTTATGTGGTGGAGATTGGAATATCCGTCTTAATCCAAAATTAGATTCATCAAAGAACTCTAAACTTACCCCCCTACATAAAAAAATTAATATTTTAATGACTGAGCTAGGTATAGTAGATCTCTGGAGAGATCTATATCCAACAGCACGTGATTACACCTTTTACTCAAACCCGCATGACGTATACTCACGAATAGATTATTTTTTTGTACTTAAGAGGGATCGACATAGAATACAAGCCTGTGATATTGGAACGATTGATCTGTCTGATCACGCCCCTCTCTCTTGTACTATACATATTAGAGATAACCCTGGAAGAACACTGTGGAGATTAAATACAAGTATGCTAAATAATCAACAATTTCAAACCCAAATTAAGGAAGATATAAAGTTATTTCTTACAGAGAATGATAATGGAGAAGTCAACCCAGCAATACTATGGGATGCATTAAAAGCAGTCATTAGAGGCAGAATCATATCTCTATGTGCCCAAGAAAAGAAACAAAAACGATTAAAATTAACAAACCTTAATGAAGAACTGAAAGATCTGGAATTACAACATAAGAAGGAAAAAAAATCTGATTTAATGACTAAAATAAAGAAAATCAGAAACGAAATAAATGTAATATATGCACAAGAAATCGAAAGAAAGATTAAATTTACAAAACAAAAATATTATGAATCTGGTTCAAAGGGCACTAAATTGTTAGCAAGAAGGATGCAAAAACAACAAATTGAGAGATCAATATATAAAATAAGGGATTTGAATTCTAAAAATATACAACATAAACAAAATGAAATACAAAAGACTTTTAAAAACTATTACGAGCTCTTGTATACGCAGCCACATTTAAAAAACAACCAACAAATAGAACAATTTCTCAATTCTATCAACCTACCAGTTGTGACAGAAGAACAAAATCAAATACTAACTGCTGAAATAACTGAAACTGAATTAATCAATGCCATTTCTAATCTTAAATCAAATAAGTCACCTGGCCCTGACGGCTTTTCATCAGAATGGTACAAAACATTTCGATCAAACTTAACTCCAAGCTTACTTCAAGCATGCAATATTACTATAAAAGAGGGTAAGATGCCCCCATCCTGGAATGAAGCAGTAATCTCTGTTATACCAAAGGAGGGGAAAGATAAATTAGAATGTGGTTCATATAGGCCAATCTCGATCTTAAATGTTGATTATAAATTATACACAACCGTTCTCGCCAAAAGACTGGAAAAGATTCTTCCACAGTTAATACATAAAGATCAGACAGGTTTTATCCCGCAAAGACAAACCCATGATAATATTAGACGATCCTTACATATACTAAATCATATATATCAGAACAAAATGGAAGCTCTTTTAATCAGTCTTGACGCGGAGAAGGCTTTTGATTCTGTAAACTGGTCCTTTTTATATAAAGCTCTTGAAAAATTTGGCATACATGAAAACTTTATTAAAGGCATTCGTACAATTTACAACAAACCAGTAGCCCGGATAAAAATAAATGGACACCTCACAGACACCATAACATTACAACGTGGGACAAGACAAGGATGCCCAATCTCACCACTGTTATTTGCTCTATATATAGAACCTTTGGCACAATGGATAAGACAAACTAAAAATATTAAAGGTATAAACATAAATGGAGATATTCACAAACTGGCATTATATGCAGATGATATTTTGATTTATTTAAGCACACCCACAACTTCACTTCCTGAACTAATGAATTTACTAGAGAAATTTGGTTCCTATGCAGGCTATAAATTAAATATACAAAAAACACAGACCTTATCTTTTAAATATACACCCCCAGTAACTATTAAAGACAAATTTAATTTGAAATGGGATCAAAAATCATTGAAATATTTAGGAATTCATTTAACAAAAGATATTTCAACATTAGCAAAAGTAAATTATGATCCTCTACTAATAAATGTTAAAAATGATATACACAGATGGAATGCCATTTCTTTCCTGAGCTTTAGTCAAAGAATTGATGCAATAAGAGTGAATGTCCTTCCTCGATATCTCTATTTATTTCAAGCTCTCCCAATAGAAATACCCCAAACACATTGGTCAGAATTGAATAGGACGTTTTCTAGATTCATTTGGCAGGGGAAAAAACCGAGGATTAAATTAAAAACAGTACAACTTCCAAAGGAACAAGGAGGAATGGCTTTACCCTATTTTAAAGATTATTTTTATGCAGCCCAGACTAAATATCTGGTTAACTTATGTAACCCAACATATCAAGCTAAATGGAAAGACATTGAAATTACACTAATGAATGATCCTCCAATACAAGCGATATTGGCACATAAAAACCTGGGGGGATACATAGAAAAAACGCAAAATTTATGGATTAAATCCCAATTAAAAATTTGGAACATTATAAAAGAAGAATACAAACTGAATGATAAACTACAAATAATTCAATGGTGTGCTTATGACCCTGAATTCAAACCGAATAAAATGGACTATAGATTTAAATCCTGGATTACTAAAGGAATATTAACATTTTACTCACTCACAGAGAAAGGCCTTTTGAAAGACTTTGAAAGTCTGAAGAAAGAATATAACCTGGATAAATCCGATTTTTATAGATACCTTCAATTACGTAGCCACTTTGAAAACAATATTAAAAATAAAACAGACCTGGATGATTCGATACTGAGAATTTTTACAGATGCCTACAAAGGCAGTGGTAGTAAAGGTATAATTTCAAAACTTTATAAAGGATTTAGTTCAAATAAACCCCACACAACAGAATATGTTAAAGAAAAATGGGAAAAGGAAAGTAATCTCATTATTCCAGAGGAAGAATGGTTGGACATATGTAGATTTACATCAAAATGTACGAACTCACATATGTGGAGAGAATTTGGATGGAAATGTCTAATAAGATTTTTCATCACACCAAAACAAAGAGCATACGCCACAGGAAAGGACACTAAGTGCTGGAGACTATGCGGGTCTCAGGAACCTAATCACTGGCACATTTTCTGGGAATGTCCAGTAATAAAACAATTTTGGGTAGAAGTACATGGAGTAATAGAAAAAATACTTAATATTACACTACCCTTTCAATTCATGGTTATTTATTTTGGATGCTCTGATATCCAAATAAGTAAATCTGATAAATACTTACTTGATATTTTAATAATCGCAGCCAAAAAAGCAATTACAAGACACTGGTTACTTCCTGAATCCCCAACAACCCAAGAATGGCTTGAGATAGTATATAATATTTATGTGATGGAAAAAATTACATTCTCCCTTCAACTTCAGATTAATGCTTTTAAAAATATCTGGTCCAAGTGGAATGATTACATTAGACTGCTCCATCCAATCTTCATAGAAATATAAAAAATTACTAATTCACATCCACAAAACATTTTTAAATTTACGACCCATTGCACTCCCCCTCTTAATTCTCTCTTTAGATTAAGCATTCACAGTTGATAAAAACCTAAAACTGATTGAATAAATAAAGATTTGACCCTCTCTGACTTATTTTCATTTAGTATTGATATTATTTATTTATTTATTTATTCATTTATTTTTGTTACTGATATTTTCATATATTCTATTTTAAGAAACTTTATTTATTGTATTATGTTCTGTTACTTTATAGTTTGTAAAAAAAGAAAACTGTTTAGCAATAGGAAATGTACACTCCCTTAAGTGAAATCATTGTACTGTATTTATTGCTACTGTAAATAAAAAATTAAAAAAAAAAAAAAAAAAAATGCGGCAGAAACAAGCTTCCACATAAAATGACATGGTTTGAGATGAAGAAATGCACTAACCTCTGATGGATTTATCCAGAAAGTACTCCTCCAGAGCGGAGCTGCCCTGTGTGTCAAATAAACTCTGATTGACACTGGAGGCGGTCAGGATCTCCTCGTTAGTCATCTCCATTAGCTCCTCCTCCCGTTCCAGATTGGAGAGGCCAATCAGATCACTGCTGTTGAAAAGACTGGCGCGAATCTTCTCCACCTGAGCTCGTGCCCTTACCTAGAAAGGCAAAAGCAAGAATATTAACATTATTAAACGCACAACAACTCTCATTAAATAGAAGGTTCTGTTAATGTTGCAGTTATTGATTTATTTATTTTTTGCTGATTTTTAAAAGTTGACCATTTTTGGGGTTTCAGAATACACATTGCATAAATTAATGTGTGAAAGAACATCACATTTTCTGTTTTCTGAACAAATAAATAGTTGTCAAGCATCCTGCATGATGATATGGTTATGTGCAAAAGCAATGTGATTGTATATTAAAACAAACAAATCTGAGTATGACGAATTAACTTACACTTCTATAGATTTATGGTGAGTAAATTAACTGTAAATGATAATTTTTGGTGAACTATCCCTTTAAGTGGGGGCTCGTCCGGGATTTGGAAAGCCCTATCCAATATTTAGAATTTGGGCTGCAATACTAAGATCAACCACTAGGTGCCAAAGATACATATTGAAACTTTGATGCATTACTTAAGAAAAAAGAGGTCTTGAATGGCTTTAGGGTTAGTGAATTAAAATTTTAGGCTGAAATATCCCTTTCAGTGGGGGCTCGTCCGGAATTGAACCCACAACCTCTAGCTCCTCAAATTCACAACCATAGCCCACAAGTATGATTTAAACCCACATACGCAACAATGCTTATAAACAACACTCAAATGATGATATAGTTATAGGCCCCTCCCAACTCTATGACAGCCTACCCTTTTATCTGACATGTTATACTGGCATGAACATTTAGTGCAGACACCATTCAATCTGGCAACCTGCATTTGTGTCAAGTCATCATCGGAGGGGCCAGGTGAAAAAAACCTCGTCCAATATTTTAAATTTGGAATGCAATACTTGGTTTAACCACTAGGTGCCAAATCTACATACTGCAACTTTAATGTTCTACTGTGGAAATATAAACTGAGATATTGAATAGCCTTAGGGTGAGTAAATGAATATTTTGGGGTGAACTATTTCTTTAAGTGGTGGCTCGTCCAGGATTTGAACCCACAATCTCTTGCACCTCAGTTCACAATCATAGCCCCACAGGTATGATTTAAACACACATAAGGCCCCACCCACCTCAATGAAAGCATAGATTTTAATTGGATGCGTCACCTTGATGAGGACATCAATCTCTCTGGAAACCTGCATTTGTGCCAAGTCGTAATCGGAGGGGTCGGGTGAAAAAAACCTCTCTAATATTTAGAATTTGGACTGCAATACTAAGATCAACCACTAGGTGCCAAACATATATTGGAACTTTAATGTTCTACTTAAGAAAAAAATAAAATAAATCTTGAAAGGCCTTATGCTGCGTTCACACCAGACGCGGAACGCGCGACTAAATCGCGATATTCGGGAGTAAATAGACGCGTGAACATTTGAGTTTACTCGCTTCATTCGCGCGTCAGACTCCGCTTCATTCGCGCGTCAAACTCCGCTTCATTCACACGTCAAACTCCGCTTCATTCACGCGTCAAATTCACTTCAGAACAGACGCGGATTTGCATCATGGGCAGGGCTTCTGTCTGCTCGGTGAATGTAGCTTCGTTGCTAAATGGCTAACATGGATTTTATTGATAAAATACCGGTGTTTGTGTGCTTTATGAAGGCTGTAAAACAGCGTCAATACGTTTGGAGCCGTGTCTGAGTCCACTAGATACTTTCAGAGGTACACCCAGCGCTGTGGGCTCATAAACTCCTCCAGAAACTTAACCTGGATGACTGGGGCTTCCAGCGGTGCTTCTGACTGAGCAAAGCCCAGTTTGATGAACTGTTGTCGGTGTCGGCTGGAGGATTTCCCCCGGACACCAACAACAGGTGCTACGTCACAATCATGCTCCCACAAGAGCAAGCTCCTGATTGGTTAACGCGGCGCGAATGTTCGCAGAAGTTGGGTATGATTTAAACACACATAAGGCCCCACCACCTCAATGAAAGTATAGCCTTTAATTGGATGCTTCACCCTGATGAGGACACCAATCCCTCTGGAAACCAGCATTTGTGCCAAGTCATAATCGAAGGGGTCGGGTGAAAAAACCTGTCTAATATTTAGAATTTGGACTGCAATACTCAGTTCAACGTACCTACATACTGCAACTTTAATGTTCTACTACAGAAAATAGTCACCTACAACTTTATTGGCATTAGGTGGAGAAAATTAACCAAATTATAATTTTAGGGGGAACTATGCATTTAAAGTGGGGGCTCGTCCAGGATTTGGACCAACAATCTCTTGCACCCAAATTCACAATCAGAGCCCCACAGGTTTGATTTAAATGCACTTAAGTAACAATACTGTTTGTAAACAACACTCAAATAATGTAATAGTTACAGGTCACACCCACCTCAATGACAGCATAGCCTATTATCAGATGCGTCACATCGAAACCATCAATTAATCTGGCAACCTCTAGTACCTCAATCCACAATCATAGCCCACAGGTATGATTTAAACTCACATAAGTAACAATAATATTCATAAGCAACACTTAAATGATGCAATTGTTCCACCCACCTCAATGTTAGCATAGCCTTTTTTTGCATGTCACATAGTGGCCACCAATCAATCTGGCAACAACAATTCTATAACAATAATATTAGTAAACAACACTCAAGTGATGTAATAGTTACAGGTCCCACCCACCTCAATGACAGCATAGCCTTTTATGGGACGCGTCACACTGGCATGAACATCTGGCGAGGCCACCGTGTACATGGAGCTCCCATCTGAGACTGATGTAGCAGCACTATCCTGCTCCCCGAGGCTGCCCAGACTCCCTTGACTTTCTGTGCTACACAGAGACACATCCAGACTCTCCTGGCTGGACACTGTGAGCGGATCCAGAGGTGCTTGTTGCTGGGAAGGAGGGTTTACCAGCTCCTGATTGGACAAAGGTTCCCCAGAGGCTCTGAAGGCTGCCTGTAAAGCGCTGGAGACACTCATCGCCGCACTGTTGCTATTGGGGCTTCCTGCAGTACATTCTCTCTTTACATCTTGGGGAACGCATGTCGTTTCCGCTTTGGCTTTTTTAGGGTCTTCTTCCTGAACTGGAATGAAGATCTCATCCCTGAAGAGCCCGCCATGTGCATTGCATGCTCTTCGTATAGCATTGCGCACCACAGATTCCTCCAGGTGAGTCGGGATTCCTGAGAGCACCAGCAAGCGACTGTGAGCTGTAGAGCCAACCAAAGCTTGGCAAGCGTCTGCCACAGCGTCGCCGGTGACACCAAGACCCTGAGGGTCTTTATTAGTAAGATGCCGTAAAATCAAAAGCAAGGTCAACCCCCGGTGAAACCACAACATGTCTTCAGGCTTCATGTTTAATAGAGCATTGTCGCATTCTGATGATCTCGAGCCACTTTTCCCTGAGATGGCGGAAGCTGAGCCGACTGCAGTACGCTCACGTTTTAGCTTTACCTTTTTGCGCTTTGAAAGCAAACTCGGACTTTGCGGCGTCTGGCCTGGAGAGGATGAAGAAGAGGATGAGGAATCACTACAGTTAGCTGTGCTTGTTGATGAAGGGACGCCGATTACTGATGTCCCAGAACCAGAACTTAGCGGTAAAGTGACTTCTGCCACTGCCAGGCAAACCTCCATCAGTGCGTGGAAGTATGTAGAGAAGCGGCTCCGCTCTGCAGAAAGTGCAAGAGCTCCACTGCCGCCTGTTGCAGAAGTGCAGGAACCTCCGCTAACTAACCCCCAGCTTTGGGTCTCATGGTCGTAAAGCTTTCGTAGTTCGGTTTGAAGAACCATCAGGACTGTTAGGCAGGGGTTGAGAAGCAGCGTGATGTGGCTTGAGAGACCCGAAGGGGTTTTGCGGCGCTCAAAAGCATGGATCTTGCGGAGAAGCTCTGCAAGCAGGTGGAAGGTCAGCTCCTTGATGCTCGGAGCAAGATCTGTTGTCCACAAAAGGCCACCTAAATAAGGATAAAGCCAGTGTGATGTCAGGGTTCCTGCAGGTTTTATAAGGGCATGGTGTTGCACGATACTGGAATTCGGTACCAATCGATACTGAAATATTAAAAAACGTCCATTTCCCATTAACATTTGAGCACTATTGAGCGTGTTCTTAAACAGCGCTTAGTTCACGTGCTCAACAGAAATGACCGTGACTGGCCGTAAAGGTCATCAGTTCACCAAACTCACCGCTGTTTACTGAGTGCAACCACAGATACAGGGACACTGGAGCGTTTTAAAAGCTGTGATTCATCAGCGAATCGCTCGTATGTCAGCTTAAAGACAAACCAGCTGATCGACGTGACTTTAAAACACAGTGTCCCTGTATATGTGGTAACACTCAGTAAACAGTGGTGAGTTCGGTGAACTGATGACCTTCACGACCAATCACAGTCGTTTCTGTTGAGCACGTGAACAAGACAGCAAATCAGGGCTGTTTAAGAACGTACTCAATAGCACTCATATGTTAGCAGAAAATGGACATTTGTAAAACTTCAGTATCAATTGGTACCGAATTCCAGAATTCTGACAACCCTATTAGAGCACATTTGAACATTTAAAGACCTTTTAAAAAGACTTAAGAAAAAGGAAAACAAATTGTAGAAGTAAACAATACAGAAACGTGTTGAAAGCAACATATAATGTCCAGAGCAGGGGTGCCCAAACTCGGTCCTGGAGGGCCAGTGTCCTGCAGAGTTTAGCTCCAACTTGCTTCAACACACCTGCTAGGAAGTTTCTAGAATGCTAGTTAGAGCTTGATTAACTGGTTCAGGTGTGTCTAATTAGGGTTGGAGCTAAACTCTGCAGGACATCGGCCCTCCAGAATATAGTGTAAATACATTCATTCATTCATTTTCGGCTTAGTCCCTTTATTAATCCGGGATCGCCACAGCGGAATGAATCGCCAACTTATCCAGCACGTTTTTACGCAGTGGATGCCCTTCCAGCAGCAACCCATCACTGGGAAACAGCCACACACACTCATTCACACTCATACACTACGGACAATTTAGCCTACCCGATTCACCTGTACAGCATGTGTTTGGACTTGTGGGGAAAACCGGAGCACCCGGAGGAAACCCACGCAAACGCAGGGAGAACATGCAAACTCCACAGAGAAATGCCAACTGACCCAGCCAAGGCTCGAACCAGTGACCTTCTTGCTGTGAGGCGACAGCACTACCTACTGCGCCACTGCGTCGCCAGTATAAATACAAACATTATTAATTTTACATAATTAAATATATTTTTCATAAAGTTTGCTAAGGCTTGAATACCTCTGATTCAACCATTCGAACGTGGAATGAACTTTTAACTTCTGATCAGACCCACATTATATCTACATACATCTATGACAGTGCTATAAATACAACTTCTCATGTGCTCCCTGGACAATATACTTGGTGAAATAGAAAAAAAGATATATAGAGTTTTGTTGATGGTGGTCATGTTTAGAGTGTGAAATGAATACTTTCAATTTGAATTGGTCATAATGCAATTTGTACCAAAGTAATGGCACATTTTAAACACAGTTTAACCATATAAACTTGCTGTTGTGCACATTGTGAGGTTTCTAAAAGTGGCCTACATATAGAATAACTGCTTTAAATGATTGCAACCAAGTAGTAAATTATTGCAATAGTATTTTTAAAGGATTTTCAGAGCAAAATAAATCGCATATCTCACCTAGCAGCTCCACAACCTGCATGAGCACAGAAGTAGGCACCGTGTCCAGCTCATCCTCCGAGCGCTCAATGGTTTCTCCTACGCTGTAGGTTAGCAGCTGTTCAGCGAAGGCCATCGCCAATGGAAACTCAAGAGGCAACGAGTGCAACACCAGCACTGCACCAGGAGGGGGAGACACACCTGTGGACAGAAATATCAACATTAGCTAAAGTCAGCAGGACTGATCTAAACGCATCTGATTGGTCACTTAGAGAACAAAAAATAATGCAGATCACTGTTAAAAAATAAATAAATGTACAGTGGGGGAAATAAGTATTGAACATGTCATGTTTTTTCCTGGGAATAATATTTCTAAAGGAGATGTTGACAAGGAATTAAACCAGATTTTGGTAAAAACCCGAACAATACAAACATACAAATAAAGCTAAACAAAAGAATCTGAAAAATGAGTTGTGTGTAATAAGAAATGACAGAAGGCGAACTAAACTACTGAAATGTGTTTAATACTTTATAGAAAAGGTTTTTTTGGTGCTGCAGCTTAAAGACGTCTCTCATATGGAGAATGAAGTCACATGCATTCCTCAGGTGTGAGTTTCTCACAGACTTCAACAGAGTGTCAGAATCTTAATGCTTCTGTGCGTCTCGTCTATCAAACCTGAGCTTTATTCGGTATTTTCTTTGGGATTCAGTCAGGTGATTGGCTGGGCCATTCTCCAGCTTGAATTTCTTTCTCTAAAAACCAGTTTCCTTGGCTGTGTTTTGGATCATAGTCTTGCTGAAATGTCCACCCTGGTTTCATCTTCATCCTCCTGCTAATGTAGATGTTGAACTGAAGCAGCTGATAGTCATTTACACTGGGGAAGGGCAGAGGCTTGCTGAAGAACTACTGAGAGATTTCAGCTGCTGTCTGGGTTTCCATGTCTTTCTACACCTCCCTTTCTTCATGTGTTCAATCCTTTTTTACTTTGTCATTTCATTTTATTACACATAACTTAATAAGTAAACAAACTAGTTTTGTTTTCTTTGCATATATGTATTTATTTGGTCGTTACCAACATCCAGTGAACATTTCAAGTCAACGGCACCTTTAGAATTATGTTTTCTCAGAAAAATGGTGACGTGTTTAATACTTATTTCCCCCTCTGCATGTAAGAGTTAGTGACGTGCCTAGTTTGACGTGCACTCTGTCAGTGGGGATGATGATGCTGGGATACTGGTTGGCTGTGGGTGGAGGAGTGAGGCCGGTGTTGGACGGAGAGGCATCTAGCGGGAAACACACAGCCTCCATCAGGTTCAGCTGGCCGTTACGTCGCACTTTATGACCGAGTCCATACACCATCACTCGAGCCCATGGAGCTTTGTACAGAGAGGAACTAAGAGAGCAAACAATTTGCATATTAAATAATGTTAGGTCCACAATCCAAAGTTATGACTGTAAACATTAGATAATGCACTGCAAATTAACATGAACTAACGTTATCTAGGATTAACTAACGTTAACATACATGACAAAACACTGTATTACATGTATTCCCAATAGTTTGTTCATGTTAGTAAATACATTAACTAATGGACCATTATTTTAAAGTGTTAACTTAGTATTTTATTAAGGTTTACCCCTACCCCAATCCTAAACCCAACCATGACAGTAATGGTAAAACAGTAATTATACGGCGTGTTATTCATATTATTTATTACATTACTAATCAAATTATATTTTATTAACATCTACCCCAGGGGTGTCAAACTCAGATCCTGGAGGGCCACAGCCCTGCACAGTTTAGTTCCAACCCTGCTTCAACACACTTACCTGCAGGTTTCAAACAAGCCTGAAAGACTCAATTAGTTTGATCAGGTGTGTTTAATTAGGGTTGGAACTAAACTGTGCAGAGCTCCGGCCCTTCAGGAACTGAGTTTGACACCTGTGATCTACCCCTACCCCAAGCCTAAACCCAACTCTCACAGTAATGCAAAAACAGTAATTTTACAGCAAATTATTCATATTATTTATTAAACCGCCCATTAATTGTATTTTATTAACGTCTACCCCTACCCCAACCCTAAATCCAACCATCACAGTAATGTAAAAACTGTAATTATTGTTGTACAGTGACACAAAAATGATGCTATATTGACGCGAGTATCCACAGCTGTATCCCTTCTAGATTTGACTCCGCTTTTAACTCACTCCTTGCGGCAGCTGAGTTGACTCTCTTTGCAGGAGACGAGCACAAAAGCAGCGCCGGGGAAGTTGACGTCCATGCTGACCTTTGACTCGGTGATGGGAATCTCCTCCAGTGTGAACTGCTCAGGCGCACTCTGGATTACAGAGAAGATATATTCAGCAAACAAACACGTTAAGCATATATGGCTATACTAATGGGCCCAAAGTGTGGCAAGAAAATCTCCCCCACACCATTACACCACCACCACCAGCCTGAACTGTTGATACAAGGCAGGATGGATCCGTGCTTTGATGTTGTTGAGGCCAAATTCTGAGCCGACCATCCGAATGTGGCAGCAGAAATGGAGACTCATCAGACCAGGCAACGTTTCTCCAATCTTCTCTTGTCCAGTTTTGGTGAGCCTGTGTGAATTGTAGCCTCAGTTTCCTGTTCTTAGCTGACAGGAGTGGCACCCGGTGTGGTCTTCTGCTGCTGTAGCCCATCCGCCTCAAGGTTGGACGTGTTGTGTGTTCAGAGATGCTCTTCTGCAGACCTCGGTTGTAACGAGTGCTTATTTGAGTTACTGTTGCCTTTCTAGCAGCTGGAACCAGTCAGGCCATTCTCCTCTGACCTCTGGCATCAACAAACCATTTGCACTCACAGAACTGCCGCTCACTGGATATTTCCTCTTTTTCAGACCATTCTATGTAAACCCTAGAGATGGTCGTGGGTGAAAATCCCATAAGATCAGCAGTTTCTGAAATACTCAGAGCAGCCCGTCTGGCACCAACAACCATGCCACGTTCAAAGTCACTTAAATCCCCTTTCTTCCCCATTCTGATGCTCGCTTTGAACTGCAGCAGATCGTCTTGACCATGTCTACATGCCTAAATGCACTGAGCTGCTGCCATGTGATTGGCTGATTAGAAATTTGCGTTAACGAGCAGTTGGACAGGTGTACCTAATAAAGTGGCCGGTGAGTGTATATTGAAAAGGAAATATAAATGAGTGCTATAAATGTTCATTTTCCAGTAAAAATGCGTGAAGGTCATGTGACCATCAGGAAGCACGCAGCATCTCGTTTCTCACAGGACGCGTTCTGTGTTTTTGCGGTCTCCCGAGTTCCCGAAAAACAGCCTCGTTTAAGATAATGTGTGTGTGTGTGGTACCTGTAAGAAGCAGCAGATCTGTTTGGTGAGCTCCAGCAGACTGTCCTCCCCCTGATGCAGAGCTCTGCTGATGGCCACGCTCAGCCACTCGCGGACAGTCTGAGCGTTTCCCTGATAGAAGAGCTCAGTCGGAGAGCAGCTCTGACCCTGCAGCTCATGCAGGACGGACTGAGCCAGCAGCACAGAGTTACAGCTGATCCGGCCATCTACACACACACACACACACACACACACACACACACACACACACACACACACACACACACACACACACACACACACACACACACACACACACACAGGAGAGTCAGCAGACGGATTATGAGAAATGACTTCATCTTTCATTCATTCATTCATTCATTTTCCTTCAGCTTACTCAATATATTTATCAGGGGTCACCACAGCAGAATGAACCGCCAACTATTCCAGCATATGTTTTATGCAGTTGATGCCCTTCCAGCCGGAACCCAGTACTGGGAAACACCCATCACATGCACACACATACACTACAGCCAATTCAGTTTCTTCAGTTCACATATAGCGCATGTCTTCGGACTGTGTAGGAAACCAGAGCACCTGGAGGAAACCCACAACAAAGTTCTGATGCATTTATTAGACATTTTAGTTTTGTAATATTATATTTTATTATAAGAAAATTATATAAATTATATAATTATAATTAATAATTTCATCATAATTATATATATATATATATCATAATTTCAACTTGTACTATCATAACTTTTAAAACCAACAGTATTTGTTAATATTATTTAATGGACCTGAGCTAATATGAACTAAAAAAAGACTTTGAATTGTTGGTGGAGTTTTCAAACGGCTTGTCCGGATTGGATGACGCCGGTGACGTCACTGGGGATTCCCTGTATATAAGGCTGGCGGCAACTCTCGTTGGCTTGCATTCAAGCTGTCTGGCTGGCGGTGCTCCGCGCATGCCAGAATCAATCCGCATATCGGTCTTTTCAGTGTTATGTTTTTGTTAACTTTTTGATCCTTTAAGCCTTCCTAATGTGTTAATTATTTTGCTTCGTTTGTTTATTTTAGCAGCAGGTAGTGGATATTATTTTTCATAGTCACGTTTTGTTATTTATTTAGTTCAGCAAAGGTAAGCAGTGCCCCAGAAGACTCACCTGTTTTTCCTTCTTTTCATTGGGAGCTGTAGGGTAAGCTCTGTCCATTAAGAACAGTCATACTCAGGGAACTGTTTTGTTTAGCTGCCCTACCTGTCTACATGATTTGTTAATATTTTTGTTGTCTCTTTTGAAAATTTGATCTAATGAGATTAAAGATTTATTGACGGGACGTCAGTTTGTTAATTCAAGCATCTGTGTCTTTCATATGTTCGGCTCAAACCTTGATGTTATTATTTGAGCCAGTTTTGGGCCATAACAGTACGTTAAAGCATGAACTTGTAAAGTGTTACCTTGATTTTCAAATCTTGTCACATTATTGTTGTAACAAAATGTAAAATAGTGCTCATTAACATATTCATATGATATCACCTGGCAGAGGCGGAGCCAGCAGCTGATTGGACAGGAGCTGCAGGTGTTCAAGTGTAATGTCACGCACTGCAGGGATGTGGAAGAGGCGTGTGAATGTGTGAGGACTCTTGGGGGCAAAGATGTTGAGGAGAGCCATGCGGCAGTACACACGCGCCAGAGCACTTTCACAGCGCAGCAGCTCCCTGAAACACACACACACACACACACACACAAACATCAGCTTTCAATAGCTATGTTTCCATCCATCTATTTTTATGCGCATTTTGCTTATGTGCATAAAAAGCCGGTTGATGGAAACGCCATGATGCGCATACATTTTGAAAATGCGCATAAAAAGCATATGCGCATAACTGAGTAGGATAAACTTTTTATTCGATAAGAAAAGATGCGCATGAACTACGATGGAAACACTTTTACCGCACAACTCCAGTGCGTGCATTAATAAAGGTCATGTGATTTTGTTATAATGTGATGATAAAATGTGTGTAAATGGGCAAACCAGGAGGCTGAGCACATTATAAACCATCTGAAATGTTGTTTTGGTCATTCTAAAACGCCTTACTCTTTTAGTATTAGTGTTATTATATTATTAATGACATCCAGAATCAAGAGTGTCTGTGCTCCGCGTCTGACACCTTCAAACGCCACCGCGTTCACTGCGTGTCGGGATTGCCTTCTGAGGCGCAAGTCATTTATTAAATGAAGAAAAGATTGACGCAAATTCAGTTTTTACTTTTGATATTTGGCGGCAGTTAATCAGGAAGTTTTGTTCGCTTTGACTCGTTGGATGGAAACGCTGCTTTATTCGCACGTCTTTTATGCGATAATCCAGTTTTGCGCATAAAGTTCATTCGCATTTTTGGATGAAAACATAGCTAATGTTGAACTTCAAAGAAGTTTGGTCGTGCCATCCACCTCTAATAATCAGGACATTTTTGATTTCATAATCATAAATCTGTTCGTATAAGTGCTTTACCGATGAATCTGGATGTTGCTGCTGTCCAGAGACACCAGGCCATTGGCTGCTGCCCTGCGGGATCCTGCCGGCGGTCTCTCCAGCATCTCTATGGGGTACCAGTAGCGCACCAACACACCCTCACTGCGCAGATATGTCTCCACCTGCACCAGCTCATTACCCTGAACACACAGACAGACATTTCAGATGCATTATAAAGCTGCATTAAGATGAAGAGATTATAAAGGCTGATATCTCGCACAGCTTGTACAAAACATGCATGCAGCATTCAATAGCATTCACGCACTAACAGAATGTTGATTATGTCTGTGAATGTAAACAGCAGTAAACAACATGTGGAAACCGACAGTATCGACACATTACATGATCCACAGTAAAAGCAACAGGGAAAACCAGCAACAATCAAGAATGCATGAATATATGCGGTCATGGCTCTGCAATCAAAAAGTATGATTATAATGAAAGTCAATGGGGCAAAAACTGCCACCAACATAACCAAAGAGGAGTCAATCTGAACATCACACAAGAGTAAAAGCAGATACTCACCGAATCCACATCGAGCACAACTCCATGTAAGCTGAAGGTCTTCAACATGCCGCGGATGGCAAACTTTGGTAAAGCGGTTCCTCCTGTGCTGCTGCAGATGTTGTTTCCCTCTGGACAGCGGATGCCCACCGTCAAGCCTGAGGGACAGTCAATATAAATCTCATTTATCTAACAAACTAAATTATTATTATTAGTTACTCTCTCTCTCATTGAAAACAATGTAGAGCGTAACGTAGTGGTTGTATTTTTCAAGTATGGTACAGGCAAGGGTTTTGACTGATTTTAATTATAATGAGCACATGGATGATTTGGACACTTTTAGTGCTGTATCAGTGCTTTTTGCTGTATGGATGAGACTAATGTTACTTTTACTTTCATTTGAAATGCACATGGTCTTATACAACTCAAAATCAATGATTTATAGTTGTGTTGTGTTGGTTTTAATGTAATAAAGTCTTGTAAAATTCAATTCTCTGTCTCTCTCCCTCTCTCAAAATGCTCATTTCACCTAGTGCAACTTATAGTATGTTGTAGGGCTGTGCAATTAGTAATAATATTAATATTAATTTAAAAAAAACCTTCCATTTTTTTCCTTCAATGATTATGCAAAACAATAATATTCAACATAAAATAATTACTTCGTCATATCCTTTCCACCAGTCCACATCCATTCTTCCGCAAAACCCACTTTCACGTGGAAATCAGTAAAATCATGTAACTTTTGCCTTTTGTAATGTTACTTCCAAAAGGCACAATAAAATTTATTTTACTGATTTATTTTCTTTGCATGTTTGTAGGGATGGGCGATATGGCCTAAAATCCATATTGCGATATACATTGCAGCCTCTTGCGATAACGATATATATTGCGATGTATAAATTATAATAGAACCATTTCAGAACAGGTTACATAGACCCTTAGGAAAGCCAAACTGCTATTTTTTTTAAGAAATAAAGAAACGTTGCATGTCGTTTTGAGAACATTTATTGTGCAAAAGCAAAACTGTAATTAAACAACACAATGTT
Source organism: Danio kyathit (assembly GCA_903798195.1). Taxonomy (NCBI): domain Eukaryota; kingdom Metazoa; phylum Chordata; class Actinopteri; order Cypriniformes; family Danionidae; genus Danio; species Danio kyathit. The sequence continues at coordinate 87,065,997 of LR812525.1, read as the reverse complement.
GCAGATAAATAAACTAAATGTAGTGCCTTTTAGAAAGAAAGACTTTCTTTTAAGTCCTTGGTTCCTAAATGCCAAGTTGCAGAGAACAAAAAAAACTGGTGTCTTTTTAGTTAAGGAACTTACACTGTACTGAAAATACTTCCAGTATTAAAAAGTCAAATAAAATTGTGTATTGCAGATACTTTAAATAAAAACATTTTTCTAATCTGCAGCCTAAGGTAACGCATTTGCTTTTAAACATTTTTTTCTCCTAATGAAATTAAAACTGGTGTCTTGATCTGCTCTTTCTCTCTCTCCCTCTCTCTCTCTCCCTCTCTCTCTGTCTGCTGTAGTGTTGGTGCTGCTGAGAGATTGAGACGCACCAGACAAAGTTTGCGAATAAAGTAATGCAAAAATGAATACAATTAATATCGAAAGCGAAAGCAGATTCTCGGGCATGTCCGGGGAAAAGAGAATGTATTGTCACCCCAAATAATGAGCTGGATCAGTCTATTTAGTCTTCGCGCTCTTCTTAAAGCTGCTCCCAAATCAGAACAACAGTTCTGTATCCAGCGCGATACAGCGCGTCTCTGTGGGTCTGCATGCAGAGTATGCGAGTCTGTGGCAGAGTGTTCTCAGTTTCTCGCGAACACAGAACCGGGCCGCCCCAATAATATATCGACCGCCCAGGTAAAATCTGTGTGGGAGGCACTGATGTTCACTAGACAAGCCACAATATGCCATGCATGAGGCTCGCAAGTTGTGTGACACGCCGCCATTCGGTGCCATGCGTTGCTTAGTGCTGTTGTTGCTGTTGCTCTTAATTTTGCGGGTAGATTGCGTCATCAAACATGTATTATCGCGATAGTGCAATAGAATTAGAATCTCTATCGTAGGCCAATTTTGTATCGTTTATATCGCATATCGTTTATATCGCCCATTACTACATGTTTGTCACACTGTAATGTTTCAGATCCTCAAACAAATGCAAATAATAGTCAAAGATACCACAAGTAAGCACATCATACAGTTTAATGGCCCGTTTCCACTGAGTACCGAACCGTACCACTTTTTTGGCACTCTTTCGAAAGGGTACCAAAGACGATAAAGTGTACAAAAAGGTGGAGCTACACGCGCAGCTGAACGCTGATTGGTTTACAGAGATACGTCACGATCTCGTGGAGCTAGCCAGAATCAAAACAATGGAGCAGCCATGTTTTTAAATACACAGCCGAGACAACTATATGCATATAATAACGATCCATGGATGACCCGGCGCTCAAAACAAACCTTGTCATTGTCTTGATGAACAGCCACAAAGCCAAGAATTTGCCGTGTCATGTTGTTGTTTTACGAGGCCCTCTAAAAGTCTAAAAGTGCGAGCCGTTTTCGCTTTCTCCAGGAAGCTCACGATCGCTTCTTTATTTGATATAACGAACTTCTTGAGCTGATGATAATAACGTGTGTGTGATTAATGAAGCGTCTTCGACATCTGATCCATTCAGAAAGAAAAGGACAAATGCGAGAGTGAAGCGTGGAAAAAAGGAGAAGCCCAACAAAACACAGGAGCAAATAGTTTCAGCAACCTGAACAATCTGCCATGAACAAATCATGAACAAACTGCCATGTTTATCATCGCCTTTTGGACTATTATGAACTCTGAATGATGGAATTACTCTCTAACAGAGGCTACATGTGCGGCTGAAGATTACAGACACAGCTGAGAGGTTTGCTCTGACTGTGGGCTATATTGCGTGTTGATTTTGAACTCAAATAAGGACTAAATGTTTGCTGTGTGTAGTTTTTCTGTAAGTGGTAACTTATCGGAGACTGTAAGGGGCTGTGTGTGTTCATATATGTTTGCATTTATTTATTTATTTTATATAATTGCAGACCTTACAGTAGTCTGTAACACTGTCACACTGTCATTGATCTGCAGTTATAACCAAATCATGTTTATAGAAATGTTAGTAATAAACATTTATAAACAAGTATTAATATGTTTAAAGCATCTGTTTTGTGAAAAGAGCTTCTCATATAATGTGAACGACCTGTACGGCTTTACTGTAGACATTTATTTGAGCGAGAATGACGTCGACTGAAACTCTCTGTAGTACACCACACCCACCAAAAGGGTACCCTTTGTAGTAGAAAACGCAAGCCTGATAAAGGTGACCCGTACCGACCCGAACCGTACCGTACTGTACCACTCAGTGGAAACGAGCCATAAATGAAGGTTTGTATTATTAAGCATTGAATTTCTTTGGATCTCGGCATGATGTCTAGCTTTTGGTCTACTTCACTTGATCAGGAAGGTCCTATTTAAGTGATTTCTTGATTGAAACGTGTGGCAGTAATCAGGCCTGGGTCTGGCTGGAGAAACTAGGATGTGATAAACCAGAGTTATGTTTTAGTGGGTGATTCTTTGTATTTAGTTTTCCCTTAATAATAAAAACCTTGATTTCAAAACTGCACGATGTGTATACTTGTGCTTTCTTTGACTAATATTTAAAGTAGTTTCCTTGTAGCTATTAAATGAAGGTTTTATTATTAAGGATTAATTTTCTTTGGATCTCGGCATGATGTCTAGCTTTTGAGGATCTTTTGGTCTACTTCACTTGATCAGAAAGGTCCTATTTAAGTGATTTCTTAATTGAAACGTGTGGCAGTAATCAGGCCTGGGTCTGGCTACAGAAACTGAGCTCAGGTGTGATCAATAAGAATTATGTTTTAATGGGGGAGGGTGTATTTTAGCATTTAGTTTCCCTTAATAAAAAAACTGCATGATGTGTTTACTTGTCTTATTTTTGACTAATATTTAAATTAGTTTGATGATCTGAAAGATTAAAGTGTGACAACATGCAAAAAAATAAGAAATATTATATATATATATATATATATATATATATATATATATATTAAGGGGGTAAATACTTGTTCACACTGTACATTCGGTTTATTGATATTTTTAAAAACGTGAAAGAAAACCAATCTGTACATCTTTTGGCTTAAGTTGCACACTCTAAATGCTCAAATGCATGCAAACATGTGTAAAAATGCAGCACTTAGTGATTTCTTTTGTCAATTTTTTAGTTTGTTATGTAATATATTAATATAAGAGTTCAGAATAAAAACGCATGTGTAACAGTAAACAGGACTTTCACACAGACCTTTGCGAACTTTGTCGATGGTGAACTTGTTTGCTTCATCTTTAATATCTTCGATGGTTGGAAGGTAGAGGTCTCGAGGGATCCCTCCATTCTCTTCATACAGAAACTCAACCGTCTGACGAGCGATGTCCACCATTCCTGACAGCAAACACAGCATTATTATATTAAACACACGTGTAACTAAACCACAATAAGAGCACCATATTTGCAGACAATACAATACTAAAATAAAAGACACTTAAGGTATTTAAAGAGAGATGCTTTCTAGACCAAAAAAGATGTAAAAATACAAGATTTTCTTTAAACCACTTTAAAAACAACATTGTTTTAAGAATTTGCTGTGCTTTATGGTGTATTAAATTAGTTGTGTTGACTAACATACTACAGCACATTCATTCATTTGTTTATTCATTTTCCTTCGGCTTAGTCCCTTATTTATCAGAGGTCGCCACAGCAGAATGAACCGCCAACTATTCCAGCATATGCTTTACTCAGCTGCAACTCAGTAATGGGAAACACCCATACACTCAATCAATATTTTATTTAATATTAAGCTAGTTGCACTTAATATAGTAGTTAACGAAAACATGCAATGAACTGTTTGAAGCCCTTGTTGTTCAGCCCTTTACCTGTTCTAAACCTGTTTGACTTTCTTTTGTTGAACACAAAAGAAGATATTTTGAAGAATGTTAAAAACCAATGACTTCCAAAGTATATTTATTTTTCCTACTGTAATAATCAAAGGTTTCCAACATTCTTCAAAATATCTACTTTTGTGTTCAAAAAAAAAAAAGAAACTCATAAATGTTTAGAACCACTTGAGTGGGAGTAAATTTTCACTTTTGGGTGAACTATTATTTTTTAAGTACATTACAAGTACTTGAAAGTATGCCAAACTCTTTATATATTTATTTGTAAACCATAAACAATTGGGTGTCCTTCTTTTTGGATCATTATCATAAGATTATCATCAGCTCCAGATTTGGCTTCAGTACTGACTAAACTAATGTGCAAGCTGAAATATAATAGTGCATAGCATATCCAATAGAAAAATAATTAATTAATTAATTCATTCATTCATTTTCTTTTCGGCTTAGTCCCTTTATTAATCTGGGGTCGCCACAGCGGAGTGAACCGCCCCAATAGAAAATATGAATTAAAAAAATAGATTTGTAAGCAGTGTACTCCTATTATTATTATTTACTCTCTCTCTCATTGAAAACAATGTAGAGCGTAACGTAGTGGTTGTATTTTTCAAGTATGGTACAGGCAAGGGTTTTGACTGATTTTAATTATAATGAGCACATGGATGATTTGGACACTTTTAGTGCTGTATCAGTGCTTTTTGCTGTATGGATGAGACTAATGTTACTTTTACTTTCATTTGAAATGCACACGGTCTTATACAACTCAAAATCAATGATTTATAGTTGTGTTGTGTTGGTTTTAATGTAATAAGGTCTTGTAAAATTCAATTCTCTGTGTCTCTCCCTCTCTCAAAATGCTAATTTCACCTAGTGCAACTTATAGTATGTTGTAGGGCTGTGCAATTAGTAATAATAATAATATTAATAAAAAAAAACTTCCATTTTTTCCTTTAATGATTATGCAAAACAATAATATTCAACATAAATAATTACTTCGTCATATCCTTTTCACCAGTCCACATCCAATAGAAAATTAATTAATTCATTAATTCATTCATTTTCTTTTCGTCTTAGTCCCTTTATTAATCTGGGGTCGCCACAGCGGAGTGAACCGCCCCAATAGAAAATATGAATTAAAAAATAGATTTGTAAGCAGTGTACTCCTATGTAGGGCTGGGCGATACAGCAAGAAAAAAAAAATTCACGATATAATCTTTCATATCATTCTAGATCAATAATTATTGAATATTTTTTTTACAATCCATTTAGCGATAATAGGATTTTTAGTTTTTTATTTAACCACTTTATTTTAATACAACTATAGCACTTCATACCAAACTTTTTTTTTTTTTTTTTTAATCGGTATTGACAATGGTGTTCGGTCAATAAATACCAATCCCGTTTTATCGCCCAGCTCTATATATAAACAGGCACTCACCAAGCTGCAGCGCTCCCTTGATCTGATCCAGGCCAGATTTCCTCTCCGCCTCGTTCCTGAACCGCCGCCGAATGGTGGGAAACACTTTAGTTTCCCAAGCTTTCACTAGCAGGGCGTAATGATCCTCCTTTACAAACACAAGACGAGAGAAAGAAAGAGTGGACTTCTTTAAAAAGCAGTTTGACCTGTGTAAATGATTGTAATGTAATGTAATGTGTAATGTGTATTTATATAGCGCATTTATTGTGTATGGCCATACACCCAAAGCGCTTCACAATCACGAGGGGGGTCTCTTCATACCACCACCAGTGTGCAGCATCCACTTGGATGATGCGACGGCAGCCACAGGACAACGGCGCCAGTGCGCTCACCACACACCAGCTATTAGTGGAGAGAAGAGACAGTGATAGAGCCAATTCGGTGGATGGGGATGATTAGGAGGCCATGATCGTAAGGGCCGATTGAGGGACTTTGGCCAGGACACCGGGGTTACACCCCTACTCTTTACGAGAAGTGCCATGGGATTTTTAATGACCACAGAGAGTCAGGACCTCGGTTTAACGTCTCATCCGAAAGACGGCGCCCACTGACAGTGTACAGTAGTGTCCCCTTCACTTTTACTGGGGCATTAGGACTCACACAGACCACAGGTTAAGCGCCCCCTGCTGGCCTCTCTAACACCACTTCCAACAGCAACCTAGTTTTTCCCATGTGGTCTCCCATCCAGGTACTGACCAGGCTCAGCCCTGCTTAGCTTCAGTGAGTAACCGGTCTGCAGGGTGATATGGCTGTAAAAGCCATATCACCATGTTTATGATCTAGTCATGATCTCCTCATACCCTGGGAATGTCTTCATCATCCTCATCATCGCTCTCGTCATCAGCGATGGGTGGCGGATGAGCGTTCGGTCCCGACACCACCAGATTCTCATAGCTCAGTTCTACCTTGTAGTGGCAAGAAGCGTCGCTGTTGTATTCTGTGAAGAAAAGCAGATTGACAGAAAAGGTTTAGCCTAATGCACATGTGCTGCATTATATCTGAATCTGCTTATCCTTCAGCCAAAATGCAGAAGCAGAAACAATAAAACCTCATGCATAACCTTGGAGTAATTAAAGGGTCACGAAACACCCAAACACATGTGTTGAGCTGTTGACAGTCATATATGTGTCCCACGCTGCTATAAACACTATGAGGACACAGATATTGCACTAAAAAGTGAAAATTGGTTATTTTTGCGTTATTTTGAGCAAATTCGTTCTTCCTGTTTGAAACGAATTTTTGAAGCTGCGTCACGACAATTAGATACTTGTGCGTAATCCAGCGTGGAGAGTGGCTGTCTGTACCTGCAAGTGCATCGTGACGTCTCTGAGTGTGCGGCATTAATTCATGAGAAAGACTCAGTTCAAACCAATCAGCGCGCTCTATTATGTACGCGGTGCAACTTCATTAATATGCATGATAGCTTCGAAGACTGTTTACCTGTTACGGTGTTCAGACAACAGAGAGACGCCACGCTGTGTTGCCAAAACAAGTGAAAGAACGAGAATTTGGAGACACGGGTCGTCAGTGCTGCGTTTATTAATGTGCTGCAATGAAGGTTTTATTTTCATTTCCCCGCTATGAGAGCGCTGCTGGACTCATGTGTGGATTACAGTGCACGTGACAGAAATGCGTTTGTAACATTTTTTACCCGAGAGCTTTTCACATCTGGAAATGATGAAATCCGGATTTGCCGCTCGTCTCCTTTTAAAAAAAGACACGGCTCCAGTTTGTGTTGATTGTCCTGTCTACAGATTTGGTAAGTGTGTGTGTGATCAGTGGTCTTTGTTTGTTCATTCAGATGGCTAGGTTAGTTCATGTCGTCAGCAGTGCTCTTTCAGTTTTTAAAGACAGACCTTAGTCAAAATGATTTAGTTACTCAGTTTACAGTATGTCAATATCACTGCAATATTATAGTACAATATTATAGACTGAAAGATCGGCTGTAAATGCTGCTCTCAGAGTGTAAACATGTAAACACAGCAATCAAACTATTACTGTCGTGTAGGATGTTCGCCGCATTTTGTGACAGGATAGTCTATACACACACGGCTTTCTGGCGCTACCTACCAAGTGCATCTAAGTTACCGAGAAATGCTGAGGATTTTTTTCTTCCATACGCCGTACGGTATCAAATACTCCATTAAAACTCCACTCTCCAGCAGTTCCTGTCGTTTGTCACAAGGGAAATGCAGGAAATGTTTCTGAATAAAAAGTGAAAGTGCCAAACTGCAGTTAAAGTCAACAAATTAAGAATTTGGCAAATAATTCGATTACTGATGTCCATGTAAACACAGTCACTGTCTTTCTCCCCTGCCTCTGTGTGTTTGGTTTGCCTCCAGTGTTGCCAGATGTAGCTATTTTTTTACCCGCATAATCGGATACAAAACCGCCCAATCTGGCAACACTGTTTACCTCGCCTCTGTGAAAATCAGCGCGTGCCCAAATGGAAACTCCCATATTTGCAAATCTTCCTTCTTTCCCTCCCTCGACACTCCCACCTAAACAGAGCTGGACACGCCCATTTTCCTGACTTTTCTAAACTAGAGGTGTGAAAACACCCTGCTGAGACATGGGGTTTAATGGCCCTTTAAGATCTTTTTTAATTTGTTTTATTAACAGTGCAGTGGCTTTACTTTATATCCAACGAAATGAAAGATATCTGAAGATGCCTTTTCGAGTTGTAAAGAAATCTGTGTTTTTGAAACTAAAGACCACAACAGAAGTCTGTAATTATTTAGCCTGACATGTTTACTCCTCCAAAATATTTTAAATGTTTCTTAAAACAAAATATATTATGTTCAAAGGGGGAAATGTAGCTGTTTTTTACCCAGACATTAAAAAAGATGACATTACAAAGCAGTGATCACAATGGAGCCTTTTCACAAGACAAGAGTTATGGCAGCCAGAAGAGAGAATACTGTCAGATTTACGGTCCTGCCCTCATTACACACACCTCACACAAGCGCTCATTCATGTTTTTTTTTTGTAATTTGATGCAAAGACGATATAATACATGCAAAAAAACATGTAAATGTTCATAAGTAAAAAAAAAAATTTAAATCTAGGTAACACTTTATTTTGATGGTCCACTTGAGTATTAGTAGACTGTCTGCTTAATATCTGTTGACACTGACATTTAACAGTCCTTCAACAGACATTTAACTGACTATAGGAAACTTTGCAATTACATGTGAACTTACACTAACCCCAACCCTAACCCCAACCTAACAGTCTACTTATAATCTAATGATAATTAGTTGCAATGTAACTTAAATTCAACAAACGGACCATCAAAATAAAGTGTGACCAAAATCTAAATATTAAACATGTTCAAGGATTTAACACTCATCAGCATCTGAAATCCTTGAACATTTTTAATATTTAGATTTTTTATTTTTTTTTTAACTTATGAACATTTACATGTATTTCTGCATGTATTATATCTTCTTTGCATCAAATTACAAAAAAAAACCAATGAGCGCTTGTGTGAGGTGTGTGTAATGCAGTGTGTATGAGGGCAGGACAGTAAATCTGCCAGTATTCTCTCTCAGTATTCTGGCTGCCGTTTTCAGTCTCACACTATTTACGTCCTCTTTCTGAAAGTCTTGATAACACCATGGTGGAGTTTTTCTTTTATTATTTCAGCAAATAGGATCAAATGAAAATAAATGATTTGTTGTTATTCACTGCACTCTGAGTTTACCAACTATGACGACTTCTTTCATTCATTTATTAAATTTTTAACGCTTTTCTGGGGCTGGGTCGCAGGGGGCAGCAGTCTTAGGAGAGAACCTCAGACTTCCCTTTCCCCAGACACATCCTCCAGCTCCTCTGGGGGATCCCGAGGCGTTCCCAGGCCAGCCGAGAGACATCGTCCCTCCAGCGTGTCCTGGGTCTTCCCCGAGGCCTCCTCCCAGTGGGACATGCCTGGAACACCTCCCTAGGTAGGCGTCCAGGAGGCATCCGAAACAGATGCCCGAGCCACCTCAGCTGACTTCTCTCGATGTGGAGGAGTAGCGGCTCTACTCCGAGCTCCTCCCTGGTGACAGAGCTCCTCACCCTGTCTATAAGGGTGCGCCCTGCCACCTTGCGAAGGAAACTCATTTCAGCCGCTTGTATCCGAGATCTTGTCCTTTAAGTCATGACTCAAAGCTCATGACTATAGGTGAGAGTAGGAATGTACATTGGCCGATAAATCAAGAGCTTTGCCTTTCGGCTCAGCTCCTTCTTCACCACAACAGACCGATACATCGACCGCATTACTCCGCATGACGACTTCGGCTGCGGAGAAACACGCAAATGTGAAAAGGCTCCATGAAGACAGCAGAATTCAATGATTTAATTTAATTATTTAGCCTGACATGTTTACTGCTCGGCGACGCAGTGGCGCAGTAGGTAGTGCTGTCGCCTCACAGCAAGAAGGTCGCTGGTTCGAGCCTTGGCTGGGTCAGTTGGCGTTTCTGTGTGGAGTTTGCATGTTCTCCCTGCATTCGCGTGGGTTTCCTCCGGGTGCTCCGGTTTCCCCCACAGTCCAAACACATGTGGTATAGGTGAATTGGGTAAGCTAAAATTGTCTGTAGTGTATGAGTGAATGAGTGTGTGTGAATGTTTCCCAGAGATGGGTTGCAGCTGGAAGGGCATTCGCTGTGTAAAACATGTGTTGGATAAGTTGGCGGTTCATTCCGCTGTGGCGACCCTGGATTAATAAACTTCGACTTAAGCCGAAAAGAAAATGAATGAATGAATGAATGTTTACTGCTCCAAAAAACTGTAAATGTTTCTGAAAAAAATCTATATATTGTGTTCAATGGGGGACAAAAGTTGTTGTTTTTTACTTAGACATTAAAAAAGGAACATATTTTAGAGCAGTAATCACAATACGTGATTCCATAAAACCGTAATATTTATATCCAAGGTTATCATACCATCAGAATCTTATACCGGTGTGGTGAAACATCGAGTCCCATCTGAAATAGAGTCCGCTTAGGACCCCAAGGGTTCATCTGTGGTGAATGCCTGATCAAAAGCTATTATTGTGATAGCTTGTTGTGTGGCTAATCAGAGCTGCGTTAGCTTGTCGTAGTTAGGAGGCTTAACGGCAAATGTATTATTATGCTAGCACATAGGCTAACTGGGCTAACTAAACAGTATGAAAGATAAATGCTTAATTTCATAACGCATGCCTGGCTTTAATTATACATCAGTATATGAAAGGGTCAATGCAACGCTTATAAATGTCATCATAATGGTGAAATGAAACGGTCTTGGGGGCGGCACACTGGCTCAGTGGTCAGCACTGTGGCCTCACAGCAAGAAGGTTGCCGGTTCGAGTCCCAGCTGGGTCAGTTGGCATTTCTGTGTGGAGTTTGCATGTTCTCCCCGTGTTGGTGTGGGTTTCCTCCGGGTGCTCCGGTTTCCCCCACAGTCCAAACACATGTGCTATAGGGGAACTGATGAACTAAATTGGCCGTAGTGTATGAGTGTGTGAATGAGTGTGTATGGGTGTTTCCCAGTACAGGGTTGTGGCTGGAAGGGCATCTGCTGCAGAAAACATATGTTGAAATAGTCGGCGATATATTCCGCTTAATGATCTCAGAAATAGAGACTAAGCCGAAGGAAACTGAATGAATGATGAAATTATAACACCTTTACATTATATAAAATAGTATGTGTTTTCACAGAATCAATAGCTGTAAAACTGTACTTTATAACCAGGCGCTACAAACTATACCGATTACAACTCCAGTGAAACAACAGGATCACTCAGGGTCCTATAGGCGGACCTAATTCTCATGACGGAGCCTTTATTTCTCATGACACAGGTCTACTCACGTTGCTGTGCTGTGACGACGGCAGCGATGCGACATGGAGGCCCGTGGGAGCCGGAGTCAGACGCCACACTGGTGCCCGCATCATTATCACTGTCAGAGGCCATGGCGAAGGGCAGAGCCTCAAAATTAGCACTGATCTCCTCTGACAGATCCATGCAGAGATCAGCAGCGTTTCTGTGAGCCTGGCCTTCAGCGTACGCAAACAACCGGCAGCCAAAGTTTGCGTGAATCTTCGTATTCTGAAAACACACAGGAGACACATCAACGTTAATAAACAAAGCTGAAGGTGATATAAAGAAATCAATGCACAATTATAAAATATTTAATCCCTTAGGGCTAAACAATATACCGTTTCAGCATCAATATCGTAATGTGCGAATATGCAATAGTCAAATCGGAGAATCTGCAAGTTGTGATTATAATTAACCAGGAAACAGTTCAGAACACAAGAAAAGGTGAACCCTACTACACAAAGACTACAGAAACTAACACATTTCTTTAAGGTATGTGACTGTGGGCTAAAGATATTATAAAATTTGTAGCTTAACCAAGGAATAATAGTACAGGCAGTGCAGAATTATTAGGCAAATGAGTATTTTGACCACATCATCCTCTTTATGCATGTTGTCTTACTCCAAGCTGTATAGGCTCAAAGCCTACTACCAATTAAGCATATTAGGTGATGTGCATCTCTGTAATGAGAAGGGGTGTGGTCTAATGACATCAACACCCTATATCAGGTGTGCATAATTATTAGGCAACTTCCTTTCCTTTGGCAAAATGGGTCAAAAGAAGGACTTGACAGGCTCCGAAAAGTCAAAAATAGTGAGATATCTTGCAGAGGGATGCAGCACTCTTAAAACTGCCAAGCTTCTGAAGCGTGATCATCCAACAATCAAGCGTTTCATTCAAAATAGTCAACAGGGTCACAAGAAGCATCTGGAAAAACCAAGGTGCAAAATAAACTGCCCATGAACTGAGAAAAGTCAAGCGTGCAGCTGCCAAGATGTCACTTGCCACCAGTTTTGCCATATTTCAGAGCTGCAACATCACTGGAGTGCCCAAAAGCACAAGGTGTGCAATACTCAGAGACATGGCCAAGGTAAGAAAGGCTGAAAAACCACCACCACTGAACAAGACATACAAGCTGAAACGTCAAGACTGGGCCAAGAAATATCTCAAGACTGATTTTTCTAAGGTTTTATGGACTGATGAAATGAGAGTGAGTCTTGATGGGCCCGTGGCTGGATCGGTAAAGGGCAGAGAGCTCCAGTCCGACTCAGACGCCAGCAAGGTGGAGGTGAAGTACTGGTTTGGGCTGGTATCATCAAAGATGAGCTTGTGGGGCCTTTTTGGGTTGAGGATGGAGTCAAGCTCAACTCCCAGTCCTACTGCCAGTTTCTGGAAGACACATTCAAGCAGTGGTACAGGAAGAAGTCTGCATCCTTCAAGAAAAACATGATTTTCATGCAGGACAATGATCCATCACACGCGTCCAAGTACTCCACAGCGTGGCTGGCAAAAAAGGGTCTAAAAGAAGAAAAACTAATGACATGGCCTCCTTGTTCACCTGATCTGAACCCCATAGAGAACCTGTGGTCCATCATCAAATGTGAGATTTACAAGGAGGGAAAACAGTACACCTCTCTGAACAGTGTCTGGGAGGCTGTGGTTGCTGCTGCACGCAATGTTGATGGTGAACAGATCAAAACACTGACAGAATCCATGGATGGCAGGCTTTTGAGTGTCCTTGCAAAGAAAGGTGGCTATATTGGTCACTGATTTGTTTTTGTTTTGTTTTTGAATGTCAGAAATGAGTGGATAAAAGACTTCCAGTGGCTTCAAATCCGCTATGAAAATAACTAAAGCCATTCACTGTACAGTCTGTGGGACGGGGTTTGCAGGTAACAGCATTTGCCACTGAATTTACACATTTTTAGCGCAAGAGGTAGTGTATAATCCTCACGATGTATTTAATCCTTACGATGTATTTAATCCTCACGATGTATTTTAATCCTCACGATGCTGTCAGCCGTGCAAACAGCAGCTATAAGTATAATATAACACAGCTTATGAAAATACCGTTATTGCTATTAAGATGACATGCAAATAATAAGTTATATATCAATATACATGTGGGGCGGGGCGATGGATCACGATGCCGGCTCAGCATCGTAAAGTTTATCAGCCATCGGCGATGGACGATGACATCGTCTATCGGCCCAACCCTAATATTCATAAAATACGTTTCACAAATGCAAAACACAATTTGCAAATGTATAAGAGTGTACAAAAAGTTTTGAAAGTTTAAAACTTGCGAGTTCATCCTGAATGAGAATGTGCAAATCCTCTTTCACGTACGACTCCCCCTGGATACGTGTGTGTGTGTATTTTTGAGACTGTCCTGGCAGAGGCAGGCAACTAGTACCTTTCAGCCAATCACAGGAGAGCTGTATTCGAGGTCACTCACTCTGCGCTCCTTTTGCGCAGATTGTTTCTCTCCAGCATGACGAAAGGAGAAAGAGATGCGCAGGCTTCAAGCTAGAACTATTATATTCCTTGACTATCATTGACTAAAAACTTGTATGCCACTTGTACTGTGTGAGTGAACTGTGTATCTGCGTTGTTCAAGACGAGGTTTTTTAAATTCTTCACTTTCGCCAATTGGTGAAGTTTTTTCCTCGCCGCTGTCGCCACTGGCTTGCATGGTTCGGGATCTGTAGAGCTGCACATCGATGGATTTGCTCTTCAGTGTTTGGACTTTCAGTAGTGATTATTAACCCACACTGAACTGAGCTAAACTGAACTGAACTTAAACACTGAAAACTGAACTGACACTGTTTCAATTCACTATAATCTTCCATGTGAAGCTGCTTTGACACAATCTACATTGTAAAAGCGCTATAGAAGTAAAGGTGAACTGTATTATACTCATCCTAATACATGAATATTATCAAATGAGATCGATCAGTGAAGCATCACCAGAATTATATTCATTATCTGACTTCTTTTTTTTATTCTGCATTGGGTGTACTGGGTTATTCTCATTTACTTATTTGTTTGTTTGTTTGTCTATTAAATTTTACTGTTGGTTCATCTTAATATTTAAATGACACAACGACAGCAAAAAAAAAAAAAGATTTTGGTTGATATAAATAAAGCTAAATAAAATAGTTATTTTATTTAGTTAAAAGTTAAAATATATATTAGTTATAGTTAAAATAAGTTAAAAAAAACTTAAATGGAAATATGTAATGTTGCTTGGTAAATTATTAAAATAAAATAAGGTGATGATAACTAGGAATTATTATTAATTACAGCTAAATAAAAATACATAAAAAATAAACATGAACAGAAAACCTCAAATTAAAGTGTAACAGATTTTATATAAACACTGTAACAGCATATAAATCAGAGGTGGGCAAACTACGGCCCGTGGGCCATATGCGGCCCACTAAACTCTTTCATCCGGCCCTCGGGGGAGTTTTTAAAATGCTGCTTCTGAGTAACTGTTTGGTTTCAGAATTAGTAAATTAATGATGCAATACAAGTGAACGCCATTTGATGGCAGTATTGCACGCGGTACAGTTAGCGCAACCTGTAAAATTGGAACACACTCTCTGATATTAAAATACACTGAATCGTTAATGACTGAAAATGAGTCAGGCGAAAAAAATTTAAATCAGACTGTTAGCTTCTGTTGCCAAAACAAATTCCTTGTGTGTGTGAAGCACACTTGGCAATAAAACTGATTCTGATTCTGAAAAAGAAAAATTGACTCTGAATGTTGTGTGTTTAAGAAAGAATAAGACAACAAAACCAATATCGGACAGAAGGCGGTAGGTCTAATATGCCAAGAAAGTATTGCGTTTTTTAACAGTACAACCTAAGTCGGCATTTTTCAAGCAAACATTCAAATTATTTTTACTGTGTTAATATAAGATGTTTTCTATCAGACAATATCTTTTCTATTCTCCACTGTAAAAATTATTACATTATTATTATTATATTTTATAAGGGATTATTTTTTTGTTTTATGATGATTGATAAGTAAATATAAATAGCAGTGCAAATTAATCTGACTTGTAAATATGACTCAATAATAACAATTAAAAAGATGTGTGTTAATGTGACACGTTTCTATCCGATATTACAAGCTCCATGCATACTCCCACTATAAATAAAAGTTATTTTTTGAAGGATTTGACATGTGGCCCTTCCCTTAGTTTGAAAAACTTGATGTGGCCCTCGGATCTAAAAAGTTTGCCCACCACTGATATAAATGATATTAAAATAAAAAGCATCTTCTTAAAGAATAAACCACATGTTAGTGCACTTAATGCAACCTCACTTTCAGGAACTATTTCCTTCTAAGCATTTCCACAATGATCTATAAATGCCCTGAGAGCATCAGGAAAGTTTGTTTACATGCACCACTGCTATGCTTTTATTTATTTATGTTCAAAGTGCATATATGTGCAGATGTGCAATGCTCAAAGGCAGGGCTTTACATTAACAGCCGCCAACTCGTCAAATGGGGGTAGATTTCAGTTGTGGCGGGTTAGACAGCCACTCCCACTAGCCACTTTGGTTGGCTGAAACTCATGTTTGAATTGCCAGTGGTGGCTCGTCGTCACTGCAGATTAGACTGTTAGTTTATGACCGTTTGTCTATATGCGTACAAGTGTGATCTTAGAATCGTGAAGCAGCACGACTGACAAAAACAGCTTTTCGTGCGAGTAAAAGAAAGCAGCTGAATAATGAATGAGAGGATCACGCGCACGGTGAGACAGGCTTTCCTCACTCACTGACGAGGGCTTTAGTGTCGCGCGCACAGATGATTTGATGCGCACGAGTGTTTAAAGCTCCTGTGCCGTTTCCTCACTCGAAGCAACCGTATCTGGAAACAAAACTAGTGCGATGCTCGAGCACCCACAGTCCTTCAAGGGCTCGAGATTCTTTGTAAGCAGCAGCAGTTGTTGCTTTCGCTTTAACCGTTCTTTGAACAGATTATTAATTGGCCTATCATTAACCGTGTGCACGGCATCATCCTTTCATTATCGCGCACGGAATGTTTTTTACCTGCTTTCTTTTGCTTGCTGTTATTTTTGTTAATATAGTTTAATAATCATCCTTTACAATAATATTGCTGTAATATGTTGTTGTATGCATAGTTAACTGGTCGACCTTGATCCAGAACAGAGCACTGTGCATAGTTTTAGATGCGTGAGAATATTTATTGTTTAAATGTCAGCTGTTTTGTTGAATAAAAGTGTATGCATGCAGCAGTATTTTCCATGTTTTGACACATTATTTAAAATTTGTGGCAAGGAAATAATAATTTTGGTGTGGTCAGAGAGAAAGAAGGTAAATCCTCATTGTGTTGAGCCCTGAAAAGTCCTGTGAAATAAAACTAATTGCAATGCGACACTTTTTATGAAAGCATAACCCATTTGCTCATGCTCATTGAGTAAGCTCATAAACAAAAAACAGTTAAATGAATGAGGAGGCAAGTGGAAACAACACAACCTAAATGAAGTCATTTTAGCATGCCAAAGTCAAATTTATGCATATAAAATATATTTTCCCAACAATAAAATTGTGGCTAGTGAAAACGGCGAGTGGCTAGTAACAGTGGAAAACTACTAGCCACAGTGGCTGGTGATCAAAAAATTTAATGTCAAGCCCTGCTCATAGGTGTCCGTAAAGTGTGCAATGTGCAAAAAATATCTCAATATCCTGTATCTCAATTAGTGCAACACAGGACAGAAATACATTTTATGCACATTTGCACACACCCCTTGCATATATTGTGTACTTCATACAGGTAAGTGGGCTTGACAAACCACCTGTAGGATACACTCCTTGCACAAGGCACTTTGTTAGAAACACTTCTATGTTTCAGTTTGTACTGAAAGCGCTTTAATCCTTTTATGTACAGCCACATTCTCTATATCTAAAGTCTTTAAATATTTCATATTTGCTTTTATTTTCTATTGCATAACTTCTACTTCTCCATAATTTAGATTCTTATTGCCATTATTATTATTTTTTGTTATTATTGTTATCATTTTAAGGTCACGAGTGGTTGTGGAAGCATTTCACTGCTGTCATACTGTGTATGGCTGTGTATGTGACAAATAAAATGGTAAATTTGTATTTGGGATGTGTCTGCAAACCTTCTTCTGGATGTGAACGACGGGCCACATGCCTCCAGCCACGTCCTCTAGGTAGGGAGCGAGTCGCTGACCGCAGTAGGTGAAGTAAACTCTTCCTTTGGGAGGCTGACCGGGTGGAGGAGGAGTGCCTTCCAGACGCTCCCAGCCGATGCCTGCTACATCACCTGCAGAAACAACCCACACACAAGAAACATCACTACTGTGTCAAATCAATAAAGGAAAATCCTTAAAAAAAGCCTAAAAATTTAGGAGGAAGTGACAAACTTCCACCTTTACATGTCGGTTTTATATCTCCTAAACATGAATGTTGTCAGTGTTTTAGTGCACACTAGCTTATAGATATCCTAAAAACTAACAATACTGATACTAACATCTAAAAAAACTTTATTTTAATTGCATGGGACTTCTACAACTAAATGCAGTCTCACCTGGAAGCAGAGCCACGTCAAGCCTCACACTTTTCCACTGCAATAAACTGGAGCCGTTGTAGTGAACCGCCCGGCCATTACTGAAGACCACACAGAAGAAGAGGACACGAGTTATGATGAGAAGAAAATGAGGAACTCAAATAACAGTGAATGTTATCGGTCAGTACTTGTGAAACAGGCAGGTGCCGACAGGATTGGTCCAGGCTCCGTCTCTCTTCTCCGCCTCCGGAGAAAATCCAAAGGACACTATGGGGCCGCTGTCGTCCTCCGAGTCTCCAAACGAAACTATCTCGATCTCCCAGTAAAAAGACGGAGCCTAAAAAGCAGAAACGAAATACATTTTTCTTTGAGAGAAGATATATGATTTAATTAGCCTTTTAGTTATAAAGCAATACCTTTTTTTGTGCATTTGTATTTAACCCGTTGCCGTTCCGATGTACCACCTGCGGTACATAGCGTGTTTAACGCGAAACTTTGGGAAAACATTGCTATTTATAACGGCTTCTCACAAAAAGACTAAACATGTCATATATCTTTTGAAAGCTGAGATTCTTGTGATTAAAACTATTCTAACCATTTTAAGAGACAATGAACATAGCAGGCACAATTAGTGTCTTTGTCAAACTGCCGACAACAACAGAAACAATAATAAAACTGAAAAACTCACAATTTATGCCTCCTGTCTGTCCACAGATCCATAACATTTCAACAAACAGGGTGTAATTACACTGCAAAGGGTCCAGCCAATCCAATTCAGTGAAATATTTAATCCACAACCCGTTTATATGTCGATAAACATCCAATGAGTGCATTGCTATCATTTCAAACTAATCACCGGAGCAATCAAATCTATGATGTGTTCGGTAGTGTATTGTCTTTTAAGATGTAAACAATACTACTATTTTGAAATGAAAATGGCCGCTGACCTTTGCCCGTTTGATTGACATATCATTTGAACCAATAGTTGCTTCTAAGAGGTGTCAATAGCCGTCAACATCCAAGGAGCACACAGCTTGGAAACTGGTTCCGCCCTCGCTTTGACAGTCAATAGATCGATCCAATTACAAATGACTTTGAAAAACACTGCCTTATCTGATAGCCAATAAGCATCTGAAAAGATTAATATGCAGCTTTAGTGGGTAAATTTAGTGGGTAGTGTTTGTAAAGCGACATAGTGACTCGTGCGTCCGTACGTAAAGAGCGGCGCGAGAGAGTTTACTTTGGTTGGAGGTGAAAATGGCAAAGAAAACGAGCAAAACAAAGTTCTCGCTTGAATAAGTTGTTGAAAAATGTACTCGGGTGTCAGTGATGACAGATGGAGTGATGTTTCATCCATTGACTCAGTTGCAGATATATTTGTGAGTGTTTGTTTATGTGTGTTTGTGTGTGTGCGTGCGTGCGTGTATGTGTATAAACAGTATAAACACATACTGCTCAACATAAATGAGTAGTCACCGAAAATCTTTAGAAATAGAAAGATAATGCATTTAAATTCATGTGAAATTGGAAAAAAATTACAAAGTGTCGATAAGATTTTGTATACATTTTTTGTTTTAAATTTTTTTAGTTGATATTTTTCTATAACAAATTTTGGTGTACTAATTTTTAACCAATATCCAAATTTTTTTGTTAGGTAAGCTCCAGATTTGGCTTCAGTACTGACAAATCAAATTTTTCTGCACAAATTTAATATTGTAAAGCTTCCTATTGAAATTATTAATCTATAGCAGAGATCTATGGGGTGTACTCATATGTTGAGCACTAATATATATATATATATATATATTAGAGCTGTCAAAATTAGCGCGTTAACGCACGTGATTAATTTGAACTATTTAACGCGTTAAAAAAAAATTAACGCATTTAATGCAGTTGCAGGTTTTTTTTTATTTCCTGTTGTGGCCGACGTGTGTTCAGGGCCAGCACTTCCATAGAGGCGACCGCCTTGGGTGGCAGAATAGTGAGAGAACCCCCCTGTCCTCACTTTCATCTCATTTCGACTCCCACCTGCTCCCTCCCGGTTCTCACTTTCATCCGCAAACCGGTAACTTTCTATTTCACTTTCGGGTTGAGGGCGCCAGTTCAGCTTGCTCCAGCCCTGCGTGTGTTTAATGTGTAAAGAAATATGGATAAAGGATAATATGGATCCATGTAAATGTACTCAGTGAAAGTGGCAGATGATGTCGCAAGCTGTCAAAGACAGCCCATTCCTCTCTAAGTTGACTCCAAGCGCCCTCAAATGTTTCATTAAGTTTGACGCGTTTCCCCCCTACACGCAACTTTTGTAAAGCGTCTGCTTTGCTGTGTCAGAATCCTTGCTTGAGAAACACAGTCATACTTTAAGAACGCTTAGTTTAAGCAAAATTTGATCAACGCGATCGTGCGTGTTGATGATCTGAAGGGAGTGCGCTGTGCTGCGCGTTCTCTCTCTCTCTCTCTCTCTCTCTCTCTGTGTGTGTGTGTGTGTGTTGTCCCCCGATAATGTCAATAGACTGCAACTGGCTAAATGTTAAGGAGGACTAGGCAAAATTGTTTCTACTTTATAATTAAGTTTCTCAACTCGCAATACAACTTTACAATGAGTACAATTAGTCACCTTGGAATTATAATGTTCTGTCTGCGTTCTGATTGATTTTGAGATATTGAGCTTCAAAGTTTTTGCATAGCAAACAGTATGTGTGTAACATTAGTTTTTTTTGTTTAGTTTTTTTTAATAAAACGTCTTAAAATGTAAACAACTTATAAAAAACATCCCATAATGTAAATAAGTTGTCGTTTAATAAGAATATGTCAATAACTCAATTTTGACAAAAATGTCAGATAGAACCTTATAATTCTAAGGTGATGAATTGTTTGTATTCAATACTTTATTATTATTGTAATTTTCCAATTTCCATATTTGCAATGCCTGTATTTTGGATTTTTTTTTTTTATTCGTGATTAATCATGATTAATCATGATTAATTACTTTCATGATTAATCATGATTAATCACAAAAAAGTGTGATTAATTAGTTAATTGTTTTAATCAATTGACAGCCCTAATATATATATATATATATATATATATATATATATATATATATATATATATATATATATATATATATATATATATATATATATATATATATATATATATTAGTGCTGGGCCGTTAACGGCGTTAACGTGCTGCGTTAACGCGAGACTCTTATCGCGCGATAAAAAAAATATCGCCGTTAATCTATTCTCAAAGTTGGGTTGGGAGCTGGGTCTATTCTACGCAAGCTATGATGACTTTCACCTTGATATATTACCGCGGATGTATACCTGACCGGTGAGCCGTCTGCTCTATTGAATCAAATCAGCAGGATGCCTGACTCTAACTGCAGTTTCACTTTTCATTTATTCCTTCGTGACAAACTGGGGTAATATAGACGCAAATACTGAGTAAGGACAGGTGAGAGAGTTATGGAGTTTAATAACGCATGCCAAATGGTAAGAAAAAAAAAACTTCTGCATTTCGCGATGTGTGTGTGTTTGTGTATGTGTGTGTGCAGTCCTTTCTGACAGCCGCGTGTGGACCTTGTCGGAAAATATGGCGAAAGGTCCTAAAGACCGCCGAGTTTACTTCAATAATGCCACTAAAATCTGCATACTCCACGTCTTAATTCCATTTCTGTTTAGTTCAGTGCTGACTTTAGTCTGATTAAGCTCATCAGAATTCGCTGTTTGGAGCTTATGTAGGCCTACAGTTCAACATTCATGTTTAACTGAATAAACAGTTAGTAAACACAAGTAAGTAAACACATCTTATTGAACATCATTTATTTTCATCACCAATTATCATAGTAGAACAATTTCTCAAGCAGTTTGTGATGCATTTTGGAAACATTTTGGAGATGAGACACTGGTCTAATGCGACACCCGGCTTGAGAAACCCGTTCTCAAAGACTTATTATTTGGGTAGCACACATATTCTGAATACCTTCGGCAGAATTCAAATGAGCCATTTTAATCTAGATTAATCTAGATTAATTTTGAAATTAATCTAGATTAATCTAGATTAAAAAAATTAATCTATGCCCACCTATAATATATATATATATATATATATATATATATATATATATATATATATTATATTTTATTATATGTATGTGTATATATATGTATATATATATATATATATATATGTGTGTGTGTGTGTTTATATATATATATATATATATATATATATATATATATATATATATATATATATATATATATATATATATACATATATATATATATACATACATATATATATATATATATATATATATATATATATATATATATATATACATACATACATATATATACACACATACACACACACAAATTATGTATATGCAATTTGTGTTTATACATATAGACATATGTGTATATATAGTGAGTTATATAAGTTATTTAACTTTCCTTCAGTTACTATGTGTCAGCAAGTATTGACAGTGAATATGGATAAGGGATAGAATAGCTCTAAGTGTAACCTTTAATTAGAGCCCCAAAATATGACTGTACAATAAAGCATTCAAAAATTACAGCCTTTTATGTGTCAATGGTCAAAAAGGGTAACTATTTTTTGTCTATATTTAAACAAAAACATTTTCCAATACATACTTTGAAAAATAGACACATGTATGTAAAGTCTTATTTTACATGAAACATGATTTTTCTATGAACATTACAGTTTTTGGATGTAGTAAAAGGGGATGTTTCTCCAGTATCAGGTGTATATGATTTATGCATGCATTTTTTGTCAAATGGTTTATGCATGCTCATTTTTAAGTTAGGTAAATTATTCAATAAGTCTTTAGTTAATTAAATAAAAATGAATAATATTGCATACCTGTCAACATTGGGATGTGAAAACAAGGGATATGCCCACCATAATAAGAGATTACTTCGACCCCCCCTTTAAAGAATCCCCAAATGACTAAATATGTTGATTTGGAGCTGTTTCATTGTAAATAAACAGTTAAATGGTCAGTAATATGTTTTATCATTATTATTTACAAAAGAAAAAATAAATAGTAAACATCAGCAGCAAATAAATTAGCAAACAGTTCAGCTTATTTAAATGAATAGCTATTATAATTAAATAAAATCAAGCTATCAAATCTCATTAGCCATTTCTTCACTGTATAACTTACACATTCTGATTAAAGAGCGACGAATGAATCTCTTATTTATTTAGATTTCTTTCGTTTGATTACATTAAATAACAGGTGTCACTTTAAAAATGCTCACATCTAACGTTATAAAGGGAAGCATTCGATTGCTTTCCTAACTTTCTATGCTCATTTAGGATGAAATTAGTTGTGTTTGAAAAAAAAAAAACACCAAGATCGACATCTTTAGATATTATTATTATTAATTATGTGTGTATGTCTGTTTAAACACGCACCCAAAACCCAGACTCCGTTTCAAATCACGTGTACAGAATCTGTTTGGGAAACAGCCTCTATTTATCACTATGGAGCGCGTCAGCTGACAGTCACGCACCGCTATATGACTGTTTTGAGGATTGCATATGAAGGAGAGACGGCACCTGTAATAAAAGGAAAGGGAATCCCGCCGTTTTTATATTTATTTCGAAGTGTTTTCATATCTAAACAAAGCGAAAGCACAGAACAGACTCACATTTAAGAGCAAGGGGCGGCCCCTTGTGGTTTGGCGGTATGGGTTGCGTATAGGGAGGCTCTGCTCTTTAATGTTTATTGCCAGCCTTCAGAGAAAGACTGAAAATACAGGAGAAATACGGGAAAACGGGAGGGTTGACAGGTATGTAATATTGATAGGCAGAAATAATACAATAATAGTGCAAAAAAACCTATAGTAGCATAGAATCAACGTTTAATATTGATTTATTTATTTAAGGCGAAACTTAATCTAGCTGTGAATGTGAAATGTGTCAAACTAATACTCGCGTGTTTTTCTCATGTGCAAACTGTGTGCACTTGTGTTTTGCTTACTTGATGTCAAATGCATTTGATCATTTACTTTGAAAAATACCTTGTAGAACATTTCAGTTGATAAAAAAAAAAGCTGTTTACATATGCTGTATTAGTTTGATTATATTTTAGTCACCTGAACAGGCACGGGTGAAGTGGCGTAGATGAAGGTTCCTCTGGGAAGGCCTCCGCCTGCGCTGGGATCAGCCAGAAACGTCACCGAAGTCAAGTGTGAAGAAAACATACAGGCCCGAACCGGAGGGAAGACTCGAGACGGGCACCACGTGATCTCCTTCGGCTGAACAAACAGAGGAAAACATGATTACATGCTGTCAGATTCGTAAAGAGCCAATCAGAAGTGCTTTATGTCAGTCAATGGATGAGTGCTGTTTACATTAAAGCCCACTATGGCAAGCAGGAAGCTGATTGAGGAGCTTTGAAGGAACACACCACTTATTTTTGGGAAATAGGCTCATTTTACAGTTAAACAATTGAGTTTTACCACTTTTGAATCCAATCAGCCAATCTCTAGGTCTGATGGGAGCACTTTTAGCTTAGCTTAGCTTAGATCATTAAATCGGATTAGACCGTTAGCATCTAGCTCAAAATTAACCAGTGTTTTAATAACTTTCCTATTTAAAGCTTGACTCTTCTGTAGTTACATCGTGTACTAAGACAGACGAAAAATGAAAAGTTGCTATTTTAGGACTGAACTGGCTAGGAACTATAATGACTTTCATGTATTCCAGATGCATTACATTATTATTATTATTATTATTATTATTATTATTACACCAGAATGAGAGTATAGTTACTAGACATATCGACCTAGAAATGAGCAACTTCTCATTCTTCTACAGAAGAGTCAAGTTTTAAATAGGAAAATGATCAAAAATCTGCGGCCATTTTTGAGAGACATGCTAATGGTCTAATCCGATTCAATGATCTATGCTAAGCTAAGCTAAAAGTGCTCCTGCCAGACCCCAAGATCACCTAAATGGATTCAAATGTGGTAAAACTCAGCTGTTTAACTCTAGGGGAGCTGTAAAATAAGCCTATTTCTGAAAAAGTGTAGAGTTTATTTCCTCATTAAAAACCCAGATCATGTCAATGCAGCTCTATAGTCTCACCTGCCGTTGGTCAGTTTGCACTGGTGGAGGTGGAGGACGAGCACAGTCTCGATAAAGCATGCGCAGCCGCTCGCATTGAGCCTCCACCATTACCAAACGCTCTCCTGAAAACATTCACACAAAACACAGATCACATTTAACTGGCCGCAAAAGACTTGGAATAATCCACATCAATTTTATAGACTACTGTTTTGGATTATTGCATGGAAAAGAGCAGGCTTGGACATTCTTCAAAATGTTTTTTTTTTTTCAACAGTCATGCACATTTAAAGACATTTCCATTAGTATTTTTGTACATGCATATTTAGCATCAAAGTATATATTTCAGGTTTAGATTTAGTTTATTTAAAAATGAAAATACTATCATTTATGCCTTTACTCAACAGAACAAATGAATGAGTGCATGCAAATAAATGTTCATCCACTCAACTCAACTTATTGATATCATTAAATTAATCTATAGAAATCAAGTGACTTCATTTAGCATATTTACATATTATTATATCATTTATGCGGGCGATGCAGTGGCGCAGTAGCTAGTGCTGTCGCCTCACAGCAAGAACGTCGCTGGGTCGCAGGTTCGAACCTCGGCTGGGCTGGGTCAGTTGGCGTTTCTGTGTGGAGTTTGCATGTTCTCCCTGGGTTCGCGTGGGTTTCCTCCGGGTGCTCCGGTTTCCCCCACAGTCCAAAGACATGTGGTACAGGTGAATTGGGTAAGCTAAATTGTCCGTAGTGTATGAGTGTGAATGTGTGTGTGGAAGTTCCCAGAGATGGGTTGCGGCTGGAAGGGCATCCGCTGCGTAAAATCGTGCTGGATAAGTTGGCGGTTCATTCCGCTGTGGCGACCCCATAATTTAATAAAGGGACTAAGCCGACAAGAAAATGAATGAATGAATATCATTTATGATTTGGTATTATTTATATATATATAGCACCATTGAGCACACCCCATTTTGAAAATGAATATTTGTCTCCATTTCTCAGTGAATATAAGCATGTATTTTGGTGCATTTAAACAAAACCGATTTATTAAACAGAAATATTTATTAAAATAATATTTTAGTCAACAAACATATTGAGAAATTGAAAGATAACACAATTAAATTCAAGCAAAATATCGCAAAACAGAACTACAACCTACAAAATTTCAGCTAACTTTTTCCATTTTTTTGCTTCTCTTGATGTTTCCTCTTTTTTAAAATTTGTATTTAATATTTTTCTATAACATATAAATTTGGCTGTACTAGTTTCTGGACCGTTATCGTCACCTAATGTATATGCACCGATATAATATTGTATAGCTTCCTATTAAAAATATGGATTTAAAAGAGAGATTTGTGAGGGGTGTACTTATATATCCTGAAGTCAGAATTATTAGCCCCCCCCTTTGAATTTTGAGTTTTCTTTTTTTAAATATTTCCCAAATGATGTTTAACAGAGCAAGGAAATTTTCACAGTATGTCTGATAATAGAGATGCCACAATTCTCAATACAATATTGAACCGTTCGGTACGACATCCACGGTTCAATACGCGCTTGTGAATTGCGTTTTTCCGGGTTTACGTTTAAATAATTTATGTGCGTTTTATTTCTCTCCGAATAGACTGTTTGTGTGTCCCTGTAAGTCTACAAGCTGAGATGAGGAAACTCCTCCCTGCGAGTAAATATTCAATCACTATGCTCTGAAGTTAGGGGGCGCTCCACCATCACTCCACACTTTAACATGGCGAGCGGCAGTGAAGTGAAGGAGCAATAAGAGGAAGCGCCGGTGTCTTTCAAATCCAACATGACTGCACATCTGCGGCGCCATCACCCAGCAATATCACTGTCTGAAGGCAGAATAGCAGAGAAGGTAATAAAGACCTCCATAAAACAACAATCCCTCACTGAATCCTTCCAGCAAACATATCCAACTGGTTCCGAAAGACACATAAAAATAACAAAGGCAGTGTTCAGTTTAATTAAGATGGTTTATTTATATTTACTGAAGTACAAATATGTTTATTTGAAATGGTCAATTTATGTTTATTAACTTCACATGCATGTTTATTTTTAAAATGTAGGAATTTATGTGTTGCCCAGTTTGTACATAGGCTACCAGCAGCTGTGAGATTCCAGTGTTCATTTTTTTATTATACAACACACTAGGAACTAGTGTACCTTTCTTGGCTTTGAAGTAAAATAAAGGAGTATTGCAATAAATAATTTTTATTTTTTTCTCTTTCTTACTGTTCCTATTGCCTAAGCATAGAATAACAATAAAAAAAACACTTATGTGTTAAGCCATCAGAACCAAACCGAACTGAAAACCGTGTTAAAAAACCGAGGTATGTATTGAACCGTAGCTAACTGTATTGTTGCATCCCTATCTGATAATATTTTTTCTTCTGGAGAAAGTCTTATTTGTTTGATTCCGGCTAGAATAAAAGCAGTTTTTAATTTTTTAAAAGACATTTTAAGGTCAATATTATTAGCCCCTTTAAGCTAATTTTTATTTTTGATAGTCTACAGAACAAACCATCATTATACAATAACTTGCCTAATTACCCTAACCTGCCTAGTTAACCTAATTAACCTAGTTAAGCCTTTAAATGTCACTTTAAGCTGTATAGAAGTGTCTTGAAGAATATCTAGTAAAATATTATTTACTGTCATCATGACAAAGATAAAATAAATCAGTTATTAGAGATGAGTTATTAAAACTATTATGATTATAAATGTGTTGAAAAAATCTGCTCTCCGTTAAACAAAAATTGGGGAAAAAAATAAACAGGGGGGCTAATAATACTGACTTCAACTGTATATATAAGTGTGTGTATGTATTTAAATTAAGCATGAGGAATATTTCTAGTTGAATGCATGAATACATACATTTATTTATTTAATATTTAATAATATTTAGAATTTGCTTAAATTGTTTCAATTCCAGTTGTCAAGTTTTAGTCATTTTATTGGGTAACACTTTATTTTGATGGTCCATTTGAGTATTAGTAGACTGTCTGCTTAATATCTGCTGATATGCTCCTTCAACAGACATTTAACTGACTATAAGAAACTTTGCAAGTACATGTCAACTTACACCAACCCTAACCTAACAGTCTACTGATAATCTAATGAGAATTAGTTGACATGCAGATGCAATGTAACATAACTTCAACAAACGGACCATCAAAATATAGTGTGACCCAAAATTCATTTTGAAATGTAATATGCAAAATGGCGATGTATTTCAATTTAATATATATTAATTTAATCCATAATTAACATTTTATTATCTATATTTAAACAAAAAAATATATACTATAAATATATACATTTATGTAAAGTATTATTTTACATGAAACATGATTTTTCTATGAAAATTACAGTTTCTGGATGTAGTAAAAGGGAATGTTTCTCCAGTATCAGGTCTCATATGGTTTTGGATGCAGTTTTTATCATATGGTTATCCATGCAGTTTCTTGTCATATGGTTATGTGTGCAGTTTCTTGTCATATGGTTATGTGTGCAGTTTCTTGTCATATGGTTATGTGTGCAGTTTCTTGTCATATAGTTATGTGTGCAGTTTCTTGTCATATAGTTATGTGTGCAGTTTCTTGTCATATGGTTATGTGTGCAGTTTCTTGTCATATGGTTATGTGTGCAGTTTCTTGTCATATGGTTATGTGTGCAGTTTCTTGTCATATGGTTATGTGTGCAGTTTCTTGTCATATGGTTATGTGTGCAGTTTCTTGTCATATGGTTATGTGTGCAGTTTCTTGTCATATGGTTATGTGTGCAGTTTCTTGTCATATAGTTATGTGTGCAGTTTCTTGTCATATAGTTATGTGTGCAGTTTCTTGTCATATGGTTATGTGTGCAGTTTCTTGTCATATGGTTATGTGTGCAGTTTCTTGTCATATGGTTATGTGTGCAGTTTCTTGTCATATGGTTATGTGTGCAGTTTCTTGTCATATGGTTATGTGTGCGGTTTCTTGTCATATGGTTATGTGTGCAGTTTCTTGTCATATGGTTATGTGTGCAGTTTCTTGTCATATGGTTATGTGTGCAGTTTCTTGTCATATGGTTATGTGTGCAGTTTCTTGTCATATGGTTATGTGTGCAGTTTCTTGTCATATGGTTATGTGTGCAGTTTCTTG
The DNA here is from genome assembly GCA_903798195.1 of Danio kyathit. Lineage (NCBI taxonomy): Eukaryota > Metazoa > Chordata > Actinopteri > Cypriniformes > Danionidae > Danio > Danio kyathit. The sequence goes on along the minus strand of LR812525.1, from coordinate 87,037,036 downwards.
TCATATGGTTATGTGTGCAGTTTCTTGTCATATGGTTATGTGTGCAGTTTCTTGTCATATGGTTATGTGTGCAGTTTCTTGTCATATGGTTATGTGTGCAGTTTCTTGTCATATGGTTATGTGTGCAGTTTCTTGTCATATGGTTATGTGTGCAGTTTCTTGTCATATGGTTATGTGTGCAGTTTCTTGTCATATGGTTATGTGTGCAGTTTCTTGTCATATGGTTATGTGTGCAGTTTCTTGTCATATGGTTATGTGTGCAGTTTCTTGTCATATGTTTATGAATGCTCTTTTTGCACTGACTCACCAGGACTGCACTCTTGAGCGATGAGGTTGAGCACCTCCACGGCTGCAGGACACTGCTGGATAAACTCCTCACAGAAAGAGCTGTCCTCCAGCAGCTGCGCCATCACCAGACATGCTCTGATAAACACCACAATTAACACACTCATAATTAATTTCCCATAAAGGCCCGTTCGCACCGTGCATGATAACCAGGGTTCCCACGCTTTCATGACAGCAGATTCAAAGACTTTTTAAAGCAGCATCCATTTGAAATCAAGCACTATTGTAATTCATACTCCAGCATACAGTATGTAGCACCATCAAAGTCAAACATCAAATTTAATAATGTCCTATGCTAATGAAGGAGAGATGGTCACTAGTGGGCGGGGCTTTGCTCCTCTGATGACACGTACAAAGGAAGAATGTCAATCAAAGTGTTTCTGCAGACTGTTTTTATCAAGTCTGATTATAAACAATACAATTAATAAATTTTTATCATCTTATCAGCTGCTTATATTCACACACTGCTGACACATAACTGTGTTTAAACTGTTATTTGCATAATCGCTTCCCTTGAATTTAATGAAACTTGAATTTAATTAGAGTCTGACCTGGTTCTGATCTCGGCCAGTAGACGCACCACCGCCATCACAGGACTGGAGCCGTCTCCAGACGCCGGCAGAGACGTGTGTATGGACAGACTGCCCTCCTGCGGCAGCAACATGGACTGAACGGCCTGAACAACCTTCTCTGTGATGGAAAGCTTGTGCAGCGGCAGAGCCTGAACACACGCACGCACACGCACGCACACGCACGCACACGCACACGCACGCACGCACGCACGCACGCACGCGCACGCGCACACGCACACGCACACGCACACACACACACACACACACACACACACACACAACTGAGCTGATCCACAAGTGTGAGAACAGTCCCGAGTCAAAGGCAAGACCAGACACGGAGCGGTTCATTTTAAAAAGTGTGAATACAAGGTGTCTGTGCTGATGTATTTATTTTTGGTAGCATTTTTTTCTTCACAGTAAATTCAATAAGTAATAAGTAATAACAGGGTTTCTGCCGGTTTCGCCAAGTTAAATTTAAGACTTCAAGACATTTTTAAGACCGTTATGAATGAAATTTTAGACATAAACAGGGCTAAATGCTAAAGATGTTTTTCGAACATCCCATTTGGAAAAGGTTTTCACTTGCACGATCTAAAAATGATTATAATTTCGTACATTTAATAATACAATAACAATAAAAAATATATAGGTCAGGGGTCTGTTCTTCGTACGTGGATTACTCAGTTAGCTGGATTTGGTTATTGACGATTTGACATGATCCAGGATCGTTTCGTTCTTCAAAACTCTTCTGAGAGTTGTTGTCATAGCAACAGTTCTGGTAGCTCAAACCTGCTAGGGAGCAGGCTCATTTCATATAAACAGGATTAGATCGGGTCAGTTCAAGCAAAGATAATACTGAAAGTATGTACCGAATTCTGATATTTTCTTACAGTAGTAGCTATATACACTTGGGAAAATAGTAAATATATATATATATATATATATATATATATATTTTTAACTATATATGTATATAAAGTAAATATATATATATTAGAGCTGTCAAAATTAGCGCGTTAACGCACGTGATTAATTTGAACTATTTAACGCGTTAAAAAAAATTAACGCATTTAACGCAGTTGCAGGTTTTTTTTTATTTTCTGTTGTGGCCGATGTGTGTTCAGGGCCAGCACTTCCATAGAGGCGCTAGAATAGTGAGAGAACCCCCCTGTCCTCACGTTCATCTCATTTCGACTCCCACCTGCTCCCTCCCGGTTCTCACTTTCATCCGTAAACCGGTAACTTTCTATTTCACTTTCGGGTTGAGGGCGCCAGTTCAGCTTGCTCCGGCCCTGCGTGTGTTTAATGTGTAAAGAAATATGGATAAAGGATAATATGGATCCATGTAAATGTACTCAGTGAAAGTGCCAGATGATGTCGCAAGCTGTCAAAGACAGCCCATTCCTCTCTAAGTTGACTCCAAGCGCCCTCAAATGTTTCATTAAGTTTGACGTGTTTCCCCCCTACACGCAACGTCTGCTTTGCTGTGTCAGAATCCTTGCTTGAGAAATACAGCCATACTTTAAGAACGCTTAGTTTAAGCAAAATTTGATCAACGCGATCGTGCGTGTTGATGATCTGAAGGGAGTGTGCTGTGCTGCGCGTTCTCTCTCTCTCTCTCTCTCTCTCTCTCTCTCTCTCTCTCTCTCTCTCTCTCTCTCTCTTTGTGTGTGTGTGTGTGTGTGTGTGTGTTGTCCCCCGATAATGTCAATAGACTGCAACTGGCTAAATGTTAAGGAGGACTAGGCAAAATTGTTTCTACTTTATAATTAAGGTTCTCAACTCACAATCCAACTTTACAATGAGTACAATTAGTCACCTTGGAATTATAATGTTCTGTCTGCGTTCTGATTGATTTTGAGATATTGAGCTTCAAAGTTTTTGCATAGCAAACAGTGTGTGTGTAACATTAGTTTTTTTTGTTTAGCTTTTTTTATAAAACGTCTTAAAATGTAAACAACTTATAAAAAACATCCCATAATGTAAATAAGTTGTCATTTAATAAGAATATGTCAATAACTCAATTTTGACAAAAATGTCAGATAGAACCTTATGATTCTAAGGTGATGAATTGTTTGTATTCAATACTTTATTATTATTGTAATTTTCCAATTTCCATATTAGCAATGCCTGTATTTTGGATTTTTTTTTTGATTCGTGATTAATCATGATTAATCACAAAAAAAAGTGTGATTAATTAGTTAATTTTTTTAATCAATTGACAGCCCTAATATATATTAATAAAAACGTACGCAATCTGCACTCCGAATTAAAAGTGCAAAGACTGCCATCTAGTGGTTTAAAGAGAAAATGTATTGATATGAACTTTTTAGATCGCTTTAGTACAATTTGTGTATGATAATAGACACTTTCTTTTTTAAAGGAATAATACATTTATGCAGTCATGAACATGTTAATATGACGTGATTTGATGCTTCACACAAGTTGCAGACACCTTTACCAATGTCAAAATGCTTTTGTAAACATCCAGTTATTCTTTACACAGATTAAGAAACCGGCTACTATACTACTGCGGCTACTATAATAAAGAAAATCCACTCTAACTGTACAACTAAATAAATTGCTAAATACTCTTGACACATGAAGTGTAAAGCATTTTGCTGACATGGATAATTGAATATTAATCAGATGATGTCATTACGCTGCTGTGTCGTCAGCCAATCGTTGCATTGCTGATCATGATTTCGAGGATTGATAGATCTGTCCTTCACAACACACGCAGTGATCTCAGATCAGTTCATCCAGACATTTTAATCTGATTCGCGAACTTGTTTGAAGAACCAAATTAGCCCGAGATCAGTTATCAAGATTAAAACATCCAGGATCTGCAAAATCATCTTAGATCATTTAAGCGAGGTCCGAAGAACGGTCCCCAGGTCAGTATCCTCAGCAGTAAATAAACGGAGAACTTTTAAACAAATGTTACTGTACGGAAAGTAATTAAATGCTTTTTTTAAATAAAATTTGACAAGTTTTATTGGCATTGTTGGAGATTGTATGGGTGTTAATGGCCAGAATGGGTAGCTATATAGAACAAAGGAAAATTAAGACCTGTTCAAAATATTTAAGACCTACAACACAATATTTCAGTAGATTTAAGATTTTTTTAAGGCCTAAAACACAGCTTTTGAGATTTAAGACATTTTAAGACTTTTTAAGGCACCGCAGATACCCTGGTATAAGTAAACAGGATACTTGATACTCTTTACCAGGGGACCCCAAACTGCAGCCCGCCCCCACATTTGAACCGGCCCTCTTAAAGGGTCACGAAACACCCAAACACATGCGTTGAGCTGTTGACAGTCATATCTGTGTCCCACGCTGCTATAAACACTATGAGGACACAGATATTGCACTAAAAAGTGAAAATTGGTTATTTTTGTGTTATTTTGAGCAAATTCGTTCTTCCGGTTTGAAACTAATTTTGACGGCGATTACATACTTGCGTGTAGTCCAGCGTGGAGAGTGGATGTCTGTACCTGCGAGTGCATCGTGACGTCTCTGAGTGTGCGGCATTAATTCATGAGAAAGACTCGGTTCAAACCAATCAGCGCACTCTATTGTGTATGCGGTGGAACTTCATTAATATGCATGATAGCTTCGAAGACTGTTTTACCTGTTACGGTGTTCAGACGACAGAGAGACGCCACGCTGTGTTGCCAAAACAAGTGGGAAAACAAGAATTTGGAGACACGGGTCGTCAGTGTTGCGTTTATTAATGTGCTGCCGTAATTATTGTGCTGCAACGAAGGTTTTGTTTTCATTTCCCCGCTATGAGAGCGCTGCTGGACTCATGTGTGGATTACAGTGCACGCGACAGAAATCAGTTTGTAACATTTTTTACCCGAGAGCTTTTCGCATCTGGAAATGATGAAATCCGGATTTGCCGCTCGTCTCCTTTTAAAAAAGACACGGCTCCAGTTTGTGTCGATTGTCCTGTCTACAGATTTGGTAAGTGTGTGTGTGATCAGTGGTCTTTGTTTGTTCATTCAGATAGCAAGGTTAGTTCATATCGTCAGCAGTGCTCTTTCAGTTTTTAAACACAGACCTTAGTCAAAATGATTGAGTTACTAAGTTTACAGTATGTTAATATCACTGCAATATTATAGTACAATATTATAGACTGAAAGATCTGCTGTAAATGCTGCTCTCCGAGTGTAAACATGTAAACACAGCAATCAAACTATTACTGTCGTGTAGAATCGCCGCATTTTGTGACAGGATAGTCTATACACACACGGCTTTCTGACGCCCTACCGAGTGCATCTAAGTTACCGAGAAATGCTGAGGATTTTTTTCTTCCATACGCCGTGCAGTATCAAACACTCCATTAAAACTCCACTCTCCAGCAGTTCCTCGCATACAATATGTCGTTTGTCACGGGGGACATGCAGGAAATGCTCCTGAATAAAAAGTGAAAGTGCCAAACTGCAGTTAAAGTCAACAAATTAAAAATTTGGCAAATAATTCGATTACTGATGTCCATGTAAACACAGTCACTGTCTTTCTCCCCTGCATCTGTGTGTTTGTTTCACCTCTGTGAAAATCAGCGTGTGCCCAAATGAAAACTCCCATATTTGCAAATCTTCCCTCTTTCCCTCCCTCGACACTCCCACCTAAACAGAGCTGGACACGCCCACATTCCTGACTTTTTCCCAAACTAGAGGTGTGAAAACACCCTGCTGAGACAGGGGGGTTTCGTTGCCCTTTAACAAAATATTTTTCAATTATGGTTTACTCGTATAATTTGTCTACGCGGTAATAAATGTTGTCTATCAAAAAATATATTTTGCATTGTAATTGTTTATATAATTTTTATCTGTCATTAAAAATAAGAAGGAATAATGAAAGGATTATGATAGTAATAATCTTTTAATAGTCAATATCTCCTGAAAAAAAAATGGAAAAAGCTCATCTGTATGTATTTTCATAAACTAATCTAACATTAAAAAATCTTTACAATACTACAATACATGTACTCTGATTAAACATTATTGTGGCAGACTGTATATAAATAAACAGTGGTGTAAAGTAATTGAGTAAATGGACTTCGTTACTTTACTTAAGTATTTTTTTGGCTACTTTGTACTTGTACTGAGTATCAAAAATATAAGCAACTTTTACTCTTTACTTGACTACATTTTTGATTGAATATATGTACTCTTTACTCCACTACATTGAACGGATGCTTACCGTTACTCATTACATTGTGATTGTGCACGACAAGTCGGCATCTTTATCTACCACAGCTAATTTGTTGGGCGGATGAGGCGATATCGCCATCTGCAGGGTGCTGAAGGTACTGTATGCTATTTATGAGCTAAATCATGTGAAAGTAATTTAGCAGCTTGCCTAATACCAGGTGTTTAATTAGCGACATGGCTGCAGCCAGTGATGAACCCGAAGCTTGAATTTAAGTGTAGTTTACTAAGTTGAAAAATAACAGTGCTCCACTTTGTTTAACTTTAATACAGAGAAAACATCTTAATCAATTGAAAAACTACTCAAAATAAAAAAAATTGCCCCCCCTCTGATACTGAGAGATGAATCACGTCAAAGTCAGCTCTGATTTTTTTACTACGTTTTACTACTTTTTTTTTTTTTTTTTTTGATAAATTATTTGTGCCTTTTTTAAACGTTTGAGTTTGACTGAGACTTTTTGTTCTATTTTTTTAAATATATTTTGTTCTGCCATTTCATAACATTGAGGTGTTAAATTTAATTTATATATTAGGAAAATTAAACCTTTCTTGGTGTTCTTTGAGCCTACATTCAGTATGAGTAAAATACTTAAGTTCTTTTAAAATCGGATACTTCGGATAGTCTTATTGGAATTGGTGACTTGTAACTTGTAATGGAGTCATTTTTACAGTAAGGTATCTGTACTTTTACTCAAGTATGGTTTTCAGGTACTCTTTAGACCTCTGTAAATAAATAATATAAATAATATATATATGATGGTAAATAATAATAACTTCAATGACAATGAGAAATTCATGGGAAATTAAAATTTAAAATTTTATTAATATTAAGACTAAAATAAATCTGCTGCCAAATTTAATCACTCACTTTTTAAATGCATGTAATATTCTTGATGCAAACAATTGCCGTGAGAATTTTTTGACCTCATAATATATTTAATGAAATGTTATAACTGGACCTTCCAGTGAAATAACTTTCTCTGGTGGACTCTTCTATCATTAAACTCAACTACAGCAAGCTAATCTGCATATGGTTCTGAAAACCACACCCACATCTCAACATCCAATCAACAACTGATGCATAATCAAGATCGCCTCTTGATTAATTTGAAGTATGATTCACACATCAGATTAGTCCTGGTAGTCCAGAAGAGTGTGTATTACCTCTGAGCGCGGCGTGCACAGGCGTGATATGGGTACTGTCAGGATATCAGACGCTTTGCTGGAGCGCCGATACTCGCAGGATGGAAACTTGACCGTGGCGATGCCCTCCTGCTCATTAATGGATATAACCACACCGACACTGTCCAACACACCTTTACCAACCACCTGACAGAGAGAACAACAACACACAAAACTCTTCAGAGAGAGACGCCATTCATAATTTAGCATTACTTACACTTTATCTGCTAAGCTGTGTGTATATAGTTTGAACTAAACACTCTAACTTGTAGGATACTAGTACTCAGCTTAAAGTACAATTAGGTTAATTAGGCAAGTCATTAAACAACAGTGGTTAGTTCTGTAGACAATACATTTTTTTTATCTAAACGGTTAATTTCTTAATAATAATTCTTAAATTATATTAACCAAACTAAAATAAATATTTATTAAATAATATCATAAAATACATAAATAATATTAATATTTAATACGCAATACATACAATGTAGGATACGAATTTATAGATTAATAGGATACATTTGCAGAATAAATGAATGAATAAATAAAAAAGCGAAAGCACACATATGAAATAAAATTAATTTAATACAAAATATATTAAATAATTAAGCTAATTAGTTAATTAATTAAACAGTTAATTTAATTAAATAGAATTAAATAGAAATAAATACATACATAAATAAATACATACATAAATATATATATATATATATAATTAAATAGATCAATAAATAAACTAATTAAAATAAAATAAAATAAAATGAAATAAAATAAAATAAAATAAAACAAAATAAAATAAAATAGTGGTGGGCTGTTATTGGCGTTATTGTGCTGCGTTAACGTGAGACTCTTATCGCGCGATAAAAAAATAAATAAATAAATAAATTCGCCGTTAATCTATTCTCAAAGTTGGGTTGGGAGCTGGGTCTATTCTACGCACGCTAATGAAAGCTATGATGACTTTCACCTTGATATGTTAGCGTGGATGTATACCTGACCGGTGAGCCGTCTGACAAAAAAGCCTGTGTCCTTTACAGACAGCCGAGTGTGTGGATCTTGTGGGAAAATATGGCGAAAAGTCATAGTTTGATTGCGGTGTTTACTTCAATAATTCACTAATATCTGCATACTCCACATGTCTTAATTCCATTTCTGTTTAGTTCAGTTATGACTTTAGTCAGATTAAGGTCATCAAAAATCTCTGTTTGGAGCCTACAGTTCAACACTGATGTTTAACTGAATAAACAGTTAGTAAACACAAGTACATCTTATTGAACATCTTTTATTTTCATCACCAATTATCATAGTAGAACAGTTTCTCAAGCAGTTTGTGATGCATTTTGGAAACAGGAGATGAGCCCCTGGTCTAATGCGCCACCTGGCTTGAGAAACCCGTTCTCAAAGACTTACTTTAAGTCATTATTTGGGCAGCACACATATTCTGAATGCCTTCGACAGAATTCAAATGAGCCATTTTAATCTAGATTAATTCCAAGATTAATCTAGATTAAAAAAATTAATCTATGCCCACCTATAAAATAAATAAAATAATTAATTAATTACACAAACAAACAAATAAAAAGACAAAAATACAGTAAATACTTATTTAACCAATTTTCCTACTTTCCATCTGTCTATAAGAGCTGGTAACAACAGGGCAGATCAAGTCTTTGATACACAGTATAAAACAGGATTCAAAGTCTTCTGAAAAGATTTGAGGGTGACACAGTGGCTCAGTGGTTATCACTGTTGCCTCAAAGCAAGAAGGTCACTGGTTTGAGCCCAGGCTGGGCCAGTTGGCATTTCTATGTGGAGTTTGCATGTTCTCCCTGTGTTGGCGTGGGTTTCCTCCGGGTGCTCTGGTTTCTCCACAGTCCAAACACATGCGCTATTGGAGAATTGAGGAAACTATTGGCCGTAGTGTATGTGTGTGAATGAGTGTGTATGGGTGTTTCCCAGTATAGGGTTGCAGCTGGAAGGGCATCCGCTGTGTAAAACATACGCTGGATAAGTTGTCGGTTCATTCCGCTGTGGTGAGTCCTGATGAATAAAGGGACTAAGCCGAAGGAAAATGATTGAAAGAATGAATGAAAATATTTAAGAGATCCTGAAAGTGTAAATCGTAACTGCTCGAGTTGTATGCAGTGCAGGTATATTGCTAACGAATGCGTCACCTGGACTTCAGATCCAATCTTGATGGTCTCCTTGAACCCGCCGAGCGCACAGAGAGCCGCCACCGCCTGTCGACCAATGGCCTGCAGCTTTGACAACTTCCTGCTGCTGCTGTTTCCGCTCTCCAGAATACTCTCAGCAAACTTTCCTAACTGAGGGATGAACATCAGAGCCCTGGACAACACCTGACAGAAACAGAGAGAGAGAGATAGATTTCTGATTTTTTACAAACAATTTAAATACAAATCAGGAGTGTCGCTAGAGAAGGGAAAGTTAGGATGATTCCAAGGGCACCCAGAGTTACCCAACTCCTATAAGCAGCTTTACAAAAGGTGCACTTTATTGCACTACAATCAAAATCAGAGTCATGTGTGTGAGAGAGAAATCTTTGCACACTTACCTTGATATGTTTGGGAAAATAAAAAATAAGTCCCTCTCAGAACATAGTAAACACAGTAAGTGTATCTCTGTACACACACTATAATCTGCTGTTTTACTCCATTGAACTCCATATAAAAGCCAGACACTTTTTTGCACAGGCCTATCTAAAGGTTTATTCCTGCCAACCAATAGTAAAAATGGCACATTTTCCTTCTTCCCAACAGGGAAAACCAGCAACAATCAAGAATGCATGAGTATTTGCTGTCATGGCTTTGCAATCAAAAATTGGGATTATAATGGAATGGGGCAAAAACAGCCACCAACATAACCAAAGGGGAGTCAATCTGAACATCACACAAGGGTTAAACACAAAGGCTTGAGCTGACCTTTTCTGCAGTGCTGGTCCAGATCTGAGCGGTGTTGGACTCGGGGGCCGTCAGGAGGCTGTGCAGCAGAGCGATGACCTCGGCTGCCATACTGTTGGCCACGTGACCACTGATGAACGGACGCACCGGGTCAGAGCTGTGTGTGTTGGAGAGAAACACTGAGCATGAATGACTTCATAGAGGTTTTCTCCAAGTCAATTTTAAAACTTCTTATATTAGACATTAAGACATTTATGATGACATGGGATTTTTCACAGTATTTCCTATAATATTTTTTCTTCTGGAGAAACTCTTATTTGTTTTATTTCGGCTAGAATAAAAGCAGTTTTTAATTGTTTTAAAGCCATTTTAAGGTCAATATTATTAGCCCCCTTAAGCAATATTTGTTTTGGATTGTCTCCAGAACAAACCACTGTTATACAATGACTTGCCTAATTACCCTAACTTTACCCTAATTACCCTAGTTAAGCCTTTAAATGTCACTTTAAGCTGAATACTAGTGTCTTGAAGAATATCTAGTCAAATATTATTTACTGTCATCAAGGCAAAGATAAAAGAAATCAGTTATTAGAGATGAGTAGGGCTGGGCGATTTTTTCGATTAATCAAATTTACGTTTTAAGATAATTTAATTTTTTATAAAATCGAGGTATCGCAATTTTTTTTTAATAAAAATATTAAAGCAGCTTTTCCACTATCGTGCCAAACCGTTCTAAACTGTTAGACAACCATGCTGAATTGTGCTGACAGATTCTGTGTGTTGACGTCGCGGCTCTGTTGATGAGCTACCACAGCTGGCTCAGCGCTAGCGCGCTACCCCATTGTCACGAGGTGCGCGCGCAGTCAGCGGAGGCGCGCGATGCGGCGCCAGCCGAAAGTATAAATCCAGCTTATTACTCAGGGCCGTCGCGTCCATAGAGCAGAATAGGCAGAATAGTGAGCGAGAACCCCTTGGTCCTTACTTTTATCCGCGACACCTACCCCTCCCGGTCCTCTTTCATCCACAAACCGGTAAGTTTCTATTTCACTTTCGGGTTGAGGGCTGCGTGATTGCTGTTTGCCTAGAGCGCCAGTTCAGCTTGCTCCGGCCCTGATTACACTATATACATTACACAAAATAATAAAATAGGCTAAAAAAGTTTTATTCGTGGCTAGAGCTTAATTAATTTGATTGACATATAGGCAATGAGACCTTTACTTCGCCTGATTGAGCGTGAGTTTATTGCATGCTGCGCTGTATTTGGTAGCACAGATCACTCTGATCTGGGTGAGAACTTTACTAGCGACTACATGCACTGCTGAAAGCCTTTTTTTCCTGCTGCGCATCGAATCTACAACAACATATATCCATGGAACACGAACTTGCAGCCTCTTTGAACAACAAGGAAATAAATGCACCTAGGCTAATTCAATGCCCAGACGTCTGGTTTTGTATTTTATACCTGCGCACAACCTGAAGGACGGTTACGGCGTGTTGTGAATGTCCGCTGTCACCGCAGAAAGTCAAATCTTTCTTTAATTTGGACTTTTGCTTGAAAGCTTTACGGAGTGGCACAGTAGCTGTCCAACGTACTGTAGCTATGAATTAAATCATAACCCATATATGCACCAATAAACAAGTAAAATTAATGAATAAATAAAATAAATATGGATTCTTAAATGTCGGTATTGTTTTTACTCCAAAAAAATATCAATACGTTTTGACAAATGTTTTATACAAATAAATTGAGCAATTTCCAACATTTCAGCTATAGGCTGTTATACGATTCAGTTAAATATCAGATAGACATTTAAATATAGATAGATATGTAACAGGTTTCTGTGGGTTTTTTTGTTGTTCACGATGATCTTTAATATATACTGGGTGGTGTAGCTACGCACAAATATTTTCTAAAACGTCAAGCAGGAATTTGTCTATAGGAATGTAATAGGCTACACCTTGTTGACCAATTTATGCATGTATGGCCATTAAAAATACATGCTCCTTAACCAGATGCTTTTTCAAGTTACTTATAAAGAGATTATTACTTCAGTCATGTTGTAATGTTTTAAGTTGACTATAGTTACACAGTAAAAAAAAAATCGAAATCGAAATCGTGAATCGGTCAAACTTTATGAAAAAAATCTAGATTTTTTATTTTTTTGCCATATCGCCCAGCCCTAGAAATGAGCTATTAAAACTATTATGTGCAGAAATTTATTCAACAGAAATTAGGGAATAAAATATACAGAAGGGCTAATAATTCAGGAGGGCTCAACAATATTTTTGATTGCTCTTATCACAAACATCTCAGTAAGAAAATCAAGCAATTTAACTGAAGACCAAGTATCTTCCCCTTACCGGGCGAGCTCAGCGTTCCTCTCTCGACACACTGTGGACTGAGCGCTTTTCTTCTTGTCTCCTGTAGATGCCGCTCCTGAGTTCTCCTGAGCGCTGCTTTCGATGGGCGGGCCCACACTCACAATGAGCCCCGACTGAGCCCATTTATTGGCTTTCCTGAGAGCAGCGGACGCCTCTTCAGTGATGACCTCACAGCAGCCGCTCTGCACAAACACCACATTCTACTCATTCTGAATGTCCTTAAAAAAACCACCAACTATTTAGTAGTGAAAAATTTATTATTAACATGAAAAGACAATCATTAAGCACATTATAGATGAGCTTATATGTCAGGAATACAGCATTTGTAGCTGTATTTATAAACTGCTTACTACCATTTATTAATGTACAGTTAATGCTTAACAGATAATGAATTAACTATTTGCTAATGCTGAAAGAGCCCCTATTATGGGTTTTTGAAAATGACCTTCCATGTAGTGTGTAATACAGCTCTAAGTGAAGTGAAACATCCAGCTAAGGCTTAAGACTCATAGTGCTTATGGCCACAGCCATATCACCCTGCAGCTCAAGACCGGTTACTCACTGAAGCTAAGCAGGGCTGAGCCTGGTCAGTACCTGGATGGGAGACCACATGGGAAAAACTAGGTTGCTGTTGGAAGTGGTGTTAGAGAGGCCAGCAGGGGGCGCTCAACCTGCGGTCTGTGTGAGTCCTAATGCTCCAGTAAAAAAGTGAAGGGGACACTACACTGTCAGTGGGCGCCGTCTTTCGGATGAGACGTTAAACCGAGGTCCTGACTCTCTGTGGTCATTAAAAATCCCATGGCACTTCTCATAAAGAGTAGGGGTGTAACCCCGGTGTCCTGGCCAAAGTCCCTCAATCGGCCCTTACCCATCATGGCCTCCTAATCATCCCCATCCACCGAATCACTGTCTCTTCACTCCACCAATAGCTGGTGTGTGGTGAGCGCACTGGCGCCGTTGTCCTGTGGCTGCCGTCGCATCATCCAAGTGGATGCTACACACTGGTGGTGGTGTGGAGAGACCCCCCTCATGATTGTGAAGCGCTTTGGGTGTATGGACATACACAATAAATGCACTATATAAATACAAATTACATTACATTAAATCTGAAAGTGCACAGTGTTTAAAACTATTGATTCATTCATTCATAAAAGAGTCGACTCATAGTGCTTCAAATGAATCGTCTTGATAACGAGTCTTTAGCCGTTTTGGCGTGACGTCGATACGAAACTTAATCCCCACCCAAGTGTTGCACGCGAAAAACCCGGGAAAAATGAAACCCCCGGCCCCACCCACAAACACAGTAGCAAACAAAAGAGGAAGATAAACACTGTAGCAGATCCCGGTTGAATCAAGTCGTGAAGACGCTGTGCTCAGCTGGATATTATAGGAAGTGTGAGGAAAAGTTGGTGTTATTTTCTCTACCCAAAGATGAAAGAGATGAGATGAAGAGTCAGTGGTTGAGGTTTCTTTTTGCAAATATACCTCAGCATTATAGCCCTCATTTTTCTGATGAGTGCTTCTTGAATCCCATAACCACAGCCTCCCAGACACTGTTCAGAGAGGTGTACCGTTTTCCCTCCTTGTAAATCTCACATTTGATGATGGACCACAGGTACTCTATGGGGTTCAGCTCAGGTAAACAAGGATGCCATGTCATTAGTTTTTCTTCTTTTAGACCCTTTCTTGCCAGCCACGCTGTGGAGTACTTGGACGCGTGTGATGGAGCATTGTCCTGCATGAAAATCATGTTTTTCTTGAAGGATGCAGACTTCTTCCTGTACCACTGCTTGAAGGTGTCTTCCAGAAACTGGCAGTAGGACTGGGAGTTGAGCTTGACTCCATCCTCAACCCGAAAGGGCCCCCACAAGCTCATCTTTGATGATACCAGCCCAAACCAGTACTCCACCTCCACCTCGCTGGCGTCTGAGTCGGACTGGAGCTCTCTGCCCTTTACCGATCCAGCCACGGGCCCATCAAGACTCACTCTCATTTCATCAGTCCATAAAACCTTAGAAAAATCAGTCTTGAGATATTTCTTGGCCCAGTCTCGACGTTTCAGCTTGTGTGTCTTGTTCAGTGGTGGTCGTTTTTCAGCCTTTCTTACCTTGGCCATGTCTCTGAGTATTGCACACCTTGTGCTTTTGGGCACTCCAGTGATGTTGCAGCTCTGAAATATGGCAAAACTGGTGGCAAGTGGCATCTTGGCAGCTGCACGCTTGACTTTTCTCAGTTCATGGGCAGTTATTTTATACACCCTGATATAGGGTGTTGATGTCATTAGACCACACCCCTTCTCATTACAGAGATGCACATCACCTAATATGCTTAATTGGTAGTAGGCTTTCGAGCCTATACAGCTTGGAGTAAGACAACATGCATAAAGAGGATGATGTGGTCAAAATACTCATTTGCCTAATAGTTCTGCACTCCATGTATGCTGGTGTTAAACTGCTTTGCTTTAATGCACTCCTGTATTGGGCTCACACACATACCTGCCAACATTTGTCCCTGAAAATCCGGGAGACCGTGGGGGTTAGGTGTCTGAATAACACTGTTGAGAACTGGGTACTATGTACTGTGGTGTTAGTAACTACTATGAAGCATGTTTCAGGCCGCCGCTGCGCTTGGATCCAGTACCAATGCTGGCGACCCGGGAGTTTCAATTTAATTCAATTCATCTTTATTTGTATAGCGCTTTTACAATGTAGATTGTGTCAAAGCAGCTTCACATAGAAGATTATAGTAAATGTAAACAGTGTCAGTCCAGTTTTCAGTGTTTAAGTTCAGTTCAGTTTAGCTCGGTTCAGTGTGGTCTAATAATCACTACTGAGAGTCCAAACACTGAAGAGCAATTCCATCGATGCGCAGCTCTACAGTTTCACAGACCATACCAAAATGCTGAGGAATAGGGAGGGGGGGTTGAAATTACGGGAGTTTTCCGGGATAAATTAAAAAACGGGAGGGTGGCGGGAGACGGGTCTGAAAAACGGGAGACTCCCAGGAAAAACAGGAGTGTTGGCAGGTATGCTCACATACACTCTGCACTGTGACAACTCGAAGACTGTTGATAAGCCGTGCTGGGCATTTCACTCTGTCTCGTGCTGAAAGCTGTCGACCAATAGCAACAGACTGGGTCATCGCGCTAAGGAGGGGTTTGGGAACAAATGAATCGCTGAACGAATCATATGGGAGTTGTTGGGATAATTAGGTAAAACTAAATGCATATTATAAGACAATGAAAGTGTTTTTGACCAGATCAGCCTGTTGTTGGAGACCCTTAAAACCAAATATGACCCTTTTTAATGTATAATAGGGGCTCTTTAATAAATGAGTCATAGTGTGTAGTTATAAAGTATTACCAAAAACACAACATAAATCAGAATATATACAGACAACCAAGTTAAGGACATTTTAAATGAGATAAATTTGTCTTTTTATATCTTTTCCAAGACCGCAAGAATGAGCTTATGATTAAACGTTTGACCATAATGACAATTCCGTGTGACTGCCACAAGGGGGCGAATGTCGTGTGCAGTGGAAAGGCGGCTTACAGCTTTTACTCCATAAAAAGCAGTGAATGCCACAGCAGATCTAACCTTGGTCATGTCTCGATCCATCTTCACCACCTTCTCCATGTTGGCTCCAGTGCCGAGACGAAACGGTCGACCCTCAGAGCTGCTGCAAGGTGTCGTAAAATACAAATCAACCATAGCAGGTTCAAATACAGCATTAAATGGGACCTATTATGCAAAAATATTTATAAGAGTTTTAAAAACAGTTGTGTAGAAACAGCGTGTGAATATAACCAGCTTCTATTTTATAATCGCACTTGATAAAGTCTCACCCACTAGTGACCACCTCTCCCTCATTAGCATAAGATGTTAGTCCTGTTTTTGAGTTTGCCACTATGCTGAGACAGGCATTTGTAGCTCCGCCCTCTTTTGAAAAGAGAACAATCTCATTTGCATTTAAAGAGACAGTCACCAAAACACCACATTTAGGATCAAAGCCTAAAAGGGTCCGTTTCAGAGACTTTTAACACATTATCTGTGTGGTATTTTGAGCAGATACTTCACACACACACACACACTAGAGACTTATATGACATCTTGTATAAAGGGGCATAATAGGTCCTCTCTAAATGTGGCTGTGTTTGTATTGTGTTGTGTTTACCTGAGCAGAGGCTGCAGCACCTCGTGGGATGACTGGTCTTCTCTCTTATGGATGAATATGGAGAGTTTTCCGTCCACTGCTTCGCCCTCCTCGCTAGCGTCTCTGTCGGTCTTAGCGTTGCTCTTGGGACAGGCTCGGCTCAGACTGGTGTCCGGCTCAGAGGCGCTGGGAGAGAGCAACGTCTGACAGCCTGAGAGTGGACATTATACAATATTAAAGCATGTCAATACAAATGTTAAGTACACAACATGTTATTTACAGGGAGTGCAGAATTATTAGGCAAGTTGTATTTTTGAGGATTAATTTTATTATTGAACAACAACCATGTTCTCAATGAACCCCAAAAAACTCATTAATATCAAAGCTGAATATTTTTGGAAGTAGTTTTTAGTTTGTTTTTAGTTTGAGCTATTTTAGGAGGATATCTGTGTGTGCAGGTGACTATTACTGTGCAGAATTATTAGGCAACTTAACAAAAAACAAATATATCCCCATTTCAATGATTTATTTTCACCAGTGAAACCAATATAACATCTCAACATTCACAAATATACATTTCTGACATTCAAAAACAAATCAAAAACAAATCAGTGACCAATATAGCCACCTTTCTTTGCAAGGACACTCAAAAGCCTGCCATCCATGGATTCTGTCAGTGTTTTGATCTGTTCACCATCAACATTGCGTGCAGCAGCAACCACAGCCTCCCAGACACTGTTCAGAGAGGTGTACTGTTTTCCCTCCTTGTAAATCTCACATTTGATGATGGACCACAGGTTCTCTATGGGGTTCAGCTCAGGTGAACAAGGAGGCCATGTCATTAGTTTTTCTTCTTTTACGCTGTGGAGTACTTGGACGCGTGTGATGGAGCATTGTCCTGCATGAAAATCATGTTTTTCTTGAGGGATGCAGACTTCTTCCTGTACCACTGCTTGAAGAAGGTGTCTTCCAGAAACTGGCAGTAGGACTGGGAGTTGAGCTTGACTCCATCCTCAACCCGAAAAGGCCCCACAAGCTCATCTTTGATGATACCAGCCCAAACCAGTACTCCACCTCCACCTTGCTGGCGTCTGAGTCGGACTGGAGCTCTCTGCCCTTTACCGATCCAGCCACGGGCCCATCAAGACTCACTCTCATTTCATCAGTCCATAAAACCTTAGATAAATCAGTCTTGAGATATTTCTTGGCCCAGTCTTGACGTTTCAGCTTGTGTGTCTTGTTCAGTGGTGGTGGTTTTTCAGCCTTTCTTACCTTGGCCATGTCTCTGAGTATTGCACACCTTGTGCTTTTGGGCACTCCAGTGATGTTGCAGCTCTGAAATATGGCAAAACTGGTGGCAAGTGGCATCTTGGCAGCTGCATGCTTGACTTTTCTCAGTTCATGGGCAGTTATTTTGCGCCTTGGTTTTTCCAGATGCTTCTTGCGACCCTGTTGACTATTTTGAATGAAACGCTTGATTGTTGGATGATCACGCTTCAGAAGCTTGGCAATTTTAAGAGTGCTGCATCCCTCTGCAAGATATCTCACTATTTTTGACTTTTCGGAGCCGGTCAAGTCCTTCTTTTGACCCATTTTGCCAAAGGAAAGGAAGTTGCCTAATAATTATGCACACCTGATATAGGGTGTTGATGTCATTAGACCACACCCCTTCTCATTACAGAGATGCACATCACCTAATATGCTTAATTGGTAGTAGGCTTTCGAGCCTATACAGCTTGGAGTAAGACAACATGCATAAAGAGGATGATGTGCTCAAAATACTCATTTGCCTAATAATTCTGCACTCCCTGTATATGATTCACAATTTGATCCACTATTCTCAATGCTATGATAAAAACATTATCATTATGGAGTATTAAAGTGTCTGTGAATTGACTTGGCTGGCACAGTTCTTTTTGAAAATTTATACTGTATAAACACACACACACACACACACACACACACACACACACACACACACACACACACACTTTTTAATATGTTTACATTAAGAAGTAGATATATAACTATGTTTATTTATACGTAGCAAGTAAATGCAAAATTGTTACAATTCACAGGCAATTTACAAACAATAATATATATTAAAGGTGCAGTATGGGAGTTTGACACCCAGTGGTTGAACTAGGTATTGCACACCTGGTTCAAAACACAGGCAAGCGCAGGTTGCCAGATTGACGACATCATCAACAGCAGTGTGGCTGACTGTCGAGCCTAAAGGCTGATTTAAGTCGTGTTCAAAATAAAAGCAACGGCACGCGATAGAAGGAATATTCTCCATATTAAAAGGAGTTTTTTGTCCTAACCAACACCTGAAATGTATATATTAGAAACGGCTTCTATTTCTCACAGCTGAACAACAGAAGACTGACTATGATCAGCTCGGGTACACCTCATGTGCTTTATCCAGTGTAAAATGCTAATAATGTGAGTTTGAAAGCCGTTTCACATGACATTTATCACCACACTACTGAAAGCAGCAGCAGATAGTCTACCTTAGATCTGGAAAATAAACCGTCTGAAATTGAACTTTAGAACTGTGACTCAGTGCAAGACAACACATATCAGTGATTCAGCATCTACATTTAATAATCGTAATGAGGTTTAATATGCATTAATTAGATTATAAACTCGTTGGAGTGCAGTGAGTGCACTATTCTGTGCTTCTGAATGGCTGTATTTAAAGGGCACCCAGGTTACCCCTTTATCCAGATTTAATATAAGTCTTTTGTGTCTCCAGAATGTGTCTGTAAAGTTTCAGCTAAAAACACCCATCAGATTTTTTATTAGACCTTTTATAAGTTTCTATTTTATAGCTTTGATCATCAGGTAGCGGTTTTTGTGTACTGCGCCTTTAAGGCTAGTCCTTCAAGCCCACTATTTCCACGTCAGTGTGCCGCCCTCAGTTGCGTCAGACAACAGACAGACATGATGGAAGGTCTCACGTAGCGTTTGTGAGAAATACTACAGTAAGAAACTTTACCAATGAGTATTTGATGCATTTGTTGTGAAGTTGCAACGATGAGTCACACACAATGTCGTTACAAAGTTCACGCACACACACACACAGATATACACACACACACACACACATACACACACACAGCGCAGACACGCACACACACAGACAGAGAGCGCGTTTAGCTTTACACTGTCTTTGCACGCAAATGTGACAGGATACAGGTTAATCTCCACTGCTGTATGGATATCTGTTACGTCAGGGATGTCAAACTCAATTCCTAAAGGGCCGCAGATCTGCACAACCCTAATTAAACACACCTGATCAAACTAATTGAGTCCTTCAGGCTTGTTTGAAACCTACCAGTAAGTGTGTTGAAGCAGGGTTGGAACTAAACTGTGCAGGGCTGCGGCCCTCCAGGAATTGAGTTTGACATCCCTGTGTTACGTTAATGTACAAAATAAACCTGATTTAACGTCCACAAAGCGGGATTGAAGCGTCGTCTTGTATAATTGTTCTGACACGCGGCTGTGCTGATGAAGTAAATCTGAAGTAAATCGCTGTAATTTATTACACACATGCACTGTTTTGAAATTTTTTAAACTTGTAAAACTCACTCTTGATCACATTTGATGATGATTGATGATCCTAGCGAAGAGAAGAGACCTTTATTCCCGGTTGCTTTGCGCACGTCCTGTCTTGTTGAAAGGATTATAAATGTTACTACGGAGACATGTTAATACGCAGCTGTCAATCAATATTGGTGGGCGGGGGGACCGCACTCCTACGTCAAGTTGCGGTCGGTCTCAAAACCGCTCCAATTGGTCCACCGTTTTTATGTTGTTAAATTGAAAAAAAAGGACTGGGTGTGTTTATATCACCCCAATATGACGGTCTATACACTATACCTACACATATGTCTGTCCAAACAGCTTGAAAAGTAGATTTTCACCATAGGTGCCCTTTAAATTTCTGCTTCGTCTGGTGCAAACAGCCAAATTGCTCATCACTGTAAACCTCATCACGTAGTGTGTTGTTAGGACACGGGGTTACAATGTTACCTGCTCACCTAATGTTTACTCTCGTTATATTTATATTATTTGCTAACTAAAAACCACCTCATGTGGAACTCTGAATCTGCGTCTCATTTCGGAGTCTGCTACTGTCAACCGAAGGTCACATTTCGGTCACAGATGCATACTTTGAGAGCCTTCCTGAGTGAATGAATGAAATGCGCTGTTTTCCAACAAGACAACCCCGGGGTGCTGAAATATAATTGGCTACGCTGGCATTGGGCGGGTTAAATGGCCAAAACAAAGACAGACGTTCCAGCACAGAACACACATTTTCAAAGAGGAATATCTGACTTCAGCATTGTTTTTCAGATAAACAGGAATGTTCACTTAGCATGTTTCTTAAATATCTGCAAACATATTGAGGTATTTTTATGTTTTAGAAGAGTCAAAAACTTGCAATTCAATATATTTGATGATAATATATTTACTTTTATTTTGATATTTTGGGGTCAGCAAGATTTTAAAGAAATTATTACTTTAATTTAGCAATGATTCATTTAATTAAAGGCAACATTAAATCATGTTTAAAAAAATTAAATATCGAATGAAACAGAATTTTTTATTTCTCTTTTTCAAATGATTTAAAATTTCACAGTATTATTGTAGTTTAAAGGGCACCTATGGTGAAAAATCTACTTTTCAAGCTGTTTGGACAGACATATGTGTAGGTATAGTGTATAGACCGTCATATTGGGCTGATATAAACACACTCAGTCCTTTTTTTTAATTCAACAACATAAAAACGGTGGACCAATTGGAGCGGTTTTGAGACCGACCGCAACTTGACGTAGGAGTGCGGTCCCCCCGCCCACCAATATTGATTGACAGCTGCGTATTAACATGTCTTTGTAGTAACGTTTATAATCCTATCAATAAGACAGGACGTGCGCAAAAGCAACTGGGAATAAAAGGTCTGTTCAGTTCGCTAGGATCATCAATTATCATCAAATGTGATCAAGAGTGAGTTTTACAAGTTTAAAATGTTTTAAATCAGTCCATGTTTGTAATAAATTACAGCGATTTACTTCAGATTTACTTCATCAGCACAGCCGCATGTCAGAACAATTATAAAAGACGACGCTTCAATCCCGGTTTGTGGACGTTAAATCAATTTAATTTTGTACATTAACGTAACCGATATCCATACGGCAGTGGAGATTAACCTGTATCCTGTCACATTTGCGTGCAAAGACAGTGCAAAGCTAAATGCGAGCGATGTATGTGTGTGTGTGTGCGTGAACTTTGTAACGTCACTGTGTATGACTCATCCTGCAGCTCCACAACAAATGCATCAAATAATCATTGGTAAAGTTTCTTACTGTAGTTTTTCCTCACAAACGTTACGTGAGATCTGCGTCTTTATGTCTGTCAGTTGTCTGAGGCAGGCGAGGGCGGAGACTGAGGCACTCTGACAGGCACGTGGGAACGGTGGGCGGGGAGGACTAGCCTTAAAGGTCCAGTACACAAAAACAGCAAAAATCTGTTGAGAGCTTTAAAATACAAACTAGTGAAAGCTGTAATAAACAATCTGATGGGTGTTTTAAGCTAAAACTTTAAATTAAATCTGGAAAAAGGGGTAACCTAGGTGCCCTTTAAGCCTTGATGAGTCTAATAGACGTCTTTTCCATAAAATAAAAAATACATTTTTACTTACTGACACCAATTTTTCAAAAGTACTGTACTGTAGCCTTTACAAATATGCAATACTTCAGACACACTTGGTCTCTCTCTCTCATACCTGGCACCACATAGTCGGCCAGTTTGGCGAGCAGCAGAGATGCGATGCGGAAGGCAGGGTCGCTGGCGTCCTGCTGCTCGGCATCCAGTGCGTTTGTGGAGTAGCTCCAGGATGGCAGCGCTACATTCCCACAATCCTCCACACTCATGAGCGGCAGTGCAGCACGGCACAGCTGCAGGATGATCAGCACCAGTTTGGGAGACGGCCGCTGGTCCAGAAGCAGAGACAGCAGCTTGGACACACAGGCAGGCTGGCTCAGGATGGTCTTGCCTATGTGGCTCCTGCATAGAGGAGAAATGAAGATTCATCTGTGGACACTTTTCACAAGACTGTGAAAATGCTTAATCATAAATCAATGAAAGTTTTATATCTATTTAAGAAAATGTTTATTTATATTTAGATATAAAATATTGGAGTGGATGTTGGTGTAGCCTAGTGAAAGTCCTGACCTGGATCCAACTGAGATGCTGTGAAATGACCTTAAAAAGGCGGTTCATGCTCGAAACCCCTGCTAGTTGCTGCTAAGGGTGGCTCAACCAGTTGTTATATTTTTAGCAATAGTCAAAAATACTTTGTACAAGTCAAAATGACAATAAAAATCATGTTCCCTTAAGATATTGTGTAGTGCTGGGCAAAGATTAATCGCAACTAATCGCATCCAAAATAAAAGCTTGTTTTGACATAACATATGTGTGTGTGCTGTGTATATTTATTATGTATATATAAACACAAACATTCATGCATATATTTGAGAAAATGTTTATTTATATTTATATATAAAATATTGAAGTGGATGTTGGAGTGGCCTAGTCAAAGTCCTGACCTGAACCTAATTGAGATGCTGTTGCATGTCCTTAAAAAGGAAGTTAATGTTCAAAAATTCTTCAACGTGGCTGAATTACAACACTTCTGCAGAGATGAGTGGGCCAAAATTCCTCCACATCGCTGTAAATGACTCATTGCAAGGTTTTGAAAATGCTTGATTGCAGTTATTGCTGCCAAGGGTGGCTCAACCAGGCATTATATTTTCGGAAATAGTCAAAAATACATTGTACAGGTCAAAATGAATATTTCTGTGTTTTAATAATAACTTTATTTTAATAATTTTATTAATAAGTTAAAAATTGTGTTCTCTTAAAATATTGTGTAGTTCCGGGCAAAGATTAATTGCAATTAATCGCATCCAAAATAAAAGTGTGTTTTGACATAATATGTGTGTGCGTGTGTGTACTATATTTATTAGAGGTGTGAACCTACACTGGTCTCACGGTTCGGTTACGATTATCATGCCATCGATTCGGTTCAATTCGATATTTCGGTGCATCACGGTGCATTGACGATGCATTCCATACACAGTTTTATATTTTCACAGTAATTCTTGTATTAAAATTTATAAATATATTTATATTTATATACTATTTGTAACACAATTTTGTCTTTTAATACAAACAGTCAGGTATATAAACTGTACCTTTAAACAACACGAGCATTTATAGCAAATAAACAAATATAAATATCCCGCTCGCTCTCTGAGCCTTAGCAAGTTCTTTCTTGAACACCCCTTTTTCTTTCTTCTGCACCCCTTTGATTGGTCATGCGCTCAACAGAAAGGGCTCTGATTGGCTCTTCATAGATGAGTGACACTGATAAAAGGCAGCTGCGATCACAGCTGATCCATGGTAGACACGGTGGAGAAAACTCTGCAGGCACGCGCTTGTGTCTGTATCGAGAAGTATCGCTGTAACAGCCGAGAGGAGAGGAAAAGTCACGCTAGCAGGTCAAACGGTCCACAGTGAGAGAGAGAAATGGAGTTCACTTTCATTCTCTCAATCGCACTGAAATAGGGGCTTCTGGTGTTAGTGTCAGTGAAAGACTGTCCAGCAAACACACGCAGTGAAATTGTGCAGAGTTTCTGTGTTTTTAAGTGGTTGGAGCGTTTTAAATACTCGCGCTCGCCTCCCTCGCCATAGTAAGTTACGGCGAAATAGTGCATATGTGATAAATGGCGTCAGTATAATAACCGGTTATGATTATTACTGAACCGATACCGAATTATCCACGTCTGCATCGCGGTGCACTGAAGAATCAATTAATTTTGACACCCCTAATATTTATATTTAGATAAAGACAAAATTGGTGTGGACTTTGGAGTGGCCTAGTCAATATCCTGACCTAAATACAATTGAGGTGACTTTAAAATGATGACCTTTGTTTATGCTTTAAGCCCCCAACAATGTGGCTAAATTCCAAATTTGACAACAAAAAAAGAGAAAAATGGTATATAATATATAATACAAACACGCACAAGCCACAGGAAGGTTGTAAAACTCTTCATTTTTACCCATGATCTTACTTTCACTTTCTCTGATCGTCTTATATGTCTTCCCCTACCGTAATATACCTAAAACACTGATTGCCATGAAAACGTGTCAATGGCAGGGAAGTGTTTTCTCTTAATTAACTAGTTATCTCATCAATGGCAAGAAAAAAAAAAGTCTTCTTTTATTTATTTTTTTGGTTTTGGCCCAGAATTTTCATTTAGGTGCATCCTTATCTATATTATGTATCAATGCAAAAGTTCTGAACCGTTAAAGTCTTGACACATTTGAAGTAATAAACTTAAAATGGCTAACCCAAAACCTATTCTTCATGTCTGTCTGACGACAGCAGTAAAGGTTTTACCTGGACAGATCGTTGAGTAAACTGAGCACATCCTGCAGCGCATCATTTCCTGCAGCCTGGTTTCCACAGCAGTCTGTTGCTCGAGCCAGATGATTGGTCAAAAGGCTGGACACCTGTCGAGCCAACCCAGAGTGCACTGCGTCTGTGGAGCCTCCTGTTCAACAACAGCATTGGCGTCAGTTAAAGTTCAACAGATTCAAAGGTTACTTCTGAAACCGTAAACATCCCATCCTTGCTTTATCGCAATATAATTAATGTCAATGATAAACACTGGGCATATTTACTCAATGTGGATTAATTTGGGAGGCAATCACAGAGCAGTAATATGCAACAACAGCCAATCAAACTGCATTTAACCCATTTAATCCCAATTTTTATTATTGTTTAAAAATTCATATATCAAAATATACAATTGAGGATAAAATTATTAACATATTGTTAACTATTACCCTCCTGTGAAATTTCTATTATTTTTCCAAGTATTTCCCAAGTGATTTTTAACAGAGTAAAGGACATTTTTCACAATATATTTCACAATATTTTTTTATTCTGGAAAGAAAGTTTTATTTCTTTTAGTTTGAAAAAATGTAAAAACTGCTACAGTCAATATTATTAGCCCCCTTAACCTCCTAGGGCTTAGTGGCCACATACAGTTGAAGTCAGAATTATTAGCCCCCTGAATTATTAGCCCCCCTGTTTATTTTTTTCCCCAAATTCTGTTTAACGGAGAGAATATTTGTTTTAACACATTTCAAAACATAATAGTTTTAATAACTCATCTCTAATAACTGATTTATTTTATCTTTGTCATGATGACAGTAAATAATATTTGACTAGATATTTTTCAAGACACTTCTATACAGCTTAAAGTGACATTTAAAGGCTTAACTAGGTTAATTAGGTTAACTAGGCAGGTTAGGGGTAATTAGGCAAGTTATTATATAATGATGGTTTGTTCTGTAGACTATCGAAAAAATATATAGCTTAAAGGGGCTAATCATTTTGACCTTAAAATGGTTCATAAAAAATTAATAACTGCTTTTATTCTAGCCGAAATAAAACAAATAAGACTTTCTCCAGAAGAAAAAATATTATCAGACATGCTGTGAAAATTTCCTTGCTCTGTTAAACATAATTTGGGAAATATTTAATAAAGAAAAAACACTGCAAAGGGGGGCAAATAATTCTGACTTCAACTGTACGTGGACAGCACATTTTAGCTCGTATGTCTTATGTTTTATATTTTGTTACAGACATAGTGTCATCCTGCAATTGTTTTGCAGCATATGAAATGTCCCAAACACTATTTTAACTGTCCAAAATGGGCAAAAAAATGTTGTTTTCACTGATAGTCAAAACATGTTCAAAATATGTGTGTGTGTGTGTGTGTGTGTGTGTGTGTGTGTGTGTGTGTGTGTGTGTGTATGTGTTATTAATGCATTAAAAACAGTCAGAAAAAACTGCTGTGTTCAAGGCAGAAATAAAGAGTTTTTCATTCTCTTACACAAACGTGACTTCATTGTGTTTTATGGAAATTCGGACCACGAGTCCACATATATGTGCATCATTTTTCTCTAAAAGTACATCATATCAAAACATGATACTTAGGTTTTATTCTAATTAGGTTCCAATAAGCTCAAATAGCAAAGAGAAATAAAAAATGCATGTAAAAAAACAGCTTGGGCCTTAAGAAGGTTTTTTTGAGCATTTCTACAGAACAAACCACTGTTGTCCAATGACTTGCCTAATTCTCCTAACTTGCCTAGTAAAGCATTTAAATTGCACCTTAAACTAAATACTACTATCTTGCAAAATATTATGTACTGTCATCATGGGAAAGACATTTATATACACAAAAATGAAATAAGAAATTAATTATTGGCACTATTATGTGTAAAATGTGTAAAACAAACTTCCCTATTAAATACCACTTGAGAAATATTTAAAAATAATACACGTTTCACCAGAGGGCTGATATTTCTGCCATACGGCCTTCCCCTTCCTTACCTTCGACTTTCTCCCACTCAATGCAGCGGTTGGCCAGCACCTGAAACGCAGCCCAGGCCATAGTAGCCACTTTCTGCTTTTTGGTTTGCTTCTCATTGGAGCTGCAGTCTCTCTGACTGCTCAAACTGCAGAGGCGATCCATCAGCTGAACCAGACCACTGCGCACCAGACACTGCTCCTCACTCCTGCAGAGAACAACACACTCCACATGAAGATCAACCAAATATCTACTACTCAACTATGTACTACATTGAAATTTGAACTTACTACACGACTGTTAGAAAAGTAAGTTCTATATAGTATGAATGGAACTCATTAGCATTATCATGTGACCTACAGCAGTGGTTCTCAAAGTGGGGGTCAGGGGACAATGAAGACTAAGAATTACCATATTTTATCCATAACCTATTGAAGAGAAAAAAATAGTCGTTTATAGTTACTATATACTTTAAAGCTACTATAGTAGCTTATAGTTACTAGTTCAATTGGATTGCGACCCCTGGGGTAATTACATTATATTAAAGACACAGCAATAGCGTCAGATGCAGCAGATTGATTTTATAACAACAGGTTAAACTTTCTGGCACATTTACAGCACTGACATACAAAAAAAAAAAAAAAAACTAAACGAAGAATAGACTTGGGTCTATTGGTGTGTGTGCGCCATTCCCCAACCTCAGAGGATATTGGGGGTCGCGAGTCACTGGCATTGTTATTTTGGGGGTCGCGGGCTGAAAAGTTTGGGAACCCCTGACCTACAGTACCCGTGTCTGTTGCGTCGATTCACTCCCATTTATGAATTCTCTCGTGTGGCATTATGGGATAGTGTAGCATACATTGGATGCTCACTACAGAATCTCGCCGGAAGTAGTAGGTCATCCAGGTACTTATCGCCTACTGTTTTTCAAATTCTACAAATTTGGACATACTACACCAGTGCTTCCCACAGGTTTGAAATATACTTGCGGTGGTAGACGGATAGAAACACACCTTTTACCAACAGCACATAAATAGTTAACTAAATGTGACAAACAAAACATAATTAGATTTTTAACACTATTATTATTATTATCTGTTTTAAACTTTTTCTTTTCAATGAGTTAAAAAGTTAAAAAAAAAAGACTGCTGAAATAAATAAAATGAAATCCACTATTTCTCTTACTTTTACGCTATTCCAGAGCCATGTGCACTCACTGACAGGTAAAATCTCCTTATCTCTATCTCTCATTAAAGTTACATTTTGTACAGTATTACCAAAGCATTTTAGATGTATAAAATATGCAATATATCAACATCATCAAATTAATAAAATATACAGCAAATGAGAAATAAATGACAGAAAAAAATGGATAAAAACAGACAATATCTCTAAAAGTTATAATAATTACAAGAATAAAACATGTAGATTATTTAGTAACGTTTTTATGAGTGGTTTAGATTAAAGAATTAATTATTTAATGTCTCTCTCGCGGCTGTGTGCATAAAATTAACGACAGCTTAGAAAACGAAAGCAAAACCAAATCCCGGACATTTTAGTTGATAGCCCGGCCGGACGCAAAAATGTGCAGGTCACTGTGGGTCTGCAGAGCATGTGAGATTACCTGTGGGAGTGCATACAAAACGAGCAGTATGAAACGGGTAAAAGAGAGAAGATTTTCCACTATTAATCGATAGCGGATGTTTGTTTATATTGGGCGGATACAAAAAAAAGTGTAAAAGGGTGATAATAATAGTTAAAAAAAATAATTAAAATGTGTCACTAAATATACATTAATATACTTGGGCGGCCCACCCAAGTAAAGTCTATGTGTGGGAGGCACTGTATATAGTTAGAAAGTGTGCTGTGTTTCAATGATGTGAGCACATGGTCTAAAACACATGGTGCATGTGCACTTCTGGCATGTCTGAATCCACTTTTGCTATTTTCAAGAGTTCACACTTAGCTGATGATTAATTATAAAGCTTGTTTGGCATGCTGTCCCGGGAGAGAGCCCTGAGCTCATGAGATCCTCGAGCCTGGGGCTCCCTCCCGTTGCAAGGCGAGAGGGGAGATCCAGCTCAGGTAGATCTCGAGAACTCCCCCATCGTAGTGATTGAAGAGCAGATAGTAGTTCTCTTTAACGAGATACTGCAGGTACTAGATAGTGAGCTAATCTTTGGTGTTGATTAATCCATAACTTAGGTTGCATGTTTTTAATCGGTGGGAGGAAACCGGAGGACCCGGGGAAAACCCACGTGAGCACGGGGAGAACGTGCACACTCCGCACAGAAAATGCCGGCTGGTTTGGTAAAGCCTAGAACCATTGACATTCTTGCTGTGAGGCAACAGCGCTAAGCGCTGGGCCACCGTGTTACCAATCTAAAAGAGAGGAGGAGTAGGGGTGTAAGGGGGGATTCTTCAAAGCGAAGATAGCGGTGATATGAAACCTGGGGTATTTATAGTAGCTTAGGGATCATCTGATTGGTGCATAGTGATTTAGATAATGTGGGTCCAGCCGCTAGCAATCATAAGCACGTGATCCTCTCGAAATTAGTTTATAAATAAACTTCACTTAAAATAACGCCATAAATGCAATATTACGCACCATCACGGGGATGCAGACAGAAACGTGAATAACAGAATCGTGAGAAAGTTACAATCTTGAAAATACAATGCTTATAAATTCTTTAGCGATGTACAGTCAAGCCCGAAATTATTCATACCCCTGGTAAATGATGACTTCAAGTCATTTTTATTCAACCGGCAAGTATTTTTTGACTGATAATGACATTCACAAATGGTTCCATGACGAACGCAAACTGTTGTTGAGTGAAACACCGGAGGAAACTAGCATTTAATGATGACATAATGACATTAATCGAACTCTGGGTATCACTTTATTTTGATGGTCCCTTTAATGCAATTTATTGAATTTAAGTTACATTGCATCTACATCCCAACTAATTCTCAATAGATAACATGTAGACCATAGGTGACCAACCCTGTTCCTGGCGATCGACCTTCCTGCAGATTTGAGCTCCATCCCTGATCAAACACACCTGAACCAATTAATTAGAACCTGAGGAGCACTTGATAATTACAGGCAGGTGTGTTTGATATGGGCTGCAAGTGCAAGGACAGACGAGTCTTCGCTGAGGTCCAGCTTCCTGTGCCTAGACTGCAGCTCTGCACAAGACGTTTGGCCATAGGGGAAATGGTCGTGCCCAACTGAGCCTGGTTTCTCTCTAGGTTTTTTAAAATCTTCACTTTCGCCAATTGGTGAAGTTTTTTCCTCGCCGCTGTCGCCACTGGCTTGCATGGTTCGGGATCTGTAGAGCTGCACATCGATGGATTTGCTCTTCAGTGTTTGGACTCTCAGTAGTGATTATTAACCCACACTGAACTGAGCTAAACTGAACTGAACTTAATCTCTGAAAACTGAACTGACACTGTTTCAATTCACTATAATCTTCTATGTGAAGCTGCTTTGACACAACCTACATTGTATAAGCGCTATACAAATAAAGATTAATTGAATTGAATTGACGTGAGATTGACAGGCGGATTGGAGCAGTGGCAGCAGTAATGCGGTCGATGTACCGGTCCGTTGTGGTGAAGAAGGAGCTAAGCCGAAAGGCAAAGCTTTCGATTTAACGGTCAATCTACGTTCCTACTCTCACCTATGGTCGTGAGCTTTGGGTCATGACCGAAAGGACAAGATCTCGGATACAAGCGGCTGAAATGAGTTTTCTTCGAAGGGTGGCAGGGCGCACTCTTATAGATAGGGTGAGGAGCTCTGTCACTCGAGAGGAGCTCGGAGTAGAGCCGCTGCTCCTCCACATCGAGAGAAGTCAGCTGAGGTGGCTCGGGCATCTGTTTCGGATGCCTCCTGGACGCCTTCCTAGGGAGGTGTTCCAGGCATGTCCCACCGGGAGGTGGCCTCGGGGAAGACCCAGGACACGCTGGAGGGACTATGTCTCTCGGCTGGCCTGGGAACGCCTCGGGATCCCCCCGGAGGAGCTGGAGGAAGTGTCTGGGGAGAGGGAAGTCTGGGGTTCTCTCCTAAGACTGCTACCCCCGCGACCTGGCCCCGGAAAAGCGGCAGAAAATGAATGAATGAATTGAATTGATAGTGAAAACTGCAGGAAGGTCGATCTCCAGGAATAGGGTTAGGCACCCCTGATGTAGACTGTTAGGGTTAGGGTTAGTGTAAGTTGACATGTAAGTTTCTTATAGTCAGTTACAGTAAATGTCTGTTGAAGGAGCAGTATCAGCAGATATTAAGCAGACAGTCTACTAATACTCAAATGAGAAGTCATTGGCATGTAGTTGCAATGCAACTTTTAGTCAAGAAAATGTGCAATATGGACCACCAAAATAAAGCGTTACCGAACTATGTACTATAACATAAAAAAACAACTAAAACAAGAATGGAATATTCAAAAAGCATCATGTAAACACCTCAATCATATTATTGTCTTATTCAGATTAAGGCAAATAATTAGATTACTAAAGTCCATGCAGACATAGTCAGTGTGAGATTAAGGGTGCTTTCACATATGTGGTTCGGATCATTTGGTCCGGACCAAAGGCAACAAATGATACATTGTAGCATTTTTCTGCCGTTTTGGGTCTCTTTCACACCACACTGATTGCTTTGGTCCGAACCAGTTGAAACGAACCAAAACGCAGTCATGTGACAAAATCTACATCACTCACTGGCCAGATGTTATTGAACGTATTTCCTAAACTGCTTTTCAATTGGTCAGAATTAACGTGGAACTACCGCAAATAAACAAACCGGCAGACACACAATGTCGCTGCGCTGGCTGACGCAGTATCCCTGCTCATAGTATACTATGTAGTTTGTATGCATCACTTTAGACAAACTATACATTTCCAGAATGAAGGGCGGCTGGGGCTGGAAAACAATGTTTTAATGCATTGCAATCGGCGAAAGCATTAGGAGAAGGCGTGAAATAATTTAGCTAAACTGCGACATGGTCATCTTTCGGAAATATTACCAATGATCCATCAGGTAATGTTTCTCTCTCCCTCTCTCTCTCTCTCTCGCTCTCTCTCTCTCTCTCGCTCTCTCTCTCTCTGTTTAAAACTGTTGGTAAAGCGCTGTCAACAAATATTTTTCCTCCAAACCCCATAAGATAGACAGCGCATTGCACTTCGGCAGCTGGATTAGTCCAAAAAGGCGCAGTACTTTTTGCGGTTGGGTCTGTT
Source organism: Danio kyathit (assembly GCA_903798195.1). Taxonomy (NCBI): domain Eukaryota; kingdom Metazoa; phylum Chordata; class Actinopteri; order Cypriniformes; family Danionidae; genus Danio; species Danio kyathit. Next base: position 87,004,565 of record LR812525.1, on the reverse strand, counting down.
TCTGTTTTAGTCTCACCACAAACGAACCGCTCAAGGGTTCGTTTGAAAGCGTACCGAGACCACCTCTTCAAGCAGGTCTCGGTGCGCTTTTTTGGTGCGCTTTTGGTGCGCACCCGAGTGCGATTGCTACGTTCTCACCTGCCCAAATGAACTGCACCAAGAGGGAAAACGAACTCTAGTGCGATTCAACCGAACTAAATAAGGCAGGTGTGAAAGCACCCCAAATAACATTTTACTTGACATTTATTGCCATACTACTGAAAGCAGCAGCAGATAGTTCACCTCAGATGCTGAAAATAAAATAACTAGCAGACGGTTTGAAAATGAAGGTCAGAACTGTGATTCAGTGCAAACCAACAGCATCAGTCACTCAGTAGCCTATTCATGATGTTAACGAGCTTTCATATGTATTAGGTAGATTACTGATGTCCATGTAAACGTGGTCAATGACAGACCAGATGTCATTTATTTAAATAGGAACGTAAGATATTCGAGGAGTTCTGAAGATATGCATAAGCTCTGGATCAGCTTGCCTGGTGTAGGGGATTGTGCAGAGCAGGCCGATGCTGTTGGCACAGGCGATGGGGTATCGGGCACACAGGGACACCACTGACGTCATGGTCTCTCCAAAAGCCTCCTGTACCTGCTCCATCATCCCACCGCAGGTCAGCTCCTCCACCCTGCACACACACACACATTGATAATATGAGCATTTGCCAGTCTAGCAGTATTACAATAAATATCACACAAATGATTAGAGTCTATGAGTGTTTTTTTAAGTTACACTTAGATTGCATTTATTTGATAAAAAAATACAGTAATATCGTAAAAGATTTGACATATTTGAAACAGAAATTAGACATGCCTTCAGACGAGTCACTTTAGATGCACTGTATTTAAATAAAAGCATTCATTTGTTCAGAGTGAGATCTACAGAGCTCTACAGATTTCTACAGAGAGCTCTACATAGTGCTCTACAGTAAATGCTGATTTGTGATGTTGAGGTGGTGTAAGGCTGTACTCACACTATGTACAGTTGCCTTGAATCGGGCCAAAGCACGCTTGTCCCCCCCTCCCGTCTCCCCCGACGGCCCGCACTCACATTACATTCGGGCCTGGGCGCGCTTCCGTCATCGATGACGCGCTGTTCAGTAAGCGCTCTCGCTCAGCACACTGGAGATTTCTTTAGTTATATTGTTTAAGTCGTTTGATATGCGGTGACACGCTGTCTAATATTTCACCGAACAGATCAGCCACTTTTGACGCTCATAAACAATAATAAAGTCCTCGTGCTGCAGGAATTAGGAGGTTTGCTGAAGGTGCAGCTGTCGTGCAGTGAGGGGTTTGTGTCTTTAATAATCTACGACAGTTTGCGTTCATTGAACAGTACGAATAAGTAATTAATCCATATCAAACAGTCCCTTAAAAGTCACGTCTCGGTTTCAGTTTCGGTCTCAAGCACGCTTGCACTCACACTGTAAGCGTACCGCGCCTGAGCCCAAGTGAACCGCGCTCTGGCCCACCTCTTCCAACCGGGCCAGGGCCGGCCAAGTGTACCGTGCCTGAGCCCGATTCAGAGCACTCACACTTCTCAAACGATCCGGGAAACGAGCCTGGGCACGGTTCGGATAGCATAGTGTGAGTAAGCCCTAAAAGTACCTGGGTCCACCCTGCAGGACCATAGTGACAGGTCCAACCAGATGAGTGACTCCACCGACGCGGACAGCAGCGGTCAGCAGCTCCCTCATGTGAACCAGTGCCTGCTTGCGTGTTCGTCCTCTTCTCCAGCGCGTCTGAGCTGCGGACAGGAAACTGCTGCTCGACACCTGCAGACGGAAGTGAAGAATATAGTTATGTTCTTTGCTCACAATGCCGAGAGAGCTTAGCGTGCTGCAATTTAAGAAAACACATGGAAGGCCAGCAAATGAAGAAAAGATCCTCATTGGTTTGACAATTTTTGTCTAACACATTAAGAAAACAACACATGCAAATAGTCTTGAACACAACTCTTGTCTTGAACAATTCAAAATGTGTGCACATCTTAGCATTCCCATTATACATTTGTCATAAAATATATCAAAATGTGCATAAATTAGGTGGATGGAAGCATTGCTACTGTTTGTGTGTGATCTTACGGTTTGGTCAGGAGTGGTTCCTATGAAGGCAAACAGTTGTCCCAGCAGCACACTGTATGTGGGTTTATCTTTACTGTCTTCAATCACCAATGACTGCAGGAGTGTAAACGAGCTGCTCCGGTGGCTGGAGGGGTGCTGCCGCCTCCTACAAAACACACACCCAGAGACAAATGACAGCCACTATAGCATACTAGAAAATCAGATTTGAGCATAAATCTGAAATAATTAATAATGTCCAACAATTCCAATATTTTATCACAATTAAATCGCTGCAATTAACTGTATTGTTATGCACAAAATTCAATGATGAATTCAAAATTTGTGTATTATTACGCACTTTCATTTTAAATGAACAATAAAGAGCAATAACATTTGTTTTGCAAATACTGTTTTAAAGAAACAGAGCACATCTGGTGTATGATTTTGCAAAAAAAAAAAATGGCAAAGCAGAAAATATTTTGAACATAAGCGCATTTCCATGTAAATAAAAGCAAAAAACTTAAATGCATGAATAAAAATATATATATGATAGGAAGTCTGATGATTGGTTTGTTTAGTTATAGTAAAAAGGGTAAAAGTTACATTTTTAAATACACAATTTTATATATATTTATGAAAAACTATTTAATTACAACATTAAAACTACCATGGGTAATTTATGAGCCACAAATGATAGCAAATACCTCACAACAAACGACTGATTTACTGAACACTCCCTTATCTCAGCAAATACCAAACACAGTTTTAATTGTTTTAAGAAATCAAAATTTGAATCACTTATGCAAATTATTCTGCCAGATATTACACTATTTTATGCATAAATATAATGTCAAAACACATTTAACAGATAAACGAAGTCATGAATGCATTAAAAAAATAAATAAACAAATGCATGGAATTCAATTAAATGTAAAAACTGATTCGATTATTCATTTAGAAATTTATTTATTAAATGCATTACTAAATTCAGATTCAATATTAATAATAATAATATTCATTCATTTTCTTTTCGGCTTAGCCCCTTTATTAATCTGGGGTTGCCACAGCGGAATGAACCGCCAACTCATCCAGCATTTGTTTTACGCAGCGGATGCCCTTCCAGCTGCAACCCATCTCTGGGAAACATCCATACACACTCATTCACACTCATACACTACGGACAATTTAGCCTACCCAATTTACCTGTACCGCGTGTCTTTGGACTGTGGGGGAAACCGGAGCACCCGGAGGAAACCCACGTGACCACGGGAAGAACATGCAAACTCCACACAGAAACGCCAACTGACCCAGCCGAGGCTCGAACCAGCGACCTTCTTGCTGTGAGGCGACAGCACTACCTACTGCGCCACTGCGTCCCCATAATAATAATAATAATAAAAAAATAATAATAATAATAATAAAATAATAATAAATGTTCCGGTTTTCCCCACAGTCCAAACACATGCGCTATAGGTGAATTGAATGAACTAAATTGGCCGTAGTGTATGAGTGTGTGTGAATGAGTGTGTATGGTTGTTTCCCAGTACTGGGTTGTGGCTGGAACGGCATCCGCTGTGTATATATGCTGAAATAGTTGGCGGTTCATTCCACTGATGAATAAAGGGAGTAAGCCGAAGGAAAATGAATGAATGAATAATAATAAACTCTTTTGGTGAGTTTATTAATGCCAAAGTATTTTTTATTAAAGTATAGTTAAACTATACTTTAATAAACAATTTTTGGCTTTAATAAACTCGCCAAAAGAGTTTATTATTATTATGATTATTATTAAAGCTGCATTTAGTCATGCATTTAATGAATACATTTCAAAATGAATAAATGAATAGTTTCTATGCACATTCATACATGTATTTATGCATTTATTAAAAGTATGCAATATGCAGTTATGCAACATAACTAGTATGTTTATCCAATCAGAAATGACGTACACACCTGCTGATTCTAGAAGTGTTATTAACAGCAGTACCTTTGTGTTCCGTGTGTGAACTCCACATCACTGCTGGCGATCATTTCCAGATCTGACGGAGCAGACATGCTGCGTAGAAACACCGGCTGCTTCGCCACGGGAGCCATCGATTTAGCATCTGACACCGACTTACAGGCTGCATGCAAAAATAACAAAACAAACATTTCGATCATTTGCATGTTCATGTGCAAACAGACCCTCCAGGATCTCATGATTATTAGATCATTGAGTTAAAGTTGGCAGCTTTAGGGGGTAGTTCACCCAAAAATTTGAATTCTGTCATTATTTTACTCATCATTACTTGCTAAAATTATAAAATGCTGCAGATTTCGCAAAAAAACTCCCAAATTTCTGGAGGAACAGTGTGTGTGTGTGTGTGTGTTACCCGGTGTGCTTGTGGGTGTTGATGACAGACTCTTGCACTGCGGAGCAATTGTGACATGAAGCAGCAGCTCCGAACGGTTGATCAAACTCTTCACAAGCGCTTTGGTTTTAGCCAGAGGAACAACACTTCTCTGCTGCTGCTGCTGCGTGGAGTTCACCTCATGGAAAAACTTCTCTCTGAAACAAAGAAAAAAAAATACACATTACAATTAATTCAAACGGCAATAATACAAACACTTCAAAAGTTCAATAATCTGGAAAGTATGAGTGACAAAAATATATTTTGTTTTTAAATCGAAAAGGTGATGCATTTTTGTTCTTTAATGAATAACAATTTGAAACAAACTAAATTTGACTTGTTTGTTTATTGCCACATCAGCATCTTATGGCTATTTCAAAGCAAGATAATATACTCTATTATCAATAGATCAATGCAATAACAACAACAACTTCAGAAATAAACCCTTCAAATTTTACATTTAAAAACAATAAATACTGTTGTTCACATTGATATATGGTAAATGCAACAATTTATAGACAACACGTACACTTAATACACTTCTGTGAATATGTACACATAGACATCACCTACAGCATATACTATATAACTGCAGGTTAACTGTGCTTATATACGTATAATAACTTTAACTGTTAAAAGCTAGTTAATTTGTTAAAGTTTTTAGTAACTAATTAAGTTATGGTAACTAATAACCTTACACTTTCTGAATTTGATTGTTATGCAGCTTTTGTAAAGCTGTGTGAAAAGTGCTATACAAATAAACATCCATCAAAGTATTGTCAATATCATTATTTTAAATTAAATTATAAATGTGTTCGCTGTCACTTCGAATTTATTTCAGAATAATGCATTGATTATTTTCAAAATAAAGAGAGTAAATCTCTTTGACCCCAAACTTCTGATTTATTCTAATTATTCCACTTGTATAATTTGCATATCCAACCTCAAAGCCATCACAGCGTTTTCAGGATCAGTGCAGTCCAGAGGAACCTCCTTCAGTGAACAGAGAAGCTCCAGCTCCTTCATTTTATTCTGTGAGTCACAAAACAAATCAACTGCATCAATATTTGCAGCTCCTGATGAAAAAAAAAATGCTTCAAGTGAGCAGCTTGCCCCACCCCCTTTCAAGAAGAGGGCGGAGCCTTTACAGTTTGTTCCTCAGTTAGGCTGATTCATACTTCTGCGTCAAGCGCACGCGTATGGTCTGGCGCAGCCTATGCATGGGAGCTCTTGGCTCCGCCCCCTTGTTAAGTTGGGAAGGAAGTCGAAACTAATTTTCATGTGAAGCAACACGCCCCTAAAACAGCGAGCTGTGTACACGCCCCCAAAATGGCACTTTTTAACACGTTATAATAAAAAAATCTGAATTGTGTTTTAAACTGAACCTAAACTGGCACACTCAGAAGAACCATAATATTAATATTACATCTTAAAAACGGGGTAAAATAGGTGCCCTTTAAAGCCTGGTCAGTTTAATGTGCTCTATAAATAAAATTTACTTACAAAAAACTGAAAATATTAGTAAAAATGACATTGTAATATAATATTATAAAACATCAAATGTCAGGAAACTATTAACTATTAACTATTAACTATTATTAAAAAAATATGGTTTCAATCATATTTTGCAGTGTTTTACCTAAATATACTTATTCTGGCGTGTCTTTTTAAAAGCTAAAGTCTGTTTCTGTTCACAAAGCTTGTGAATTGTGTCTCATTCCTCACCTCAAAAGAAGTGATAATCGTGGGAAGAAAGGAGTGTTGTTCTCCAGTTTTCCCTGCTGAGCCTCGTCTACTTCATTCTGCCACTTCTGCTCCAGCTCAGCCACGCTCTGAAACACACACACACACACACACCACACACACACACACACACACACACACACACACAAACACACACCACAAACACACACACACACACACACACACACACACGCACACACACACAGAGAGAGAGAGAGAGAAAGATTAGCATGTTTCTCCTCCACATCATCATCACCACACAGTAATGTAGCGGTTTTTATCAGTAAACGTCAGTTTTAAAAAGCAGATGGCGCTCTAGGCTAGAGTTTTAACAGCAGACGGCGGTCTAGGCTAGTTTGTAACAGCAAATAGCGCTCTAGGCTAGAGTTTTTACCAGCAGATGGCGCTCTAGGCTAGAGTTTTACCAGCAGATGGCGCTCTAGGCTAGAGTTTAACAGCAGACGGAGCTCTAGGCTAGTGTTTATAACAGCAGATGGCGCTCTAGGCTAGTGTTTAACAGCAGACGGAGCTCTAGGCTAGTGTTTTACCAGCAGATGGCGCTCTAGGCTAGAGTTTAACAGCAGACGGAGCTCTAGGCTAGTGTTTAACAGCAGATGGCGCTCTAGGCTAGTGTTATAACAGCAGATGGCGCTCTAGGCTAGAGTTTTAACAGCAGACGGCGGTCTAGGCTAGTTTGTAACAGCAAATAGCGCTCTAGGCTAGAGTTTTACCAGCAGATGGCGCTCTAGGCTAGAGTTTTACCAGCAGATGGCGCTCTAGGCTAGAGTTTAACAGCAGACGGAGCTCTAGGCTAGTGTTATAACAGCAGATGGCGCTCTAGGCTAGTGTTTAACAGCAGACGGAGCTCTAGGCTAGTGTTTTACCAGCAGATGGCGCTCTAGGCTAGAGTTTAACAGCAGACGGAGCTCTAGGCTAGTGTTTAACAGCAGATGGCGCTCTAGGCTAGTGTTATAACAGCAGATGGCGCTCTAGGCTAGTGTTTACAAGCAGATGGCGCTCTAGGCTAGTGTTTTACAAGCAGATGGCGCTCTAGGCTACTGTTTACAAGCAGATGGCGCTCTAGGCTAGTGTTTAACAGCAGATGGCGCTCTAGGCTAGTGTTTACAAGCAGATGGCGCTCTAGGCTAGTGTTTAACAGCAGACGGCGCTCTAGGCTAGTGTTATAACAGCAGATGGCGCTCTAGGCTAGTGTTTAACAGCAGACGGCGCTCTAGGCTAGTGTTATAACAGCAGATGGCGCTCTAGGCTAGTTTTAAACAGCAGATGGCGCTCTAGGCTAGTGTTTTAACAGCAGATGGCGCTCTAGGCTAGTTTATAACTGCAGGAGGCGCTCTAGGCTAGTTTGTAACAGCAGATGGCGCTCTAGGCTAGAGTTTTAACAGCAGATGAAGCTCTAGGCTAGTTTTTAAACAGCAGATGGCGCTCTAGGCTAGTTTGTAACAGCAGATGGCGCTCTAGGCTAGAGTTTTAACAGGCAGATGAAGCTCTAGGCTAGTTTTAAACAGCAGATGGCGCTCTAGTCTAGTTTTAAACAGAAGCCAGTGTTCAAAAATAGTTTTATAACAGCAGATGGCGCTCTAGTATAGCTTTAAATAGCAGATGTGGCTCTAGGCTAATTTTAAACAGCAGATGGCGCTCTAGACTGGTTTTTTAACAGCAGATGGCGCTCTACACTAGTTTTAAAACAGCAGATGGCGCTCTAGGATAGTTTTAAATGGCAGATGGCGCTCTAGACTAGTTTTATAACAGCAGATGGTGCTCTAGACTAGTTTTATAACAGCAGATGGCGCTCTACACTAGTTTTATAACAGCAGATGGCACTCTAGGATAGTTTTAAATGGCAGATGGCCCTCTAGACTAGTTTTATAACAGTAGATGGTGCTCTAGGCTAGTTTTATAACAGCAAATGGTGCTCTAGGCTAGTTTTATAACAGCAGATGTCGCTCTAGGCTAGTTTTATAACTGCAGATGGCACTCTAGGCTAGTTTTAAACAAAATTCTGTGTTCAAGGCTAGTTTTAAACAGCAGATGAAGCTCTAGTATAGTTTTAAACAGCAGACGGCGCTCTAGGATAGTTTTGAACAGCAGATGCTAGTTTCAAACAGCAGATGGTGCTCTAGGATAGTTTTAATAAGCAGATGGCATTCTAGGATAATTTTAAACAGCAGAGGGTGCTCTAGGCTAGTTTTAAAACCACCAACAGCACTCTATGCTTGTTTTAAACAGCAGACAGCACTCTAGGGTATTTTTAAAACTGCCAATGGTGCTCTAGGCTAGTTTTAAACAGCAGACGGTACTCTAAGCTAGTTTTAAAACCGCAGACAGCACTCTAGGCTATTTTTAAAACCGCCAATGGTGGCTCTAAGCTAGTTTTAAAACCGCAGACAGTACTCTAGGGTTGTTTTAAAAAGCAGATGGTGCTCTATGCTAGCTCTTTAACAGCAGACAGCGTCTGCAAGTTAGTCATGAAAGTTTGGCTTTAGCTTGATTGTTGTGCTGCTGACTATAATAGCAATACTTTGTACTGCCTTCAGTGAATATTTACTACTGATCACAGAACTGTTCTTCCCTGAGCAGATGTGAATGACAATCGCAGTTTGCTCAATCCTGTTTGCAGTTTAATTCAGATTACTCGTTCATCTGCTATGCTCCTGATCACACAGTATGTTCATTAAAAGCTCCACATCTAACACACACACCTGCAATTGTCTCTCCATTGCGTTGATCTTCTTGAAGGTCTCAGCCATGATCTTGCAGAGCAGGTTGTGTTCTTCTCTGTGAGCTTCTCTGTACTGGAAGTTGACCAGCGACTGCAGCGCGTCCACCAGACCCAAGTGTTTAATCACACACGACACGATCACTTCCTCCATCACGTCTGGACGGATAACCTCTCTGGAGACCAGCCGAAAACACAGTTAATCTACACTTCTGACGAAATGATTCACAATCTACTGACCTCATTCTTCATGTACGAGGGGTCGCAGCCATTGGAATCTTTTATAGCTTTAGACTTCCGCTCTCATTCACTTCCATTAACTTTAAGATGTTAAAAACAGCTTGTTCTGCTGCTTGATGTTGTAAACTGATATTCTCTTATGATATTATTCTACTTTGTCTGTACAGTCATGACACACTTGTTTGTAGAGTGAGTAGTTTGACTGTTTTCTGCCGTTTATTATTCCTAAAAATTTCTGCCAGAATAAACTGAATTGGAAGTTTTAAAACAATCGCAAAAATGAGCGCACTTCAGATTGAAGAATAAAGTCTGTGGAGTTCACTGCTAATTACACACAAACTTATGAAGGGTGTGAATATAAATGTAAATCAAAATTGCTCCTTGTATTTCAGTTAGTTTTTTTTTAATCTAGACTTTCCTGCTGAGTAACTTATAGAGTTAGTAATTGCTTTCTTAGATTTTTTTTTTATTTCAAATTCGGTTATATAATCTATATTTTAATGTTATCATTGTTTGGTTCTTGACAGTGCTCTATAAATAAAAGTTAAGAAAAAGTAATGAAACAATATGAATTTTAAAACAGTATATACAAAATAAAATTATATTATACATAAAAATAATTACATTAACAAATTAAAGAGTAATTCAGATTTTAGGGTGGAGCTTTCAGGCCTTTAGGTCATTTAGGGCTGTGGCTATCCAGTCATTTAGGGTGGGGTTATCAGTCCTTTAAGGGAGGACTATCAGTCATGTAGGGTGTGGGTTATCAGTAATAAGGGCAGGGTTGGCGTCTTTTAGGCGGGCTATCAGTCATTTGGGCAAGGCTGTCAGTCATTTAGGGTGTGGCTATCAGTCATTTAGGGTGTGCTATCAGTAACTTAGGGTGGTGGCTATCAGTAATTTAGGGCATGTCTATCATTCATTTAGGGTGTGGCTATCAGTCCTTTAGGGTGTGGCTATCAGTCCTTTAGGGTGTGGCAATCAGTACTTTGGGGTGTGGCAATCAGTACTTTAGGGTGTGGCTATCAGTCATTTAGGGTGTGGCTATCAGTACTTTAGGGTGTGGCTATCAGTAATTTAGGGCATGTCTATCATTCATTTAGGGGTGTGGGTGGCTATCAGTCCTTTAGCGAGGGGTTATCAGTCATTTAGGGTGTGGCTATCAGTCATTTTGGGCAAGGCTATCAGTCATTTAGGGTGTGGCTATCAGTCTTTTAGGGTGTGGCTATCAGTCATTTAGGGTGTGGCTATCAGTACTTTAGGGTGTGGCTATCAGTAATTTAGGGCATGTCTATCATTCATTTAGGGGTGTGGGTGGCTATCAGTCCTTTAGCGCGGGGTTATCAGTCATTTAGGGTGTGGCTATCAGTCTTTTAGGGTGTGGCTATCAGTCATTTAGGGTGTGGCTATCAGTACTTTAGGGTGTGGCTATCAGTCCTTTAGGGTTGTGGCTATCAGTCCTTTAGGGTGTGGCTATCAGTCCTTTAGGGTGTGGCTATCAGTCATTTAGGGTGTGGCTATCAGTCCTTTAGGGTGTGGCTATCAGTCCTTTAGGGTGTGGCTATAACTGCTTTAGGGTGTGGCTATCAGTAATTTAGGGGTGTGGGTGGCTATCAGTCCTTAGCGCGGGGCTATTCAATTTAATTCAATTCATCTTTATTTGTATAGCGCTTTTACAATGTAGATTGTGTCAAAGCAGCTTCACATAGAAGATTATAGTAAATTGAAACAGTGTCAGTTCAGTTTTCAGAGTTTAAGTTCATTTTAGTTCAGTTCAGTGTGGTTTAATATTCAATACTGAGAGTCCAAACACTGAAGAGCAATCCATCGATGCGCAGCTCTACAGATC